>JARYZH020000228.1:0-502271 GCA_030021035.2 Notholithocarpus densiflorus | reverse complement strand
GAAGAACCACTCGAAAGTCTCGAATCAACAACACTCAACAAAGCGGGTATCTACCGTTAAATCGGCTGAAGAGTCTTCAGCAGCAGTTCAGCCTTCAGCCTCGAGTCACGCATGGCGCAATTGGTAAGTCTTCAATCACACGACTGGTTTTTTTTTTTTTTTTTAAAGCAAGCCATCTTCACTTATTTTGCTGAAAAGTCATCTTTCACTTTCATTCTTCATTTTCTTTTGCCCTTGCATTGCATCGTCCTGTTATTTGTAAAATGTCTGCAAGTTTGCACTATTTTGTGGTTGGTGCTGGGAGTGGGTGTAGCCGTAGATTACAGGTTTATGGCCATATGAATGGGTGTTTCGTTTGGGGTATTGGGATTTTGGTTTGACGCAACGCGCAAGCGGGCATTTTTACAGTTTTACTATTATTTTTCTGTACACGGGCGGTTCATGCACATGAAGGAACCCTTTGTTTTACTTATAATCTTTTCCTTTTCTTTTTACAGTTAATATGTTGCTTGTCTTGTGGGTTTTTCCTATGATTTTCCGGACTTGTTTCTTTCACGATGAACATTGAAACAATTGCCGTGTTAGTGGTTACGCTCTGTATAATTGTTGCTTGTCTAGTTGTCTTGTGGGTTTTTCCTATGATTTTCCGGACTTGTTTCTTTCACGATTAACATTGAAACAATTGCCGTGTTAGTGGTTACGCTTACAAATTGTTATGACTACTAATTAGTAATTACAATCAACAGCAAAAGCCAAAAAGTCTCTCTCTCTAGGATTTAATTAGTCACCTTTCAAAAGTTTTTGGTTTAATTTGATACTATAGGGTTGAATTTCGACCACCCTTAAACTAAGGTTTAAAGTAAATTTCTACCTAAAAAGAAAAGAAAAGAAAAGAAAAGAAGAAACTGATTCACAGCTCAATCAGATATTTTTAATTCAAATTTGGGTTAAGTTATCGGATGGGTCCACTCTTTTGGCAGGTCTATCATGAGAGATGGTTTGACATCTTATTTTTTTTTTAGATCAAAGTGATAGATTGACATTATAACTTATTTTGTTCTATTTGCAAATTTGCCCATCTTTAAAAATTGATTGATATGGGAGATTTTGGGGCTGGATCGTAAAATTAAGTTTTTTTTTTTTTTTACACATTTTTCTATTTTGCATTGTATGGTGTGGAAAGATACCTAAGAGCATTTGTATACAAATGCTCTTAGGTAACTTTCCACACTTTTTTCATTCTTTTGATTCATCGTTCTTTATTTGTTTATTTAATTGTATTATAAACTCATGCTTTCTTTTTTATTCAGTGTTTTTTTATATATATAAATTAGATTAATTTTATGTTTTATGCTATAAAATTTATTTTATTCTAATTATTCTAATTTTATGTGAAAGAAAAAAAATTATTTTATTTGTAAATATATTTTTAATTATAAATATATACCATAAAATATGCATATGAATATATTTTTTTATAAAAAAAAAAGAATATTAGTTATTAAAGGTTTTGGATCTCGAAAAGTGAAAAAATAGATACTAATTAAACAAAAAATATTATGATATATAAATTCATTAAATTAATATTTAAATATTAAAAAAAGTTTCACATTATTTGTTAGATAAGGGCCCTTAAGGATTCATTTGGCCGAGATGAAAAAATAGGAGAATAGAAAATAGAAAGGGAATACAAAAGTGGGAGGATAAAATGAATTTTAGTTTTCTTTTGTGATGTTTGCGTTAGAGGTGAAAAAGTGGAGGGATAAAAACTTTTTTGTTAAGAAAAATGAGAAAATGAAAATAATAGTTTGTATAAATTTATAAATAAAATAAAAAAAGTAGCATAAAAAGACAAAGAACAAAGCAAAAATAAATAAGAAGAAGAAAGAGAAGAAAAAGATAAAATCCATGTATTGAGTTTCATTTAGCTCAACTGGTAAAATTTTTTATGGTTGAATAAAAAATCTGAGGTTCAATTCCGCTTATACCAAAAACTGATTGGTGTCTTGAACTCTTATAAGTTAAATATCTCTCTTAGGAAAAAAAAAAAAAAACCAATGTAGTACGAAACTTTTGTTCCACATGTATATATATATATTTCAATCATAACTTATTTGTGTTTATTTTGATTGGTGAGCAAAAGTATTGCACCTCACACGGTGTTGTTTATAATTAATTAAAAAAAAAAAAAAAAAAAGATGAAGAAGACGGGGGCAAACGGATGTGATGCATATGACAAGTTTGATTAATATTCTGTAACAGGGATGTGATGCAATGGTGCTGTCTTTGATCTGCACATTATATACCCTGTGGCTTTTGCTAGACATCGTCAAAGCCCGCCCTTTTGTCCCACCCAGAAAAGACACACATGCTGTTAATCCGTGGGTATCCACTGAGAGTTCCTATCGATCGCACTTCAAAGACTATGAAGTACTTCATCGTCTCAAAGCCAGCGCTGAGCAGCACTTAAGAGTTTTTGCACTTGAGATTGTGGAAGGCAGTGATGGAGCTGAGGAGGACGTTTCATTACAACTAGAATATCAGCGCTCACAGGAGACATCTATCTCCAGATGCCAGGAAGAGCACATGCTTGACTTTAGAGGCAATAGGGGAGGCAGTGACAGAGATGAAGGAGAAGAAGAAGGACGAAATGGAGGTAGAGGGAATGGGAGTGGCAGACGACGTGGAGGAAGAGGTGGAGGTGGAGGTGGAGACGGAGGAGGTGGAGGCGGGGATGGAGAGGGAGGTGACGTGGAAGGCAGAGGTGGAGACAAGAAGAAATTGAGACCCACTCTAAAAATATTACAACTAATAGCAATGTCGACCATCGCTAACACAGCACAAACATTTGGTTCGGCTATATCCTTGAAAGTTGGTGGCCTAACTTTCTTGACTAAGATTCTCCTAATTTTGGTTATGGCAATTAGCTTGGCGGGTTACCTCTGTAGCATCATCTCTATCTTGCTAATGCCTAAGAGGCCACGGTTTTCTCGTGTATTGGTTTGGACAGGGTGTGCTGCTACTACCTTGGGGTTCCTTATTCTGATAGTTGCCTTGGTTTTAGAATTGTAGGAAAATTATTGTATAATCCCGGACTATGCTCTCTCCCCTCTGTGAAGGGAAGGGAGCATATATAGTCAATGCTATGCAATAACAACCCAAGATTGTATATATAACAGAGAATGAGAATTATAAAATAATGTGTGCTCTTTTATTTTATGAAAGACTTTTATAGTTACAAAGTACTCATCTCACATCATGGCATGTACGATTAATTTTATTCTTATCATAAACTTAACTAGCTTGGAATTTTTATTTAGATTTTAAGTCATCATGAAAGTTTATTTCAAATTTTGTGAGTCTACACTCTTGGCTTTCTTTAGCTAGAGAAGAAAAGAGAATCGAATTGCTTGTGCTATTTTTATTTTTGTAATAAAATGTATTGACAAATTACACGTGTTAATGAAATTTTGGTGGCTTATATGTACAAATTTATTATGGTTGTGTATGCTTTTTCTTGATATATGTGTACAACATAATTTTATTTTTTGAAAAATGTATAAAATTAATATATAATAAATTATTAAATGCATTTTAACCATTGCTCTTCTTCTTCTTTTTAAGGAAAAAATCATTGCTCTTAAAACATTGTTAACAAAATCCATATTTTTTATTATTAGAAATACTCTAAACTTTCATTCAAATACAGAAGACTAGCTAATAAAAAAGAGATTGCCTCTATATAGCTTTTAAGTCGGTTTAATTGAGGAAACTTAATGTTTATGGTTAGTTTAGATGGAGTTTAGATAGAGGGAAAAGGAGAGTTTGCCGGAATATAAAGGCTTTCAAGCTACCCAAGCCAATATTTGATCAGCAAAATTGTAATGTCTTGTACAAAATTGTTTCAAAAATGCTCCATCACCTTAAAACCAAGAGAAAAGGTGAAGCGGAGTTCATGGTCCTTAAAGCTTGATATGAGCAAAGCATATGATAGAGTAGAATGGATTTTCCTAGAAAAATTAATGGAGAAATTGGGTTTTGCAAGTAGGTGGATTTCCCTTGTTAGTTCTTGTATCCGCTCTGTTTCTTTCTATGTTTTGGTACATGGCGAACCACATGGTCACTTCACCCCTAATAGAGGTCTTCGCCAAGAGGATCATTTATCACCTTATTTATTTCTCTTGTGTGCAGAGGGATTACATTTACTCATACAGTAAGGTGAACAATTCGGCTCAATTACATGAGTCTCTCTTTGAAGTGCAAGTCCAAAGGTCTCACACTAGTTAATTACAGATGATAGTTTGCTCTTTTGTTGGGAAAATACATAAGAGTGTAGCACTATCCTCGATATCTAGCATCAATATGAAGAAGCTTTAGGCCAGCAAATCAACTGAGGCAACACTCAACTATTTTTCAGCCCCAACACTAATCATCATCTGCAGGTGAACATTAAAACTCTCCTAGGGGTAGCAATCACTTCCAATTATGACAAATATCTCGGCCTTCTATCTTTTGTTGGTAGAGCAAAAAAGCAAAGCTTCAGTTACATTCGAGAACGGATCTAGCATAAAATGCAAGGGTGGAAAGAAAGACTATTATCACAAGGTGGTAAGGAAGTGCTGATAAAAGCGGTACTTCAAGCAATGCCCACTTTCACCATAGGCTGTTTCAAACTCCCTAAAAGTTTATGCAAGGATATTGAATCTAAAATCCGAAAGTTCTGGTGGGGTTATAAGGGGGAAGTTAGGAAAACACATTGGGTGGGTTGGAAAAAACTTTGTATGCCGAAGTGCCAAGGGGGTTTAGGCTTCAAGGACATTGAAAACTTCAATTTAGCCATGTTGGGGGTAGTTGCTCCATAACAAAGATTCCCTTTTCATAAGGTCTTTAAATCAAAATATTTCCCCAATTGCTCTATTCTTAAGGATGGTGTGAATATGAAGGGTTCGTATGCTTGGCAAAGCATCCTAAAAACACGTAAGGTCGTGAGGTTAGGTTCGAGATGGAGAATAGGGGATGGAAAATCTGTCATGATTCGTGGTGACAAATAGCTCCCAAATTTGCATTCAAGCTGTGTGATTTCACCTTAAAAAAAAATTTCCCAATAACACACTAGTGTGTGCCCTTATAGATGAGGAAAAATGCAGATGGATTGAAGACCGAGTGCTGGAAGAATTCCTTCCTCATGAAGCCGAAATCACACTCAGGTTACCTTTGAGCTCTACCTGTGCCAAGGACAAACTGATCTGGACTGCAACGAAGAATGGAGGCTGCTTCACCAAGTCAGCATATCGCCTCCTCTCAGATGAGGCAACGACCTCAATACCTGGTCCATCAAACCCGACGGCTCATAGGCAGTTCTGGTTGGAGACTTGGTCCTTAAATGTGTCGAACAAAATCTGACACTTCATATGGCGAGCATCCAGCGATTCTCTTCTGACAAAAATGAGCCTACTGAAAAGGAACATCATGCCAAACTCTCTTTGTGTCCATTGCTGTTGTGATATCGAAGATACCATCCATGCAATCTAGGGTTCTCTTGTAGTAAAAAACATTTGGTGGGAGTTAGAGCGATGTCGACCTTTTTTGGCGGAAAATTTTTCCTGATTTCCGTGACTTGTTCCAAGGAATTCTTGCACAAAAAATCCCACGATTGGCGAAGTTGTTTGCATATATCGCGTGGAGCATTTGGCACAATCGGAATGCGCAGAGAGTGGGGACAACTACACTGCCACTAAGGAAGATTTATAGCGATGTCGTTGATCGTCTTCAAGAGTTTCAAATGACTCAAGACAGCTCCTTGTTGCAACGAACGGTGGCTCAACCAACCCACTGGCTACCACCTCCACCATCTCAATACAAAGCTAATTGTGATGGAGCAATATTCCAGGACACATCCTCAGCAGGTTTGGGAGTTGTGGTGCGTGACTCTGATGACTTCGTGATTGAAGCTCTATCGGAATGCATTGCTTACCACCCACTGTAGAGGACTTGGAAGCATTGGCTTGTAGAAGAACCATCTCCTTTGCCATCAAGATCAGTCTATAGGATGTTGTGTTCGAGGGAGACTTTGAGGTTATATACAAACACCTCATATCGGATTCACCTTGCCTGGCTGCCTTTGGTCACATAATTGAGGACTCGCGGCTCCTAACCTCAAACTTGAGAAATGCTTCCTTCTCACATGTTAAGTGTAATGGTAATACTGTTGCGGACAAACTCACCAAATTGGCGAAATTCTTGTATGAACCCCAAATATGGTTAGAGGACATCCATTGTGATGCAACCAATTTTGTAATACTTGACAGAAGCTTTATGTCCGCATAATAAAAATTTCCAACTGGTTTCTCAAAAAAAAAAAAAAAAAAAATGATCGGCAATAACATGCTCAACTCTCGTATAACTGGTATATGGCAAAATTTCCCACCATTCAAAAAAGTTAACCATCAACCAAAAGATATTAGTAAAAAAATTCCAAGTATGGAATCCATAGTATTAAGTCCGAAAGCAATACCGATACAATGAATGAAATAACAAGAGAAGATAAGAATGAGATTCTCGAGAAAAAAAAAAAGGAAAAATATTATTTTCGTCCCTAAACTATCATAAAAATTTGTTTTTCGTCCCCAAACTTTTCCAAACGTATTGATTTTCATCCCTCTGTCTGTTTCCGTTAACTTATGTCCTATGTGGCCTAACGAAGTACTGATGTGGTATCTGATTTGGATTAAAATTATTTTGTTTAAAAAAATACGAATACATGGCAAATAATTATAAGGCACGTGGGAACCATTTTTTAAAAGCCCAAAATTACCCCTCATAACAACACTTAAACTATATGATTTTCTCCCACACAATGAGTGCAATGACAAAAACCATCTCTCCCTCGGCCACTACCAAAAGCATCTACCCTAGAATTATAAACTTCAAAACCTCAACCTCCAACATTAGAATTACTACCACAGCCTCCAAAACAAGAATTATCACCATGACCACCAAAACCACCTCTAGTAAAGCTACTCCCAACCACCATTTCCAGAGGGCCTGTCTCCCTAAAGAAGTGACTAAAGTGAATCATTCTTAATTGAAGTCTGACATAGAGGATCCATAGCCAGTGAAGGAATTGTAGAATGCACAATACTCTAAGAAGGAATACTACCATCTCCTGCCAAAATCTGGGTTTTCATTGTTTGAAGATTTGGATAAAGTGCAGAAAATAATTTAGAGAACTGCGCATGTTGTAACTTCAAAGCCTCCACATCACCAGTCATATGATGATACTGATTCAACTCATCTATTATCCCTTTGATAGTGTCACAACTTGTGGAAGACCACTAGTCATGTCTACGCTATACACCTAAAGGACTAGTCAAGTTACAATTGAAGCTCCTCGTAATCACTTATATAACCCAATTTGACCTAATAAACACCCAATATAAGACTCAACACACACCCACACAACACACATTTATCCAATCTAATCCACATAATACAGGAAATCACAAAAAGCACTATAGTACTCACTCATGGCCTTGTCCATTGAGTATGTCTAATGGACAGCTTCCCAGATTTCTTTGGAAATAGACCCAAAAAAAAAAAAAAACTGAAATTAGCAATCACTGACTGCTCCATACTATTCCATAACCTAGACATTACTATACAATTCTTAGATTCACATTCAAACTCATTACTATCTTGAGAAGGACTTGCTAAAACATGCTTCAATTTCTTTTAGCACCAAACCTACATTGTTTACTTGCGCCCATAACAAATAAATAGAATCATTTACTTTTGTGGTTGTGACTATATTAACCACATCAGATGATTGCACAAAGATCAACAAATAAATTTTTTTTTTTACTGTTACTACAGTTGTACTGCTCTAACGGAAGTTGTTATGGATGAAATTGATGTGGCAAATCAAGAGACTGGACAGTATGATACAAGTGGTGTTGGGGTGGCTAAACAGGGGAATGAACATTATGGTACTGGGCTGGTGACTAATGGGCTTTTTTACTTTGAGAAAAATACAGAGGCCCAACTTGCTGTGAAAAGCCCTTTTGCTACACCCTCAATCTCAGATTGGCAAATTCTATTTTGAGATCGTAGGGACCAATCTGCAGTGCTCAGATTCTTTGTTCCAGAGAGGAAAAATGGCAAAACTATTGTAAAGCCCCCTTGGGGATGCAGTGGAGGAAGGAGTTGCTGAATGGGTGAGTTGTTTGGTGGGTCAATTCATGGATAAATCTTTACCTTTCCATCTGGTAAAGAATTTTATGGACCATCAATGGAGCTAATTTGGCAAGGTGGAAAGAGGGTCATTCTTGTTTAAATTGTGAGGCTGCACAGGTAATGGATGAAATTCTTGAAGCTCAATTATGGTTTGTAGCAAACAAGTCCCTTATTCTTCATAAACGGCAACTTGGGTTACAAGCTATCAAGTTCAATCTCAAAAGGATTCCTATTTGGATCAAGATCTTTCACTTCCCAGTTGAATATTGGAACCCCAAGTGCCTAACTCATATTGCTAATGGGGTAGACATACCATTATATACTAAATCTTTCACGGAGAAATGGACGCGGCTAGGGTTCACGAGGATTTGTGTGGAAATTGAAGCTAATAGTCCACTGCCTATAATTATCTCTGTATATCTGAGGAAAGATGTATATTTGGAGGTTAAAGTGGTCTATCCCTGGAAACCTCAGAGTTGTGTGGATTGCGAAATCTTTGGTCACTCTGTTTCATTCATGCCCATTAAAGAATAAGATGAAGGAGAAGCCAACTGAGCAGGTTGGGGATGTAAATAAGGAGCAAAAAATGAGTAATGGAGCTCCCCTAAGTCTATTACAACCCCAAGGGTATACTTCTGTTAATGTGTCACCTCCAAATGAGAGGGTTAGGCTGGAGCCAAATCCTATGGGAAGTTCATTGAGGTCCCAAGTGTTGGTTCCTGTTAATAGTTCTTCTTCAAATGAGAAGATGCAGATGAGATCTACTCCAATGACAAATTCTGTATCAGATCAAGCTTTGGAAGATACTATAGTGGGTGTTTGGGAAATTGGTGAACCTTCAGCATTGTCTCCTAAGTTGAAAGATAGTGAACACTCTGATGGATAGTACTATACAACAGTTCATTGAAGCTGCAATTCAGCAACGAGCTATAATCAAAAGCAAAAAGAAGAATGAACACAAGGAGACACATGTAGTGCAAGGAGAGATAAAGGGGTAAATAATGTTAGTAACCCTCTGCAAACTACAGATTTCATATGAATTTCATTATATGGAATATTAGGGGCCTTAATGACCCCTTAAAACAGAAAGAGGTAAAATTGAACATTAGAAGGTTTCAGCATTATGAAGGCGATTGCTCCTGGCTGAAGTTTTCATAATAACTAAGGAAGTCATTATTTAGGTGGAATATGGGTTTGTTGGGATCAGGAAAAGTAACAATTAGCATCCTGTGTTGTAGTGATCAACTAATTCATTGTGCGATTACTTTACCACAAGGATATTCGTTTTATGCTTCCTTTGTTTATGGCTCAAATAGTGGGGCATTGTGAGGAAGAATTTATGGTCAAATTTACGTAGCCTCAAGTCCCAGATTGGTGATCAACCATGTTTGATAGGTGGTGACTTTAATATTGTAAAGGGGCCTGATGAAAGGTTTGGAGGTTTGGGTTCTATTTCATTTGAAGAGGAGTTTTGTCATTCCTTAAGAGAGCTGGAGGTTCTGGATCATCCTTATATTGGGCATCTGTACACTTGGACCAGTAGAAGTGAGGATTTTCAATTCAAGGCATGAAAGCTTGACAAGATACTACTCAATCCATTTTGGTTTGATCGTTTTCCTCACATTGGAGTGGAGTTCCTTGCTCCTGGTGTTTCTGATCATGCAGCTTCCTTTATGTTCTCACAAATAGGGGTAAACAGTGATCCAAAACCATTTCAATTCTTTGATTTTTGAACTGATCATCCTAAGCTTATGCATCTGGTTAGTTCAATCTAGTCTCAGGAGGTTATTGGGGTTCCTATGTTCTGTTTGTTTTGAAGGCTGATTTAACGAAATTTAATGAAGATCAATTAGGAGGCTTATCACTTAAGAGTCCAAAAAGCTAGAGGAACTTGAGGCTGTTCAAAGAACAATCTTGCTTTGCCCTGGACAATCAACACTGCTGCAGTTGGAACAAGAGAAGTCTCATTGTTTTATGTCTTTGGATTATGCTGAGGAGAGCTTTCTAAAGCAGAAGTCCAGGAATAGTTGGCTAAATCTGGGAGATCAAAATACTGGTTTTTTCATAGGACTGTTAGAGTTAGATCAGTGAAGAATCAGAATAGATGTTTTTTTTTATGCTTGTTTGGTTGCTGGGTTCTCCTGCTCATATTGATGTGGCCAGGATTAACAACTTGGATAAACTAATGGAATCAATAATCCCTGAGGACAAAAGGCTGTGCTTCAAGGGGAGGTGACAGCAGAAGAAATAAGGACTATGTTTTCCATTAAAGGGGATATGGCACTAGGCCCGGACTCTGTTTCCCCAGCTGTATACGTCGTGTATACTTGGGTGATTCTTTTCTATGATTTGAATAAAGTTTACATAAATCATCCAAAAAAAAAGGCACTAGGTCCAGATGGATACTCTGTTCATTTCTACAAGAAGTCATGGGATATAGTCAAGGAATATGTTTCAAAAGCTATAAGTTCCTTCTTCTCTTCAAGGAAATTATTGTGAAGTGAATTCTACCATCATTACTCGTCACTAAAGTGCCAAATCCCTCAAAAATGGGAGATCCATATCGTGTTGTAATATCGTTTATAAGTGAATCACAAAATTCCTAGCAAATAGTCTAAAGCTTTGCCTTGCTGATGTGATTGGTTCTACTCAAACAGTGTTTATCACAGGTAGAAATGGTGAGGGACTATCGCAAGGAGAAAGGGGTAGTTAGGTGCACTATTAAAGTCAATTTAATGAAGGCATTTGACTCAATTCACTATGTCTAGCAGCTTGTGGTATTCCTGATAAGTTATTGCAGTGGTTGGAGGAAAGAATAACTTCGCCTAAATTCACTGTTGCTTTTAATGGCAGTCTTGTAGAGTATTTCAGAGGATGCAAAGGGTTGAATCAGGGTGGCCCTTTGTCATCCTACCTCTTTGTTTTTGCAATGGAAGTATTTTCTAGGCTTATGAGAGAAAAGGTCACTAAGTAGCATGGATTTCAGTTTCACCCGAGATCTGAGAAGCTTAATTGACCCATTTATGTTTTGCTGACAATCTAATGATTTTTTAAGTGCTGATCCAACCTCCATAAAAATTGTTTAAAATGTTTTGGATGAATTCAAGGCCATGTCAGGTTTGTAAGAAAACTGCAGCAGAAGTGAGGTTTTCTTTCGAGCTGTTCCTCCTACTAAAGTCAAAAGCTCAACTTTTAGCTTCACTAGAGTTTATTGAAGGGCAATTGCCTGTTCGATATTTAGGCTTACCATTGATATCTTGTATGCTCTCAAGTAGGGACTGCAAGCCTTTGATAGATAAGATCTCAGCTAGGATCCACTCTTGGTCTGCTAGAAGATTGTCATTCGCTGGTAGGCTGCAATTGATCCAATCTGTCTTGTATAGCATACAAGCCTTTTGGTATAATGTTCTTATCCTGCCAATGAAAGTGATCAAGCAGATTGAGAAGAGCTCCAATAGCTATTTGTGGAAGGGTATTGATACTGAGGCTAAAGGAGCTAAAGTGGCGTGGGACAGGGTATGTTCTCCAAAGCCTGAAGGAGGTTTATGACTTAAAGAGGATCCAAGATTGGAACAAGATTGCTGTTATTAAACATATTTGGAACTTTTTCACTCAGGCAGTTTCAGTATGGGTTGCTTGGGTGCATGTTTACTTATTAAGAGGTAGAAGTTTCTGGGTTATTAATATTCCCCAGGGATGTTCATGGGGATGGAGAAAAATTCTTCAGCTTAGGGTCATTATTAGACCATGGATTTAACACTCAATTGGCAATGGTGAAAGGGCTTTCATGTGGAATGATAATTGGCATCCTAAGAGGGCTTTGCTGCCTTAGTTTGGTTACAGAATAGTTGTTGAAGCTTCTAGCTCTTTGAATGCCAGAGTATATAGATTGTTGAAGAATGGTTGTAGGATTTGCCCACCTGCTAGATTTGAAGAAATGGTGGTTATGCATGTAGGTCTCTCAAGGATACACTTGGCTGATCATGATTCTATGCATTGGGAAATCTCCAAATCTGGTATATACTCTTGGTCTTCAGCTTGGAATGAGATTAGAGCTAAGCATGATGAGTGCCTTTTTTTAAGATTTTACTCTAGAACTGAATAGAAAGCTTGCCCTGTCTTGACAGACTGTTGAACATCAACAGTCAAAGAGTTTTGTTAGTTTTGAGGTGCACTTTGGATTTAGACATTCATTACTACAAATAGCAGCTGACATAGTAGAACAAAATTCAGAGGGAGATAAAGATAATGTGCCGCAAAATGATCAATGAACTTGAAAGTACAGAAACAAGGTACACTCTGCTTGCATATTATGGTACCTTTGACACTAACGAATAAAATTTTTAAAAAACTGGAGCAAAGATATGTTTATCATGCAACAACAACAAACAAAGCTGTAGTCCCAAAATTTTGGGGTCGGATATGGATCCTCGGCAAATTAGTCAAGGTTAGTCATATGTATTATTTTCTTCCATTTTGCTCTATCTAAAGTTATTCTCTTTGTTTTCCACGCAAAAGAGAGAAAATAATATGATGTATATATATAAGTACAACCTTTACATCTTGATCTAGTATTAAGTTCTTGTTTGGATGAGCAAGGGGAATTTTGATTTTTTCTAGGTACAGCTTTCTGAATTCTCATTTTTCTAGATACAAGTTTTTTTTTTTTAAGCAAAATAAGGCGGTTGAAATAAGCTTATCCAGTGTTAAGGAGAATGTTGAGCAGTGTTTTGTTTTGTATTATTTTGATCAATAAAAAACCAACTATTTTATATCACAAAGAGCCTTATCCGAATTGGCAAATTCTTAACAAAAAACAAAAAAATAAAAATTCAAAGGGAAAGCAAAAACAAGTGGATGAGAAAAGGACAGAGTTTTCTTTTACATCTGTTTAGATCTCTTCTAACTCGTTATGTATTTGTCGATTCATGAACTTCATATCCACGTGTATTACCCGCTAAAAAAAAATAAAAAGTCCACGTGACTAAAACTACATGCAATGGATTGAAGCAAGATTTTTCTAAGCCCATTTAAAGGTAAATTTTTCCCGAAAACAATATCAAACAGATGACAAAAGGCCAGGTCTTGTATATTCTCAGTCACAAAAAAGCTTTGGTCGTCATCGAAAAGGTTATATATGGTCCATCGTTTCTCATTGCTTAATGTGGTGTCTTTGGAGGGAGAGAAATAGTAGATGTTTTGAAGATATTGAGAGATCTATTCCGGACCTCAAGCTATTCTTTTTTAGAACTTTATTGGATTGGTTGTTTGCTTTGCAAAAACAATCATTCCCTTCTTTTATTGATTTCCTAGATTCATGCAATTTTTGTATTTGATTTGTTGACCCCTTGTACACTCCCTATGTACTAGGGTGTCTCCTTTTTGATATCAATAAATCTTATTACTTATAAAAAAAAAAACATAGTGATTTAGGCACACCATCTAAAATGCAAGCGCAGGCACGGCCAAGCCCCTGTGCCAAGCCATGGCCACCCGCTTTCCTGACATGGCCTTGGCTTGCACCATCTGTCAACACTTATTATTTTTGTTTTTGGCTAGTGGCATCCAGAAACTGGAACTAAACTATTCTACACTTAAACATGTATGTTTTATCTTTCCTTTGATGAGTCATATGTAAATATTTGAAGAAAGCTAGACATATAGTATCAAATTCTAACAACAGACTTCTCTAAGTTGCTCCACTTGCAAGGTATATAGCAGTCACCAGCTCATTCATTGACTGTGGAGTACACCACTGATAAGTGATAAGGTGTGTACAAATACTTCACAACCTTGAACCTACTTCATATGGTCTACCATCTACAAGTTATTGCAGGCGTTGTCTGCATCTGATTCTAGATGAGCGACACTTCAAAGTTAGCCATTCTCATTAATCAAACAGACTCTAGTCAAAAGAAAAAATTCTAGGTTAACCATAAGTAGTTGAATAACTATAGCTTGAAATCAATATACAGTCACAATTCTCCACTTGATGTGCTAGATATTCATATTGCTTAACTAAACTCAATATCATTCCAAAAAATTGATCAAATCAATTCTTCTGAAATTTGAAACCCAAGCAAATGCAACCAGGATTCTGAAACCACTGCTCTCAATCACACACAACAAAAACAACCATAACAAGATTCTTACCTGAGCCCACCGCCCACCAGAATGCGCATGACACGTCACACTTGGCAAATAGAGAGAAATATTTCAAATGGAGGACATGCACAACCAAACACAAAAACCCAGAGTATGATCTCTTTGTATCAAAACAATCTATAATCAATCTGTAGGTTTGTTAAAGGCTTTATGCTCATAAATTTATAAACTATTTATTATCAATCCGAGTATATATCACTTCTAATAGGCTTGTTAATGTAGGCTTTTTTCCTACTGACATTTATTAATTTGTGTATTTCACATAAAAATCCTACTAAGTACAGTACTACCAAACCCATATATAACTGTTTCCTTGAAGTTAGATAATTGTCTTTGGGTGAGTTTAAATCACAAGTATAATAAAAATTAGTTTTCACTCAAATAATGAAGTTTAAGAATTGTCAAAATTTCCATAAAAAAAAAAGAATTGTCAAAATTAATCTTTCCATCTTAACTTTGTTAATTATAATTTATAACCGAAAGAAAATGGTATGTGGTGGGCACTTATTACACTCTGGTTAACTGAGGGAGTGTATGGAAGAGGTGGTGAAGTACACTCTGGAGTCTCACATAAACGAAACCCTAGAATTTGATCTAGGCCTCTCCAACTCCTTCTGCTTCAACCTCCTCAAACTCGATCCCAACATGACCACCACCAGTAACATTTGATGAATTCAATGCCTTTTTTTTCTTTCTTTGATACACTTAGTTCCGGATTGGTTGTTTTTCTAGGTTATTAGAATTTTAATCAAATTGTGAACCCAAACATGTACTATAGGTTTGATTCTTGAATCACATAGTTAGCCTTGTAAGAAAAATTGCAAGAGTTGGGGCAAGTTGGTTACAAGTTGTATAAATACTTTTTTGCATTGAAGAATTAAGACTAGGGTACATGGACATTTTATTTAGGGTGCCGTATCTGTATCGTACTAGTGTAGTACCGGCCGTTATATGTTATAATTTTTCAAAAATGCTCGTGTCACCGTGTCGTACCTATGTCTGTGCTTCCTAGAAATAAGATGCAACTTTCTCGCTTTCTCAAATTTTCGTTTCAGTTTTCTGTTTGGCTTTTTACATTTTAAAATTTTCATTCTTATGACGAGCTAAACAAAAAATTTGAATCATACACGAAGGGACAAATTTTTTTTTTTTTTTTTTTTTTTGAGAAAGAAGGGACAAATTTTAAAACATGAAGGGTCAAAATGAAAATAATGCCAAACTAACGGGTTCATTACATTGCAATTATACCACCTTAGGATAAAGTGTTTATTGCCGATAAATAAGTTGATATTGCTTGGCGGCAATTTAGATATGCACCTATCTATTGCTTAGACTGAAAAAGTGAGGAGGGTTGTAGATTGCTGACAAACAACATAAAATTTAGTTACTTTATTACGAATGAATCTGCTCCTGCATATACACCTTGAGGCATGCCCACCTCGGGAAAAAGTGCAATTTGCACTGGAATTTTAGATGTTCGCTTTATTACTTTCAAGGAGGATGTTAACTCTTCATAGTTCATACTCATTATGCAGATTCTTTTAAAGGAGTTCCTCCATATCCCTTATCCAAGCGTCTGGCATCAACTTTATTAGAATCAATCAATTCAAAAGACATTTGTAGGTCAGAGAGTGGTTTGAAGTTTTTCCATGAATGGCAGAAGCTAGTTTTGGATACGGAATCGGAAATCGTGAATGTAAGTTTTAAATTTTTAACTGAGGGTGTCATTCAATGCCAAATTTTCTTTGTATACATTAATCTAACAGATATTTGTGGATCTCCATGTATCAAAAATACATTGATACCTTTGCAGCTAAAAGGTATCAATGTATTTTTGCTATGAATCGTCATGTCTATTGTCTGAACATAACTGGATCAGATTTCTTTTTCATAAGTAGAGAATTTAAGTAATTCTTTGTCCTAACTATGAATCTTATCATTGCCATTGAGCTCTAGCTCAAAAGGCACCTCCTCCCCTTGTAAGAGCAAGGTGGAGGGTGAGGTTGTGGGTACAAGACCCGCCAAATGCGCGTGTATCTTACCAATAAAAAAGTAAAAAGAAACTATATGGATCTCATCACTTTTTATTCTAAATCTCTATATGTGTTATTGCCAATCCTATTTGAAGTGAATCCTATCTGGTAATTTGACATTGTCTATAGATGGAAAGAAAACAATTGAAGGAAGGTGTGCCATTGGTGACTACAATAAATATGAAAATTTTCACTTTTATGCATAAATCAGTAGGAATCAGTTGGTGAATGCTTTTTGATGTACTTTCTATTCTTTTTTTTTTCTTTTTTTGGGACATATAATTCTTTATTTTCATACTTTTAAATGAGAACAAGTATGAATGGGTTTTTGCGTCTACCATGGATACCAGATGCCGACACCAAAATGCAATGTTATGTATGTAGGAGGTTTAATTTTTGTTTTGTTGGTTTTGTCCCTGATTCTAAATTAATCAAAAGGTTAGAGCGCCAAAAACATATAATTGGAGCCATGCTATACTCCTCAACCTAAGAATCTTCCCTAAGAAAAGTATCATTTGAATGGGCAAGGTTCCTCTCAATTTCAAGTAAAATGGAGATGGTCCATTTCAGTGTTCATATTTTATTTGTTGTATCTAAAAGGTATACATGATGATGGCACTAGAGACATCTTTAGATTTGTAATATTTAAAATCTGAATCATGAAATCGATTCATTTGATATGGAGAGAATCCTATTCCCATTTCAACTTAATCAAATTTGATCAAATTTTGTTCAAAATGTTATATGTAATATTTAATTAATTTATACTTCCTTTTCAACAAATGTGTGGTGTTTGAAGTTCAGGTGCCAATCCTGTTTTTTCAATTAATTTGTACTTCCTTATTTCCACTTGGCTCTGATCTTTGTAATATAATAAAGTTGCAGGATGTCCACCGGTATGCTTCATTCACTGAAATATTGGGGGCAGATAGTCTTGCACGGGTTCTTCCTGGAGTTGAAACCATTGAAGAAAGTAACAACTGCTTTTTTTTTTCTTTTTCTTTTTTTATTGTGTTTCACTTCCTGTATGGTGATAAAGTTTATCCATCTAGGCAAAAAGAAGTTAATTGTTCTGGTAAATAGCTGTAAATAATTTTGTGCTTGCAGCAGAAAATATTCTAGTGACATTTTTAAGATTCAAAACTTTGTTGTGCATAATAGTAATAGGAACAGTGATTGTAATAACAATAGACCCAATGGAAGCAGACGTCACTAGTTTGAATCTCTTCCCCCCCCCCCCCCCCTTCTCATTGGGCCAAAACTAATCTATATATTACTAAAAGCTGAAGCGTAGCATTTAATGTTGCTTTGCTCAGGTTAAGCCACATCAGCAGCCATGTCATTACCATTTTTTTCCTGAATTTGTCCTACAATTTAAAAATAGTTTTTCTAAATTTAAAAATCCTAATAAAAAGAAAATAATTTCCAACCCTATCTCTTTCATGGTTACAATTTCAGACGGCAACTCTTTGTGTTCCACGGTTACAATTTCAAACAGCAACCTTTTGTGTTCCACGGTTACAATCTCAAACGGCAACCCCTCAGCTTCCTAACACCATACTTTGGCTTTCTAACTCGTTCATCTCTTCCTCTCCTCACACTATATTAATACTGAAAATCTATATCTATCTATATATAATATAAAACACTACTCCTTATTGTTTGCAATTCAGCATTGTTGCTGACAGTCCAATATCACTTTGGCTTTCTAATGCATGCATAAGCATTTGCAGCAGTGGAGCTAAATAGCTATATAGCTATTTTAGCTCCACCAAAACATCAAAAACAGTCATACAGCAATGGAGCTAAACTTATTTTTTTTAGCTTCATTGCTACAGTGCACATCTATAGATAGATGTGCACTGTAGCAAGAAGCTAAAAAAAATATATATATTTTATTAAACTTCTCTCTCTTCTCTTGTTCAAAAAATATTTTTTCTTTTTCTTTCTTTCTCTCTCTCTGGCTTCCCTCATCTCTTCTCTGCTTCGCCGGCCAGCTCACCGGCGGTGGTGCTCATAAAATCCATATAAAACCCACCGAATTAGACACCCGGCCACCAGAAAAATACTAGATCAGACCACCAGCAACGCCGATCCACCAAACCCACATCACAAAACACAAAAAACAAACCCACAGAGATAGAGTAGAGAGAAAGATCGAAGCAACGCCGGTCCAAATTCCATACAACCACCATAAAACACAAACCCATGGCAGATCAGTTAGAGTAGATAGAAAGATCACAAACCCATTGCACAACCCACAAACCCACCTCCCGGTAACCTCCAAATCGTTAATCCCACCGTCTCCTCTGCCTCAACTGCAATCTCAGCCTCACTCTCGTTTCGGCCTCGCTCTCGCTCTCTCAGCAACTCATGCCGGCAAACCGGGCAAGGCATTTCGCGAGCTTCGGATCCGAGTTGGAACTGTTCCTTGCAGACCGCGCAGTGCAACTCACCGAGACGTGGGTCTCGACGATTTGGAGGTGGGTATTTGGAGGTGGCTATGGCTGGGTCTCGACGATTTGGGGTTTAGGTGGCAATGGGTTTGCTGAGTTGAGAAGAAAGAGTGGAAGTTTGATCATTTGTTGGTTCATCTTGGTTCAGAGAAAGAGAAAGAGACAGAGAAGAAGAGAGAGAAAGAGATAATAAAAAATAATAAAGAAAAAATAAAGAAGGGATATTTAATTGAAGTGGTAAATTTTCTATAAAAAAATATATATAATTAAAGTGATAAAAAATATCATTGCAGTGGTGGCGGCGGTGGTGGAAGAGTCAGTAGCAGCAGCGGTAGCGGTTGCGGTGGTTGTGATTGTTGTTTATTGTAGTGGATATATTATTTTATTGTAGTGAATATATTATTTTATTGTGATGTTTATATTATTTTATTGTGTTGAAAGCTAAAATAGATTCACTGCTGCAGCATGTGTGTAGGTAAAATAGATAAAGTAACTTTTGGTGGAGCTAAAAAGCTAAATTTTTAGCTCCACTGCTATGGATGCTCTTAAGTTTAGTTTCCATGTATAATATATTTTAGATTGTGTTTGGCAGGAAATGATGAAAAATTAGCTGTTTGCAAGGATCGTGGAGCTAATGTTTGCATCAATTACAAGATGGATGATTTTGTTAAAAGGGTGAAGGAAGAAACTGGTGTAAAAGGTATTTTCTCTAATATTAAAACCTCACTTTTCTTCAACTACGGATTAGTGAAACTAAAGAATATGTTTATTATTTTGTTAGGTGGACATTTTCATAGGGTGGTCCTTGTTATTGTTTGTTATTGTCAAGGAAGTTAATAAGTTATTTCCTTTTTCAAGGCATATAAGCTACACTTTTAGGAGTATCTAGGGTACCATGGAAAAGAAAGAACACTGCTAAGGGCTTGAAAACAACTTTTTGTTGCTCTTTGGGGCCATGTTTAACTTTGCCTTGAGGTGAAAAATGAGACTATATCATACAAAAATATAATCCCTCTGCAGAATGTACAGCAATATAGAGATACGACTGTATACAGTAATGAAGATTTCCATCCATGAGAAGTGAAAGCATACAAGCATAAACAAATTATTTTCGTATTTATTTGTATGTGAGTTTTTGTTGTTATATTATTGCAATTTTAATGTGAAAATTGTTATATGAACCTATGAAATAACCGTCAAGTTACTATTAACCTTGATTTATTTGTTTATATATACTCTAGAGATAACATATATAATATTATATTATGTTAATATGAAATTAATTGACATTTTTTGATTTATTAGTACTTAATAAAGAAAACAGATATGTATAATATATTAAAATAAAATTGCCAAACTTTTCCGTGCATAACATAGGTTAGCGACTAGTTAGAGTAATAATAACAATAACAGGCCCTGTGGGAATAAATCAACTCAAGAGAAAATTAGCTGTTAAAGCTGATAAAGAGACATAGGGGCTGCATTCCTTCAAATTTGCCTTCCAATGAACTCTCCTTGACCTCTGGAACAATCTGTTATAATACCAAGGGAAGGGGTGTAGTAACTTTTTTTAACCGTATGAAAGGACTAATAGGTTTTAGGGATTTAGATAGTAATGTCATAAAAACTTAAAATTATTTGTTTTTTGCTTTGTGTTAAGCATTTTTTCTGGTTTGTGGTTGCTTGGATGTACTCAATTGAGAGGTTCACCTAATAAAAATTATTTATGAATTTGATTTCTGACTTTAAAGTGATTTCTACTTGTAGTAGTCCCTGAGTAATAGGCATGCACTTTTTCAGGTATACAAATCTACAGGAAGTTCTACACAGAAGAGAAAGAAAAGACAAACGGCGTTCTTGCAATCCATGTTTCGAAAGTGGATGTTCAGCCTTACGCTTGTCTGGCGATCCTACTCTCTGTAAGTGCTTAGTTGCTGCTCTGTTATGATTTGCATATTCAATTGCATGAATAGAATGACTTCAAATCTTTTAACAAAGAACTTTCTCCTAATTTCTTAGATATGATTTTGACCTGGCTTTCATTATGCTGTTGGAGCATTGGATATGTCAGCCAGAGATAAGGGATATAATGAATAATAGAATAGAGTGTAGAGCTCATATTTTTTAGGGTAAATATATGCTCCGTCATCCTAAAATATATGTCTTAGTTTCTTTATTGGAAGGACCCAAAATAAGTATCCACTTTTCAAAGTGGAAATACTTCCACATTGTCTTTAACTATTCTTACCTTTTTTAAAGAAGCAACAAGATTCTCATAAAAAGTTATACTAATCTCTAAAATAGGGTGAATGGCATTTTATGCAATGTTGGTAAAAGCGTCAAATAAGCGTGCTTTGTGCTTCTTCAAAAAGTGCCAAAAAAGCTTGCCTAAAGCTTGCTTCATTAAATGAGCTTTTCTTTGAGCAAGCAAAGTGCTCAGACCTTGGGGCTTTAAGCTTTGAGCTTTAAGTGTGCTTTTAACAACATTGATTTTATGAAGACTTGAACTTTTTAGAACCAAGACACTTTTTTTGGGACACAAATAGTGTATGTCATGCTACATGCTAATGGTGTTGCAGTGGAAAAATTACAGTTGAAATTTGTAATTTCTGCAATTATTAATTTCTTTTGTAGTCTGTGAAAACAATAAATTAAAATGGATTATGGAATGTAAACAGATGACTTGTATCTGTTGGCAATTGAAACCAGTTATTAAAATATTGCTATTGTCCTGCTTTATTTGGAATTATGTAGCATGAATTTTGTTACCGTTCATCTTGGACATCCAAATTCTAAACCTTAAGCTTTTTATTTTTTTGATAAGCAACCCTAAACCTTAAGCCATTAAATGAAGAAGCCCAACTAAATACATAATATCAAATACAATCATGGAAAAGTCCTAACAAGCTTGATGACCCAACCCGGTATATATCTGGTTCTGGTTGGAAATATTACCGGTTCCAAAATATACCATTCTAATGGACAAATTGGAACTGTCACTGGAACGTAATTGTCAATCAGAAACAACAAATAATAGACTTCTACATCCCAGACAAACAAAAAGGGGGTATAAGCCCATGAAAGTTATTTTCCAATGCCCAATTATTGAACCCATGAGCTATAGAATTACATTCCCTTGCCACCCAATCAAACAGAACAATTCTTCCCACCTAATGCTGAAACCAAATCCCTTATATCTTGAATTACCAAACTAATCTCACAAGCTACCACTGAGGATTGCTTCTTAGCATCTCGCACTACCACTCGGGCATCGCTCTCAATTGTTACTATCGGCTCCTGTTCTTTTACTGATATGAATTGCATTCCTGATTGCCTCAGAAAGCATTGGTGAACTATAGCTCACGTTAAAGGACCATACTGCAGCAAACTACCCTCTTCGTTCCTCAGCACAGCTGCATCAAAGGCTTTACAAGATCCCAACACAGCATCAACATTCAATTTCAGCCAGTGTTTCTGAGGTGGAATCCACTCATAAGTTTTCCTCTCTATATGGGATCTGCAACTTTTTAATTAAACCAAGTCATACCTTGTTTTCCAGAAAACCCCAAGAGTTACAGCAGCCATCACAAACCATTCCTTCTCACACACTTCATCCTACCCTCCTCTCCCTCGAGTGCTATCAAAAACTTAACAAATTCCCCTATCGTATCTGCTCCCAATGCGCCAATCCTGCAACTCCACAGGATTCCAAACTGTACTGCCCTTGCAAATACATAATTCTTAAATAAGTGCAAGGCAGTTTCAGCAATTGTGTTGAAATCTGTAATCATGATGCATTATTAAGATGGTAATTTACCTTTTGTTGCTTCCCATGAATTCTCACATAAAATGTGGACCATGAATTGAAATTTTTGAATAACCCAGTGAAGGTTTGTGACCTTGCAGCAGGTAGCGCTTGGTCATAAAAACTTTTCTAACACTGAGGTCACATTAGGCTCCTATTTGGCTAATGGAATTAAATTTTCACTACTGTCACTTGGCTCCTTTTTGATTAATGGAATTAAGTTTGTAATCCCTTGTAAGGAACTACCTCTTCGGCAAGCCCCGAAAGAATAACAAGAACTACTTTCATTTTATTGTGTTTGCTTTTCAGTATTCTTGGTCTGATTACCAATCCAGTTCTCCCATGGTAGACTTTTAACCCATACTTTTTAAAAAGGACAACCAGATGACAAAGCACATATTATCTATTCATAAAAGGAAAAATCCTAATTTACATTGGTAATACAATTTAAATATAAAAGTCCTTCATAAAATAAAAAAGAGCACACATTATTTTTATAATTTTCATTCTCCGTTGTACAACCCTTGGATGAACGTAACAATCAATATTAGGAACCCCAAGGCAGTAGCAGCACATCCTGTCACTCCCAATACACGAGCGACCCGTGGCCTTGTAAGCATTAGCAAGACAGAGATCATGCAACAGAGGTAACCTGCCAGGTTACTTGTCATCACAAAAACTAGGAGAAGCTTAGTCAAGAAAGTTAGGCCACCAACTTGCAAAGCAATAGCCGAACCAGATGTTTGTGATGTGATAGCGATGGACATTATTGCAAGTTTTAATATGTCTAGAGTGGGTCTCAATTTCTTCTCGTCTCCACCTCTGCTTTCCTCGTCACCTCCCTCTCCATCTCCACCTCCACCTCTTCCTCCCCCTCCTCCTCTGCCTCCGCCGTCTCCGCCTCCGCCTCCACGTCTGCCACTCCCATTCCCTCTACCTCCAACTCTTTCTTCTTCTTCTTCACCTCCACCTTCATTTCTGCCACTGCCTCCCCTATTGCCTCTAAAGTTAAGCATGGGCCCTTCTTGGCCTCTGGAGGCAGATGTCTCCTGCGAGCTCTGATATTCTAGTTGTAATGAAACGTCCTCCTCACCTCCATCAATGCCTTCCACAATCTCAAGTGCAAAAACTCTTGAGTGCTGCTCAGCGCTGGCTTTGAGACGCCGAAATACTTCATAGTCTTTGAAGTGCGACCAATAGGAACTCTTACTCGTGGATACCCCTGGATTAACAGCATATGTGTCATTTCTGGATGAGACAAAAGGGCGGGATTCGACGATTTCTAGCAACTGCCACTGGGCTACTGTGTAGACCACAAGCAGCACTAATATGGGATGTCCCTGTTACGGAATATTACTCAAACTTGTCATATGCATTATCAGAGCTTTTTGTTTTTGTTTTTGTTTTTAATTAAAAAATTCACTTTTTAAGGTGCAATACTTTTACTCACCAATCAAAATAAACACAAAAAAGTTGATGATTGAAAAAAAATTATATATATATAAAATTTATGCATCCTTCCAAGCAAAATGCAGACATTCCCCCGCCATGAGGTTTTTTTTTTTTTTTTTTTTTGAAAAAACTCGCCTATAAGGTGATGACTCATGACTGTGACTGATGAACATGCAAAGAGAACTACGTAGTAAGTACATTGAAAGCTGCCGTCAATCATTCAAAAATTAAAATGGTCACTTCACATTGATATTTGCTAGTGGATCTAGATTTATTGATCCTGCCGTTCAATACGTGAATTGAAAGTTTTTATTTTATTTTTATTATTTTTTTTTTTTTGGAGAAGAACGTGAATTGAAAGTTAGAGGTATGTTTAATAATTGTTTTTTTCCTTTATTTTTTGTATCTAAAAGTAATTTTTTATTTTTAAGACTAAAAAACTTATTTGGTAATCCAAAATTGACAGAAAACAAAAACTGTTTTCAAAACTCAATTTTTGAAGGAAACTGAAAACATGAAAAGATTGTTTTTAGTTTTTAATTTTCAAAAGTCAACGAAAACACACATTTAATTTAATGAATTTGTCTCATTTAAATGAGTTAGTATTAGAATTCAAATTTTAGTAACAAACTATTTTAGTATTTTCTATTTTTTTCTTCAAAAAACTTTTTTTTTTTTTAATTTCAACTAACCAAACATGTTTTTAATTTCAAAAATACAAGAAAATTGTTTTTTCGTTATATTTCCAAAAATAAGTTTTTGAAAATAGAAAACAAAAACTATTACCAAACATAACCTAAATATTTATTTTTAATCTTAGTCAATGAATTAGATTTAAAAAAAAAAAACTTTTATATCTTAATTATTTCATATAAGTTCCAAATCTTTTGCTATTCAAGTCTGAAGGTAAAAAGTTTGATACTTTAGGATTTAACTGTTGTCTTACTTTTTGGCTCTAACTAAAAGATGGCTTAGAAGGCTTTTTTTTTTTTTTTTTTGCCTGAGTATCATTTAAAAGTAATGCTAGTGACACATAAAATGGTGCAATTTGTGCCACAATTCACCTATGTGGTTAGCACATAAATTTTAAGAGTAATGTCATCAATAAAAGTACATTGTGCCCCCCTAACAATGTCATTGATTTTTTTAAGAGTAATGCTATAGCCAAAAAATTTTCTACAACATCACTTTTTACTTACCAATAATCACTCACCATAATAGTAAGTTGTTTCTTTTTTTTTATAGGTAATAGTAATTTGTTAATTTATGTAGTTTTAGCATTTTCCACCTTTCAAAGGTCATAAAAAATTAATAGATTAGATCTAAAACAAAATATAGAAACCCAAAAAAATTAGCCCAACAAAAAAATAAATAAATACTAATAGTAAAGCTAAAAATAAATTATGGCCAATTAACCTATTTTATCCAAAACAAACAACTTGACTCTTTAAAAAATTTTAAACAAAAGAATTTTTTTTTCCTTATCCAACACGCATGCAACAAAGACAAAAAAAATAAAAAATAAAAAAACCCTCAGTGATTAAAGCAGTAGAGTTAGAGGTCAGAGTCGTCTCACAATGAGCAGCAGAGCCACCCTACATCTCTACAGCAGAGCCACCCTCCATCTCTACATGGATGCATCGGGTAGCACAGAGAGAGAGAGAGAGAGAGAGAGAGAGAGAGAGAGGTCATTGGAGAAGGAGAGTGAGAAGATTTTTTTATTAATAGCATGAACAATACCGTCGCCAAGAGTAGCAAGGTACTGTCCATAGTCCATGCGCTATTTTTGTGTTTTAGTTTGAAGAGGTTGATGCACAACACAATTGTGTGGGTTTAACTATGTTTTTTTAGCCAAAGCCTAGTTTATCTAGATTGACGTGAATACTTATACCTCTGATATGTTATAAAAGGCTTTGATACGCACGTGGTGTGGGGACAGAATCTATCTCTGGATGCACCCGGCCACCCAGTCATGACTCATAACTTGCACATACTCATAGACCAAGCAGGATACAAATCATTGCGTGAACTATTTGAGGCAACCAAGCACTGGCCGCGCCAAGTGTTAATAATTAAGGGTGGTCACAGGACCACCCTGAATTTTTTTTTTTTTTTTTTAATATAACTTTTAAAAAATTGAGTTTTAAATTAATACAGGTCTTTTGACCACTCTAAAAAAAAAAAAAAAAAAAAAAAAAACTTGACAACCCTTACAAAAAACACTTTAATACCCTTAATAACAACTGAGCCCATTAAAAATAAAATTCAACCCCTCTAAAAATTTTGTTCATTGAATGTTGAAAAAAACAATTGGAAGAAATGCTATGTTCACTACACTTTCACAATATTTTCGTAACAAATCCTAAATAACAGGTTGTTGCTGATGAATAGAAAATAATTTCAATAGTAAGTTCAAATTAGAACTAATAAAAACTTAGAACCTAGTTTTTGTTGTGAAAGAGTTGCAAAAATACTGTGGACATAACACTTCTCAAAAATTGCTCAAAGAAACAAATTAGCCTAAAATCTCAAATCAAACGTTTAATTGTGATTTTTTAAATTGTGTTTCAACTGACATATTTTAAAATTGCTATTTTTTATATAATATTCACACTTTTCAAATAGCTAATCTGTTAGTATTTACTTTAGTCTTTAACAGAATTTGTTGGATTTATGTAATATATTTTTTCAAAAAAATAATGTATTTTGTTTATATTAGTATTTATTTAGGCAATATGTTAGTAATTGAATAGGAGATCAGTAGCTTAATAATTTCTTGGTTGTGTATATTGAAAAATATGTAGCTAATATATTAATAGTCAAACTATCATATCACACAACAATTTTAATTAAAATATGAAAACTTGTGAAAGAAAATTTTAAAACTTTATGTATTTGAATATGTTTTTATTTTGTGGTGTTAATATATTCAAGTTTTATTATTAATAAATTTTTTAAAATTAAGTATTTTTAATGTCCACCCTGAAAAAACTTTCTAGAGCAGCCATTGCAGCCAAGGCTTGTAGAAAGAGAATACTTCACACAAAATAATAGCTGGCAGAATCTAATGGTAGAGAGAATTGATAAGGTAATAGAAAAATAGGGAGCCATTATATTGAGGCAAATAATTGTTTTACGTAGTTTGTTCTACACGAATGCAATTTATAATTAAAAACGTGATTGTAAGTCATGAAGTTATAGAAATACAACGTGTACATGTAAAATACACTGTGTAAAACAAACACTGATCTTATGTTTATCTTGCACGTGTGCTGAATAGAAGAAGAAGAAAGAACACCAAATAATTAGATCTACTATATACTTGGCGTCAAAACAAAATTTGAGGTCATAGAAGTGTCAATTAATTTGTACGAAAAAAAATTTGTAACAATAAATCACAATTTTTGACCTAATAATACAAGATGTCAGCCAAAAAAAAAAAGAAAAAAAAGATGCGACATCCAAAAAAAAGTAGGGAAATCTTGTGCATATTCTAGCTTTTGACAGTTTGGTGTTCGGTTGTTGGTCTACATACTACATGCATCGGATGTCCCTTAGCTTGGGTTAAGACTAATGTAGTAATCTAGGTTTGAGATAAGGACAAAAATTAGGTATAGTACTTAAGTACTGTTATTTAAGTTCTCTACTTAAGATTTAGTTTTGTGGTTTTTTTCTTATAAATAGAAGTGTACAACCATATGGCTGAATTTTTAGAGGAAAGTTTAGGGAATATCACCTAAATATTATATCTAAGTTTTACTCTTGAAATAAATTATACCAAACCAAAAGGACATTGATTTTCTTGAAACCAAAAAATAATAATAATAAAAAATAATTTTCTTAAAACTACTCTTGGCGAGAGTAAAATATAATACTAATTTTATTAAAAATGAAGTTAAAATATACCTTTTATAAGTGAAAATTTAATTTTTAGGTTAATTTTTCGTTTTTTAACTTACAATTTCATCCTTAATTAAAAAAAAAATTTAAAGCGCATCAATTTCAATATTATTTCCATTTTCTGTTAAATTATATTCATGAGAATTACCAAAAACAAAATATTAACAGTTGACATGGCATGCTTCAAAAATTAAAAGTTTAGCTCCATATATTCATTATATATTCATGTTCACGATTAATAAGAGCATTTTTTTTTTTTTTTGGAAAATAATGGATTAGAGATAATACCGGGACCCATGACCTGTCATTCTCTACACTCCCATAGTTCAGGTGGTGAGTTCTGAGGTTGATTCTCCTGTAGGATTCAAGAGCAGTGAAATTAATGAAATGGCAGTAATTTATAGCTAAATCTTAACATAAGCCAGAGATATGCCCCACCAAACTCACCATCCATGCATGGTAAGATGTTTTATCTTTCCTTTGATGAGTCATATGTAAATATTTGAAGAAAGCTAGACATATAGTATCAAATTCTAACAACAGACTTCTCTAAGTTGCTCCACTTGCAAGGTATATAGCAGTCACCAGCTCATTCATTGACTGTGGAGTACACCACTGATAAGTGATAAGGTGTGTACAAATACTTCACAACCTTGAACCTACTTCATATGGTCTACCATCTACAAGTTATTGCAGGCGTTGTCTGCATCTGATTCTAGATGAGCGACACTTCAAAGTTAGCCATTCTCATTAATCAAACAGACTCTAGTCAAAAGAAAAAATTCTAGGTTAACCATAAGTAGTTGAATAACTATAGCTTGAAATCAATATACAGTCACAATTCTCCACTTGATGTGCTAGATATTCATATTGCTTAACTAAACTCAATATCATTCCAAAAAATTGATCAAATCAATTCTTCTGAAATTTGAAACCCAAGCAAATGCAACCAGGATTCTGAAACCACTGCTCTCAATCACACACAACAAAAACAACCATAACAAGATTCTTACCTGAGCCCACCGCCCACCAGAATGCGTGACAAAAGCTGCCTGGGGAAGTGCATCAGCAACACGACGTCCCTCTTCACTCCATTCTTTGGACCAACCACCAGACCAGAGCACTTGCATTGGCATATCTTTTAAACCCTCAGAACCACCCCACTCAGCAATATCAAAGCTAAAATTCATCTTCTTCCCCGTTCCCACAACTGCTCTCCTGCCATCCCTTCCCCTCAAAAGAACTCTATTGGCCTCCACATCCAAAGAACCAATCCCCTTCGAACAACACATCTTAATCAAACTTCTAAACACAAATGAAACCCCCAACATGAGCTCTCTAAGCACCGGGAATTCCAAAACACACAAAGGCAACGCCCCTACCCCTCTAGAATTAGTATCAACAAGTGTCACACTCCTCACCAAGCTTGGATTCTCCAGAACCCAATTTGATCCCAACCCCAAACCCGAATCGTGCAAAACCAAATGCACAGGAGCCAACCCCATTGTCTGCACCACTTGCCCCAACACCCTCCCCATCTCCACAGGACCCAATTCTATTGGCCTAACAACCTTCCTCTTCGAAACCCGGTTCCCAATCTCCTCTTCGTAAGACTCTGATAATGAACAAATGTATGCATTATTGATAAATACCGGTCGATATCCTGCGTGATATTCAGATATGGTATAAGTTCATTTGAAAATATTTTATAAGAAATATAATACTTGTTAAGTGTTATAATATTTAGGAAATTAGTTTCAGTTAATTTACATGTCATGATGTCATTAAAAAGAGAACAAAATGTAATCTTTTAAGATTAATATAATTAAAATTATAAACGTATTGCTTGAGTGAAATGACAAATGTTTCAATTCCACTAATTTAAACACATAATAATTATTATTATTTTTGTATTTTTTTTATTGCATGTGATTAACTTTCCTTTTCATTTTATTGGATTTTGTTTTAATTGTTAAGTCATAAATTTACATTTCCAAACCAATTATTTCTTATATAAATTTTAGAAAAAATAATCATTTATAGGTGTTTTAATTAATTTTTTTACATATATAGTTATTAAACTACCTATCAATTAATTCATGAAAATTAATGCTTTTATCCATTAATAAACTTCTGAGATTCTTCTACTATTGGTTTCCTTTTTTCTTTTCTTTTTCTCTTTTTTTTTTTTTGAGAAAGTTTTTCTTTTTTGAAATAATAGGGTTTTCTTTATTAAATGGGATCCGTAATACATACCATAGCAAATATTTTATATATTTTGGTTTATTTTGTGTTGAGAAACTAAGAGGGTGTTTGGTTTAGCTAAGAATCTAATTCAAAACTCAGCTTTCATCATCCAATTATCAAAATACATGCCCCACCTCAAAACTCATTGTTTGGTTCAGTTTTTGTTCTTAGTTTCTATAACTCATTACTCAAAACTTGAGATATTGTGGTATTGTTGTAAATATTTACACTTATGTGGGACCCGCGGTTATGTGATGTCTCCATCAAGTCAGAATAGCTCACACCCTCCCAACGATTCTCTTTCCCCTTTTCTTCCTTCTCATTACTACCTCCTTTACTCCACACTCTGAACCCTCAACCCATACCAACCAATTACCCATTTCAATATTTGTTTTTCGCTTTCCCCCTCTCATTCCTCAAAACTCATTGTTTCCTTTGCATCCGAAGCTCTACAACTGCCTATGGATTTTGGTGAGCAGCTTCAGCTGAACTTTTTTGGATTTTATATATATATATATATATATATATATATATATTGCTTTGTAAAAAAGGGACTTCACGTTTGTGATTATTGACCCAGTCCACTTAAACCTGCAGAACTCATGGCGTAATGCACCCTTGGATGCATTAGGGCTATTCATGTCATGGCATAGCATTTTTGTGAAGCGCATGACTTGAACCAGACAACTTTTGGACCCATAGGTGTGACCTAGTTCGAGACTCCTACCAACGCACCACGCCCCAAAGGTCTGGATTAAATATTTATATAATGTCAAGATTTAAGTATATTTGTTTTGTTAATATAGACATAATGATGAATGGTATAAAAATTACATTATATTTACACATTTTTTTAATGAACGAATTCATAATTTATGTAATTAATCAAGGTACAAAGTTACTGCTAATGCATTTACTTACCTCTTACGATCTGTAACAAAAAAATCTCCAAAAATGTTTGACGAATAAAAAAAGAAAAAAAGAAATATCAATTGTTGTATAGAATATGGACGGAAAGCTCGGATATCAGCAACATTTCGGCTTCATCGTCAGACTCTGATATTACGCGGGTTAAAATTAATAATAACTTACCAAAAATTTTCAAAAAGTGTCCTTATTTTCAAAAAGTTACCTCAAAATATTTTTGTTTTTTTTCAAAAGGTTACGATTACCACCACAGTGCAACAACGACGATGTCTCCGGTGAATCTGAAAGACTGTATGGAAGAGGTGGTGAAGTACACTTTGGAGTCTCACATAAACGAAACCCTAGAATTCGATCTAGGCCTCTCCAAATCCTTCTGCTCTGACCTCCTCAAACTCGATCCCAACGATCCCAACACCACCACTGCGTCCGGTAACTATTTGATAAATTCATCACTTTTTCTTCTTCCTCTTCTTTAATATACGGTTCGTTTTCTAGCTTATTAGAATTTTGGGCAAATTTTGAATCCAAACATGTTCAAGAAGAGAGTCAAGTTTGTTAATTGGTTAGTTGTAAAGATTGCAAGACTTATTAGGCCAAGACGTGTCGGACACGCTGGGACACTTCTGCACCGTGTCGTGTCCTAATCTTTCAAGAATTTACGTGTCACTGTGTCCCTGTCAGTGTTTGTGAACTTGTGTCTATGCTTCATAGGTTGTTAGTTGGTTGTTTGGCTAATAAGATTTGCTAACAACTTGTATTTATTAAAAAAAAAGAAAGAAAGAAGATTTGCAAGATTAATACTTGTAGTCCACAGCATTCCAACATTGAAGAAATAAGATGCAATTTTCTCACATTCTTCTTAAATTTTCTCTTCATTCTCGTTCTTTTATCTTAGAAACTAACGTGTTCATTACGTTATAATTATACCTCCTTAGGTATGGCAATTTAACATAAAATTTAAAATATTTTTAGACACATTTTTCGAAAAAAAATTGAATTTTAATCTTAACAATATAGGCAAAGTGTTTATTACCAATAAATAAAGCAATATTGCTCGGCTTTGAATTTTTTTTTTTTTTTGGCAAGTTATACACGCACCTAGGCTTCACCTTTATCTGTACTTAGCCTGGAAAAGGGATGAGGGTTGCGGTAAATTGACAAACAACGTAAAATTTAGTCACTTTATCATAGATGATTCGATTTCTACATATACACCTTAAGCCGTGCTGACCTTGGCTAGTTTGTTGAGGATTTATAATTGATCACAAATTCTTGTGACTAAGGATTGGTTGCTGTTGTTGTTGTAAGTTATAGATGCACCTAGTGGGTATTGAACCATGACCCCACCCTCTATCCTATTATTATGGGAGAAGGAAGTAATAGTTGAACTATAGTTCCTTGTCATTGCTGAGTTTTAAAGTTTAGAGGATATTGCAAACTGCACCATAATTAATGGGCAAAGTGCAATTTGCGCTGGAATTTTCGATGTCTGTTTTATTACATTCAAGGAAGATGCTAACTCTTTATGGTTCAAACTCCTTATGCAGAATCTTTTGAAGGAGTCCCTCCATATCCCTTATACAAGCGTCTGGCTTCAGCTTTATTAGAATCAATCAATTCTAAAGCCTTTTGTAGGAAATATAGCGATTTGAACTTTATCCCTGAAGGAAGCTCCTCGAAGCAGGAAGAAAATGAATGGCAGAAGCTGGTTTTGGATAAGGGATCAGAAATTGTGAATGTAAGTTTTAAATTTTTAACTGAGGTGTCATTCAATGCCAAATTGTCCTTGTGTAATATTAATCTAACAGATGTTTTCTTTCATCAGATTTTGAAGTCTGTTGTCCATGAACTTCATGTTCAGGAGCCTTTCTTTTCGCAGCTAAAAGGTATCTGTGCGTTTCTGCTATGAATCTCCATATTTATTGTCTGAACATAACTGGATCAGATTTCTTTGTCATAACTAGAGAATTTAATCAATTCCTTGTCATAACTATGAATCTCATCATTGCCATTGAGCTCTAGCTCAAAAAGCACCTCCTCCCTTTGTAAGAGCAAGGTGGACGGTGAGGTTGTGGGTTCAAGACCCACTAGATGCATGTGTATCTTACCAATAAAAAAGAAAAAATAAACTATGAATCTCAGAACTTATTACTCTAAATCTCTTGATTAGTTATTGCCAATCTTGTTTGAAGTGTATCCTATCTGGTAATTTGACATTGTCTCTAGATGGCAAGAAAACAATTGAAGGAAGGTGTGCCATTGGTGACTACAATAGGTATGAAGAATTCCACTTTTATGCATAAATCAGTGGGAATTAGTTGGTAAATGCTTTTTGATTTACTTTCTCTCTCTCTCTCTCTCTCTTTTTGTTTGACATATAATTCTTTATTTTCATACTTTTTAATGAGAACAAGTATGAATGGGTTTTTGTGCCTACTATGGATACTAGATGCCAGCACCAAAATTCAATGTTATGTATGTAGAGGTGTAATTTTGTTTTGTTGGTTTTGTCACTGATTCTAAATTAATCAAGAGGTTAGAGTGTCAAAAACATATAATTGGAGCCATGCTATACTCCTCAGCCTATGAAATTTCCCTAAGAACACTTTCATTTGAACGGACAAGGTTCTTCTCAATTTTAAGTGGAATGAAGATAGTCCATTTCACTGTTCATATTTTATTTGTTGTATCTAAATGGTATACATGATGGCACTAGAAGACATCTTTAGATTTGTTATGTTTAAAATCTGAACCATGAAATTGATTCATTTGAGATATAGAGGATCCTATTCTCATTTCCATTTAATCAGATTTGATCAACTTTTGCTTAAAACGTAATATGTAACTTATGCACGCATAAGAGTGTAAGACAAGGTCACTTGAGCTAATTTCTCACCCCAAAAGTAGACAGAATATACCCATTAAGGTAAGTATGCGTTTGGCCAGCTTATTTGTAGGTGAGACAAAAAGTGAGTTTAAGCAAATAAGCTGGCTTATCATATAGTTTGATTATCCAAAATAAGTTTGAATTATAAATATTTTAAATTCTTCCGGGATCCTGATAATCTTTTCTAGTTCAATTTTAAACTTTCTGTACAGCAATTTTTCCACCAAAGTTAAATGATTATTATTTTATTGGGTTTTCTATATGTTTGGTAATTTTACTTCACTGTTTCTTTTTTGATTGATTTGCATTTAATTTTACCTTTTATGGTCACAGAATTGGTTCAGGAACTTTGATCCGTTTCAACAAATGTGTGGTGTTTGAAGTTCAGGTGCTGATCCTGTTTTTTCAATTAATTTGTACTTCCTTATTTCCACTTAGCTCTGCTCTTTGTAACTTCATAAATTTGCAGGATGCCCACTGGTATGCTTCATTCTCTGAAATGTTGGGGGCAGAGAGTCTTGCCAAGGTTCTTCCTGGAGTTGAAACCATTGAAGAAGGTAAGAAACTAAGAACTGCTAGTTTTATTGAGTTTCACTTCCTGTATGGTGATAAAGTTTATCCATCTAGGCAAAAAAAAGTTACTTGCTCTGATAAATAGCTGGAAATAATTTTGTGCTTGCAGCAGAAAATATTCTGGTAGCAATTTTAAGAATCAAAACTTTGTTGTGCATAATGGTAATAGGAACAGTGACAGTAATAATAATAGAAGTTACAATAATAATAGACCCAATGGAAGCAGAGGTCACTAGTTAGAATCTCCTCCCCCTCCTGTTGGCCAAAACTTATTAGAGTAATAATAACAATAACAGACGCTGTGGGAATAAATCAACTCATGAGAAAGTTATCTCTTAAAGCTGATAATGAGAAACAGGGGCTGCATTTATTCGACTTTGCCTTCCAATGAACTCTCCATTACCTCTGGAACAATCTGTTATAATATCATGGGAAGGGTTGTAGTAACCATATGAAAGGCCTACTAGGTTTTAGGGAGATTTAGATAGTAATGTCATAAAAACTTAAAATAATTTGTTTTCTGCTTTGTGTTAAGTAAATTTTCTGCTTTGTAATTGCTTTGACGTACTCAATTGAGAGGTTCACCTAATAAAATTTATCTATGAATTTGATTTCTGACTTTAAAGTTATTTCTACCTGTACTAGTCCATGAGTAATATAGGCATGCAGTTTTCCAGGAATACAAATCTACAGGAATTTCTACACAGAAGAGAAAGAAAAGACAAATGGCGTTCTTGCAATCCATGTTTTGAAAGTGGATGTTCAGCCTTATGCTTGTCTGGCAACCCTACTCTCTGTAAGTGCTTAGTTGCTGCTCTGTTATGATTTGCATATCCAATTGCATGAATAGAATGACTTCATATCTTTTTACAGAGAACGTTCTCCTAATTTCTTAGGTATGATTGTGACCTAGCTTTCATTATGCTGTTGGAGCGTTTGATATGTCAGCCAGAGATAAGGGATGTAATGAATAATAGGATAGAAAGTATAGCTCATATTTTTTTAGGGTAAACATATACTCCGCTGACCTAAGATATATGTCTTAGTTTCTTTATTGGAAGGAGCCAAAATAAGTATCCACTTTTCAAAGTAGAAATACTTTGACATTTTCTCTTACTGTTCTCACCTTTTTTAAAGAAGCAAACAAGATTCTCATAAAAACTTATACTAATCTCTAATATAGGGTGAATGGCATTTTATGAAGACTTGAACTTTTTACTTTTCATTAATAATCATGTCTTTAGAGCCAAGACACTTTTTTTGGGACACAAAGAGTGTAAGTCATGCTATATGCTAATGGTGTTGCAGTGGAGAAATTACAGTTAAAATTTGTAATTTCTGTAATTATTAATTTCTTTTGTAGTCTCTGTAAACAATAAATTAAAAAGGATTATGGAATGTAAACAGATGACCTGAATCTGTTTGTAATCAGAATCAGTTATTGAAATATTGCTATTGTCCTGCTTTATTTGGAAGTATGTAGCATGAATTTTGTAACCTTCATCTTGGAGCATCCAACTCTAAACCTTAAGCTTTTTATTTTTTATTTTTTTGATAAGTAACCCTAAACCTTAAGCTATTAAATGAAGAAGCCCAACTAAATACATAAAACCATATCAAGTCTCTAACACAATCATGGAAAAGTCCTAACAGGCTTGATGACCCAACCAGAACCCAACCAGATATATATCTGGTTCTGGTTAGAAATATATATCGCTCTATATATATTATAAAATTAGTGGTAACCTTGAAATGGTACCGGTACCAAAATATACCATTCCAATGGACAAACTGGAACTGTCACTGGAACGTATTTGTCAATCAGAAACAACAAACAATAGACTTCTACATCCCAGACAAACAAAAAGGGGGTATAAGCCCATGAAAGTTATTTGCCAATGCCCAATTATTGAACCCATGAGCTATAGAATTACACTCCCTTGCCACCCAATTAAACAGAACAATTCTTCCCACTTAATGTTGAAACCAAATCCCTTATGTCTTGAATTTCCGAACTGATCTCACAAGCTACCTCTGAGGATTGCTTCTTAGGATCTTGCACTACCACTCGGGCATTGCTTTCAATTGTTACTCTATCAGCTCCTGTTCTTTTACTAATATGAATTGCATTCCTGATTGCCAATGCCTCAGAAAGCATTGGTGAACTATAGTTCACTTTAAAGGACCATGCTGCAGCAAAATGCCCTCTTCATTCCTCAGCTCAGCTGCAGCAAAGGCTTTACAATATCCCAACACAGCTTCAACATTCAATTTTAGCCAGTGATTTTGAAGTGGAATCCACTCATAAGTTTTCCTCTCTATATGGAGAGTTTTACTCAGACTCCTGCATACTACAGCTGTTAATCCTAGACATCTTACATTTAACAATTTCAATGGGATCTGCAACTTTTTAATTAAACCATGTCATTCCTTGTTTTCCAGAAAGCCCCAAGAGTTACAGCAGCCATCACAAACCATTCCTTCTTACACACTTCATCCCACCCGCATCTCCCTGGAGTGCTATCGACAACTTAACAAATTCCCCAATTGTATCTGCTCCCAATGTGCCAATCACGCAACTCCACAGGATTCCAAACCGTACTGCCCTTGCAAATACACAATTCTTACATAAGTGCAAGGAAGTTTCAGCAATTGTGTTGAAATCTGTAATCATGATGTATTATTAAGACGTTAGTTTACTTTTTGTTGCTTGCCATGAATTATCACATAAAATGTGGACCATGAATTGAATTTTTTGAATAACACAGTGAAAAGGTTTGTGACCATGCAGGTGGCTCTTAGTTATAAAAACTTTTCTAACATTGAGGTCACATTACTATCATTTGGCTCCATTTTGGTTAATGGAATTAAATTTTCACAAATAAAACAATTATGCTATGTGTATTAAATTTACTGATTTAGTGATATGTATATGGCAACCATTTTCTTGGTTAAGATGGTTTCACTTGCTTTTCGCTTTTTTTATTGCCTTCTTTATATGTATATGTCCTAAGGATGCATGTTCTAGTGGTTGTAATTCAGCACTCTTGATTGCTCCTTGCATGCCATTCACTTCTTGTAATCAATAACTCCCAAGTACCTGTTCACCCGTGTGCACAGTTAAATACATGCATATGCACGTCCATATTATGCCTCTTTTTCTTGAGCGCATCTTCACTTAGTGCTCCAATGTCTCGATGTAGGGACTAGTTTTTTCAATGACTGCTGCATGCCTTATGTCACATAAAGTTTGCAATTTTATGTGAACCTGACTGTTATATGATTTGTCCAGGTATTGAGTTATGGGGGTGTTCAAGGCCTTCTTGGTCTGACACATACCACAGAGACTATTCCAAATGCACTTCCCCCACCAAGATCAACTTTGTTATCATCATTTACCCTTCCATATAAGCCGAATGTAAGATGATGACTTTTAATTAATTGCTTGTCTTTTGCACTGCATTCAGAAGAATAATTTATGCCTTGTTAGGAATCACTTTCTCTGTTAGACATTTTTGGAACTGCTTAGCTTAACCTTTTAACATCTAAACCATCAAGTCAAATGAAGAAAAGTTCAGATTTTTTTTTTTAAATTTTTTTGGTGAAGAAGCCACCTCTCTGCAGCTATGCAGTTAAGCTATAAAAGAGGACCAATCTTATCTGTAAGGGACGATAAGAATCTCTGCCTTGTCTGCACCACACACGTGGCACCTAAGCTGTGGAGCTAGGGTCAATCATTTATAGGTTTCATTTTGAAAAATCATAACAAAATAGTTTAAATTGAAAATTATAAGCATTGGTGATCTAGTTCTTAAACAAGACCCATTAATGGGTGGGATCCCACAACCTTGAAATCTCTATCTACCCCCCCAAAGGGTATGTAACTTGAGTTTTAATAAAAGATTTTTTGAAAGTACAGTCACCAGCATTTAACTCTTGAAAACCTAATGGCTTCTAAGGGAAGCTCAGGAAGTACAAAACTTGAAACAGCTTATCTAATTGCAGAATCTGTAGACAATTTGTAAGCAATTACAGCAGTAGGAACTTGGAATTTTAATAGAAGTGCATAATAAGTAAGATTCATCTCCTGTACATCATTTCTTAAAGACTACCCTGGATGGATTTAGTGATACTTTTGTGAAAACTATGCACATGCTTTGTTTATCAAATGGTTGAGAAAATGTATATTTTCACAGCCTCATAGTTGTATTCCTTGCTCATCTTTATTCTGAGAGGCTTGACAGACTAGTTTATGAAAATTATATATGGCTGAATTGTAAATTTTCTCATTGGCTTGAGGTTGAAGGTTGTACCTTGACTCATGGAGCTAGGGCGCTGGCAAAACATGCTAATAGGAGTACAAGTAAATATTGGGGTACTTTGGAAGGAAGCGGTGAGGCCCTATTTGAATTTGAGCTTTGGAGATTATTTTATTTTATTTTTTTTTTCCACTTACTGTAGTTTTTTGTTTGCACAAGTTTGTATCCAGAAATTTTAAATGCTGTCAAATGTATCTAACTATCTCACGATTGCGTCTTTTGGTTCCTCATGCATCTAGTAGAATAGGAACTATCAAATATAACTTTTCTGTCAGGCCTTTGGAAACATTGTTCAGATTATTAATCATTAGTATTTTCTTGGAATGTGGCTTAAGTCAGTCATGTTCTGACTTAAGCCAATGAACTCTGGCTCAATTGACACTTTCTCCACTTGTAATAGCAAGATGGAGGGTGAGGTCGTGGGTTCAAGACCCACCAAGTGCATGTGTAACTTACCAATAATAAAAATTCTTTGTTCTGATTTAATGTTTAGCTAGTCCAAAATTCTGCTTTAGAGAGTCTGCCTCTGTGCCATTGAAAAAAGATTGCATGTATTGGGATGAAAGGAATCAGAGAACTTTATATATATATATATATATATATATATATATATATATATGATCAGTAAGAAAGTAAAATTTTCATTAATAAAATGAAAACAAATTCACAGTATACAGCAAGCATACTATGGAACAAACAAACATAGAAAGAAAAGGAATAGAGGATTTAAAAGATAGAGAAACTATCTATCAAGGACAACAGATCTGTAGCATAATCAGGGGAAAGGGAATGAACTTTTTATAGACATTAGAGCTAGATTTTATTACAATAGAAAGCTTGCCCCAGATTAATGGATATTGGAGATACTTCACACCATCTTACTTTAATGAATGGTATTGCAAAATTTTTTACAAGACATGTGGCTGCATACTTGCCAAACTGGGAAAGAAAGAAATGAAGAGATAAAAATAAAGAAAAAAATAGTGGATATGCACTCCAGTACTTAATTTCTTACCCAAAAAAAGAAACGAAAAGAAAAAAGAGCTTTAATATATGGTCAATTTTCTTTTGGACATTTTATGCTAACAAGAAAAAGTATGACGGTCTCTGTCCAAGCTAGAAGCCTTTGTGTTAGAATTTGACATTAAATAAAGGTAAAGGCTTATTGGAGAAAATTGGATATTTTCTCTAAAAGTGTAGGCAGACTGCCTACTCTTAGGAATGTTTTTTATTTTATGAACTATTGCCAAGGTCTGCATACTAATGTCTCCAAGAAAATGTCACCTTGAGAAACTTAAAATAGTGTTTTTTTCCTCAAAATAGTTTGATGTGGCAAGCACAAAGAAATATTTATTTTAATTTATTTTTTAAATGGAAGTCAATTGTATTTTTGGTGTCATATTAGCTGATTATGTGTATTAGTATTTTATTAATTTCCTAGAGTCAAGTTTATTTTTTAATTCAATAATTGGGATTTCCCAAGACAATTAGAATTAAGGTTTCCTAAGTAAATTAGAATTAGGTTTAGTTTTAGTAGTCTATATGAGCACGGAATTATATTCCTATGAAGACAAATTACAGTTTGATTAAATAATAAAGTTTCTCTTGTAATTTTTCCAATGATCTAGGGCTAACTCTAGCCATCCCTAGGTGTTAACTTGTAAAGTTTTGTTCTCTTTTTCCTGGTGTTGACTCCAAGCAAGCTTAGGTGCTAAGTTCTAGGTTATCTTTACTTTATTTTTTTATTTTTCACTTTTATTGTTGCATTGTTTTGGTTTTTTCCTATGTCAAATAGTTTAAGAATTTATTAAGTGTATAGGAATATCTGGAGCTTTGAAGGTTCTGAGAGTACTTGCCGGATCTTAAACTTTTTTTCTTTCAAACTTTGTTGGATTAGATGTTAGTAGTGCGTACCTATTCTCTATGTTCATTTTTTTTATGTGATAGATCTTTGTAATTTGCATGCTTTACTGCATAGTCCCCAGTTGTATACACTGTATATACTTGGGTGACTATTTTTTATCACAAAAAAGTTCATTATTTATCAAAAAATTAGGAGAAAGGTTCTTTGGGATATTCTTATGGTTTTAATTCTTCTAAGATTTGCATCATTCTTCTAGAGAATGGACATAAATATAAATAAATAAATGAATACACACATGTAGAAATCTGTATGTGTGAACACGACGTACACACGCACAAACAAATTTTTCTTTCACTGTCTGTTTTGGGCCTTTTGGCTTGGCCCCAGCTGATTTGAGGTTGGAATGGTGGATCTCCATTATTTGCTTATCGTTTGCTAAAATTTCATGATTTTGACATTGTTATGGGGAGCAACTAAAATTTTCTTATATACAATACTACAACAATGTAGATAAGAATTCGAGAATGGATAAATAAAGTCTGATTTAAGGGCATCATCACTATCACATTAGCATTATGAGGAACAGCCATCACCATCAGTAGTAAGCTGCTTCTGGCACCATCATATCTACTAAAGTCATCATCACCAGCAGCTTTGTACCATGACAATGTCACCACAGCCACCCACCTGTTGTTATTACTAGTGCAAGGCCTCACCACCATCACTACCAATTTGTTACTGCTGCTTTTCTGCAGTCAAGACCTTCCATAATCATTTATGAACTCACTGTTGCCATTATGATATGCAGTAAAAAGTGACAACCCTAAGGATAAAAGAAAAAAAAAAAAAAAGAACAAAGAAAATCATTAACTGCCACTTCATCATGATATTGTCAAATTAGCACTCACCATCCACTCTCCACCTCCTCTGATGGCCTATCCTTAAAAAATACTAGGACTATGATGATTTATCAACTATGATCACGTATGTATCCAGTAGCTATCCCTGCTCTTTAAAGACAAAGTGACAAATAAGTTGCCACAAGAATCTCTATTACAACCCTAATACCATAAGCCACAAAATCACTGCCGCCACTGACCATTTTGCCACCAAAAGGTTGCCTGATGCTACACTTCCACTTTCTATCACTTTTCATCATCAACAAGTACAGACTTCAGAGACTTCAACTTAGTCACCATATTTCTCTATTACAAATCACTCCTTGAAATTATTTGTACCAACATATCTAAAATAGCGAGTTCTACAGAATTTCACATCTGAGGTCCTTGTCTTATGATAGGTAATCTTAGACTGGTTTCAAACCTATGAATGAAGGACAACTCATGTTAAGAGTCGTAAGGTGTTCTCCGCCAATCTATGTTTATGGTTATAGGCACTGTTTTGGTCATGTAATAACATATTTATGCTGCAGATGCCATTGAGAATGTTTCTTTCTCCCCCCTTAAGAATGGTGTCTAGCTTGAGGTTGTGGGTTCAAGATCCATTGGGTGCATGTGTAATTTAAAAGGAAAAACATATTTGTTTGCAGCTTGTGCCTACCAGATGTCAATCCACATTTTAGGTAGGCTAACATATTCTCATTGCCTAGAGTGTATTTGATTTTTGTAGATAGGGAAGGTTGCCATTACCGAGAAGACATCTGGTTTATATTCTGAATAGGATTTTGTGTAGTTTGTGATTGTATTTTTTATGATGAGTGGATGGAGGGTATCAGGTGATTTAGGATCTTTAGTTTTACATTCTGGTTTGTGGATCAGAAGATCCATGCATCTTTCTTAGATATCAATACAAGTGAGAGAGGAAAATCTAAGATCATTCAAAAAATGATACCTGATTTGATTAGCAATTTATTTTGTGATCCATCTTGCAATAAAATGTTTATAGTAATTGATTAGTCAAAGTTGCTGAGTTTAATGCATTACAAGTTATTATAGTTGTAGGATTCTTTGAAAATGAGTCCAACTAATTTTGTTCATAGAAGGCAATGAGCTCTAGCTTTTTTAATTTTTTGGTAAGTTACACATGCACCCAATGGGTCTTGAATCCACTACCTCACTCTCCATCCCATTATTATGGGAGGAGGAAGTGCTAGTTGAGCTATAGCTCATTGGTGAGCTAAAATGACACCTCATTTTCTTGTAAGAGTAAGGTGGAGGGTGAGGTCGTGGGTTTTAGACCCATCAGGTGCATGTGTACCTTACCATTAAAAAAATTATATTTGTTCATAGAACTATAATTAACATACAACATGTCTCTCTCTTATATTTCTAATATTCTTGACTGGCCATTGTTTTCCTACTATTTGTTGTGCTGTCTCCAGATTATGATAAAAATAGGCTTGCAATGGATGTCGTCTGTCACATAATTGAACATTGTGGCTGGTTGAATGTGCATATTGTCCCACCACATGGTGCTGTCTTTGAAATAAGGGTTGCTGATGGATATGGGGCACGGTGGTCTAAAGATGGTTGCAAGGTATCTATTTAACATTATATGCATATATTACTCTAGTCTTAAGTTCAATGGCTTTCATCATTGATGAGCATACAAGCTAATAAGACAAATAAGACATGGACTGATTAGGACAAGAATGGATTCTCCTTTATCGTATTGTAATAGAAGAGTCAGTCCAGTTTCCTGGGCTTTCTTCCTTCTTGATCAGATGGAGGAGATATGGATTTGAGCCTGCCTGTCAGCCCATTAATTCTTCAGAGCTGGCTGAGCTAGGTAAGGCACTTTTAAGCCTTTCACTAATCATGGTCTTTCATCTAGTAAGTCATGGTACTATGTTCCCCAATCATTACTAATAGAATAGGCAGGCAATTTGAGAGCAGTAGAATATAAGGCTTACTCTGCATTGAGTGCTTTGTCTGCTTCTCACCATACGCCACCTAGGTGATAACTAACTGGTGTTGAAATAGTTAAATGAGCGGCCGGGGTCAGGCTCAAACTTACACCTGGAGTGGATTAAGGCTGCAGCATTAACCTTATTACTTCTCTTCTTTTTGAACCTAAGTTTGAATTGTGTGTCTTGGGCTTAAAAATGTTGCATGTGCAAATATGTATGTGTTTTATATGTTCTCTTTGGGTTTTATCATATAAAATATAAGCATCATTGAATTATTATTATTATTTATGGAAGCACCATTGAATTAAATGGCATAAATTTATCCGGGTGCCATCTGGAGAAAAGGTGCCAAAACTAATTTTTCAAGATTCTCTAAGATATTTTTTATCTAACTACAGGTAAAGCTTAAGCATATTATATGGTCTTTGTCTAAACATTTGAATAATGCTATGCTTCCCTGATTCCCTCTGTCATTTCAGTTTATTGGATTTCTAGAGCCATACATGGAAGACGGTCACTTAAAGGGATGGAAGCACTAATGTTGTTTGGGAAGGTGAACTTGCTTAATTTTGATAGGTATGTCAAACAATTGTTTTACTCATTCAATCTTTCTCATGACAAGATCTTGTTACAGTAATACACGAATTTGACCTCTTATCTTTTTCCCAATGCACTTGTGCTCTTGTCAGCCCCCATTATTACAGACAGGGAGAAAGTGACTGGCTTTGATAATGAATATTGGATCTCATGTCTGAGATGTGTTCACAATACATTGTAAAAATCCCGGATGCAATCAGCAATCTCTCTTGTATGAATCATGGTGTCAACTCTAAAAATCCTACTAATATAATTTCCTATCTCTCTCACCTTTTTAACATTTGATTTTGGATTCTGTCATTGGTCTTCATGCCATATCATCCACTGTTGTTTAGCATATCATATATCAGTCCTTGGTCATTATCACTTGGCCGTTTTTTTCTCTGGTAAAGACGACATTATCTTTCACTGTCTCCTCTTTCTGTCTTCTTTCTTCTTTCTTATATTTATTTATTTTTTGGGGTCAATACAACTCACACGCCTGTATGGGATTGAACCCGTGACCTCAGCCTCCACCTCTTATCAATGGGACAGGAGGTGCCATTTAGTCCTAAGACTGTTGGCCTTTTCTGTCTTAATTATTATCAACTTACGGAAGTGCGCTTACTTAATTTACTTTTAAAAAAAGTGTTCTTAATTGCTTATAATTCCATTTAATTGTTTCCATGTTGTAGAGAATGTACCCTTCAGTCACCTTACACCACTAAAACACATCTCTACTTTCTATGCAGTTAAATTCCATTGGCAACAATCCCCTTACTTGTTTTCATGTACTCTAATATGAGGTACAGTATAACGGGAGTTACTTTAGATACCGCTTTTATCATGCATCTCAAGCCAATGTACTTTCAAGCCTTTTATGATAAACATGGCCACTAGCATTAATCAGATTTTGGTATGTGTATATATGGCCAACACATCTTGAACACATTATCACTACAATCACTACTGATATGTAGTCACTTTTTTACCTCTTTGCCATCACTACCAACTGTCCTTCACATCATGCCTCTTCATAGGATTTGATCTGTTACACCTCTTGTAAACTTATCACCTCTTTCATCTGCATACAATAACTAGTAAAATCCACAGTGGAGTCGTGTCCTTGACACTGCAGTGTCACAGATGCCTCATAACCACTACCTCTGCCTTTATCAAATTACATCTGTCACCACCACCTCAACATGGTTTGGTCACCATCACCTGCACTACTTCTGGCAGCTCCTTTAGTTGTCTATGCAAGCTATGAAATTTGGTTGTCTAAGCCAGTTTTAATTTGCCCCTATTAATTTTGAGGTGGCAACACCCACGTTAGTAAAAAAAGGTTAAACCATTGACAGAAAGCTTAATAAAGTAAAAGATTGTGACCAAAGCTTGGTATTAAGATTGTGTTTGGTTTGTGAAGATATTTTATTTAACAACCCGAGGAAAGAACTAGCCACATTTGCGCCTACATCCCAAAAGGACTAGTCAAGTTGCAATTGGGACTCCTTTCAATCACTTATAAACCTAAGATACACCTAGTAAACACTCGATGTGGGACTCAACACACGCCCACACAACACACTCACAATCCAATTTGGGGTAATACATTTTAAGTGAATATTTGATGGTTCTTGACATGTAAATTGAAATTCTGTAAGTAGTGTTTGGTAGCGTCAATGAAAATAGGTGGTCAGACTACCTAAGTCTTTTTATATTTTGGGTAAGTCAAATCACCAAGGCACTTGGACTCACTTTGGTCATTTTTAACTCAAGAACTAATTGTGAAGTAAAAGGGATTCCTTTTTTTGTTTTTCCTTTTCTCTTTTGGGCATCATCATTGTTTATTGGATTAGTGTTTTATTAGATTGAACCAAACACACCAATTTTTGCATTAACACTTCTTTGGAATCATAATCTAGAGAATCACTTGGAAGTGTTACCAAAATACTACTTTCAATTAGATACTGTTTATCTTTATCATCATTCTCAGGGGAATTTATTTGAAAGCTATTCATTTTGTCAAGAGGTATTCTTAGGAACAACAAACTTGGCTTCTAAATACTTTGCTAAGTTGGTTTATATATTAATCAGGATGATAATAATGTCACTACACCATAACACAACCACTGCCACTCTATATGGCATCTCCTTTTATAGATAGGTCAAGACTCTGTTTGTGCATCCTCAGAAATTTGCACCAAAGCATATATAGTTGAAGCCACCATCAATCCTTACCAAAGAATAATATAGAACAAATTATCTTTTAAATATAAACTTGTATAGAGTTAATTAGAAGCTCATAGCTGTGCAACCTACCCTGGATATTCATAGCTCTTGATTGATGATGCTGATGATGATAACTAGGGTCAGTAACTTTGGTAATTCAGACCAATGTAACATAGACTTAGTTGCCATATGGGTGTTAAGTTGAAGTGTATGAATAAGGATTCCTCTCTTTTACAAAGATTTTCCACCATTTGGAGTGTCCAGTAGCTATACCCTTTCCGACATCATGACAATATATCATGGTATGCTAGGATGAAGTGAAAGGACTTGGTAATATTAGAACAACCGTTTCCAAAAGTGTGTTTTTGTAGGCCATTCCATTATTAGAGCCATATCATTTATATGTTTGCTTGTATTAGGATTATGTCAACAATTTGATTTTCCTGGCTTCAGTGGCTAGCATCTGAACAACGTTTGAGTGAGCCATCAAAATCAGTATTTCCTATTATGAATATTGAGCGAATTGTTTATCTTGTGTCCAAATGATTTTGCCTTTATATATTTTATTTTTATATTTAAGATTATTGAATGCATTATGCATATAGCATACATTAGCTAAAGACATTTCTTTTTTCTCCATTTCTTTATTCAAAGATAGAATTTCTTCAAACCCCAAGGAGTTGGCTTAGTGGTTTCTAAGGCCTTATGATATCCATGAGATCCTGAGTTTAAAATTTTTTGCCAGCATCTTGAGGCTACCCCCATGGGATTCCTCCTTGGGATAACCCGGTGCGTGTGGGACGGGAGAACTGCATATACCCGAGGGAATGGTCAGATACTCGAAGAGGTCTGGACACTCTTGTTTGTCAAAAAAAAGATAGAATTTCTTCAATGTTGTCGTGGTTTGGCATAATTACATTTGGACAATCCATCATTTTTTGCTTGTCTATCATAAAAAATGGGGTCATTTCTTCTTTAGTCTTTCTTTTATGACCATCATTAGATAGACTCTATGATTCTACTACATTTGGGATTTAGTGCCTTTCTTATAGCTGAGAGACTTCTCTTAATCGTTTTGGCTAACTGAAAGACTTTGTTTTGTTTTATGTTGTTCCATTTTTTTTTTTCTTGGGTACAATTTTGGCGGTAATTTACACAGGAAACTCACCAGTAACATAACAAGAACTTCTAAATAAGCAGAACTATTCTGAAATAAGAAATTACATGAGAAAAAATATTACCTCTTTTCTTTCTTTTTGTTTTGGGGGGTTGGTTTTGGTTCTGAAATTGATGATTTTAGTAAAGGAGAAAACTTAGGTACATTGTCTTATGTGTTGTTCCTTAAGTTCATCTTTTAAGATTCAGCCATGTGCCTACTTAACTAAAAAATAAATTTTATTCCCATGAGGAAAAATTCACATAGCAGAATCTAATCTTAAAAAGGGAACCAAAGGAACAGCATCTAAGTATTATATCTAAGTCTTACTCTTTAGTAAAAGGTTGTAACATCAGACCAACCGCCTGCGCCCCCCCCCCCCCCCTCTCTCTCTTTTTCCCTTTTTCCCTTTTTCCAAAGAAAAAGTTGTGCCTTTATTTTCTCCTACCTTTTTTGGCTGGGACATGTCATGTGGCACTTTAATTTTATATCTCCCAAGTCCCAACAGCACCAATAATGTGAATATCATCCCATTTACAGCAGCAAACTTTGACCAACTTCTTCATCCATCTTAAAGTTTGCTCCTATGTTAATCAATTTTGATTATTGATATTTCATAATTAAACTTCAAACTAGAAAATTTTCTTCTGTTTTGAAAATACTATATTTTAATGTAAACAGGCTCTTTGGGTTACACAAATTCTTTTGAATTCAATAAAAGTGCCTTGGGGTTAGTTTTTGCATTTATTTATTTATCAACTTATCGGTTTGTATAACTTTTTGAAGTTTACTTCTTTTGGGTAAAATTTTTTTTTTCTCAATTTTTAACAAAAAGTTAATCCAAACAAAGGTTAAGACATAATTATTGCCGACCACTACCCCAGAAGTAATCCACTTGGTACTATCAAAACCAAAAAGAAGAAAAGGTGATCCATTTGGGCCATCTAGTGTGAGTTTGTGAGACGCTGAACAAATAGAAACTCCACCTTTTTCAATCAACATCTTTCTTGAATGTATTGCAATTCTAATCACTAATCATTACTTTATGATGATCAACTTCCTTATTTTAGAGGCGTAATTGAGTTGTACATGAGTTTCCTCTTCCATGGATTCTTGTAATTTAGGTAGTCTTTAAATCTCAATGAGTCACAGCTTATGCTATGAGTGATACAAATTTTATTAATATAAATTATAAATTGATTTCTTAAATTCTATAGGCAAAATAAACTAAAATTTAAGAAATTTATTTATTATGTTATTGATGTGATACTGATTACCTAAATTGGCATATCAATTCGTTAGTATCTTGTAATAAAATTGGTAAAAATTTTAACTATTTTATTTTATTTCAATTGTGTAAGTTTCCCTCAATTTTAAATAGATGACACATGAGATTCTTAATTATAAAGTCCATGTTCCACGTTAGAAGTGTAATGAAATTTTGAGCTCCCAATTATCACTTCAAATGTGATATTAAACATCCATGCGTCTTTCGTACCATTACAAGTTACAAATTAAACTGGCGTCTTTCCCCTAAGGCTAATTTCTAGCTAACTTTAATTATCACTTCAAATGTGATATCAAACATCCATGCGTCCTTTGTAAGGACCATTACAGTTACAAATCAAATTGGCCTCTTTTCCCTAAGGCTAATTTCCGGCTAACTTCAATTATCACTTCAAATGTGATATCAAACATTCATGCATCTTTCATACCATTACAGGTTACAAATCAAATTGGCATCTTTCCCTAAGGCTAATTTTCAGCTAACTCTACTCTACACCCTCCTACTCCCCCTCTCTCTCCCTCTCAATCCAAACTAGCCACTAAAGATAAAGAACCAAAGGTCTTAGTTCTTAATAATTTAATTTATGTGCCTATTTCAAACTCTATAATACATCTTGTTCACTATTTAATTTGAAGTGATGCTTGTACTTGGGTTTTATCAAGGGAAGATGCAAAGAGAAAGGAGAAAAGTTCAACACGTCTAGTAGGAAACGAGTATAGACTATAGAATATAGTTTGTTGGCAAGTGGTCAAATTTTAAAGGCCTGCCAATTAGCTCAAATGAGTTCCTATCAAATAATTCCAACGAGAAAAGGACACAGTAAAATGAATTTATATTAAGGGATTTTGTGTTACTTCAATAATATGAAGTTTTAGTATTTGTTAACAGGATATTGAAACAGAAAGAAGAAGAAAATAATAATAATAATAATAATTCTAAGACTGGACATCTTGTTACTTGACTGGTACATTAATTAACGTCAATGTCGCCGGGGGGGGGGGGGGGGGGGGGGGTGGTTAGGGATCTAGAGGGAGTATTTTACAACAATTGTGAATTAATTAAAAATATGTATTATTATACACTCTTGGTGACAGTTATTTCACAAATACAAGTTCTTATAGAGTAGGAGAGTAAGGATTATGATTCAAGTTTCTAAAAAAGAATTTTACACACACATACACTTAGATTTAGACTAAAGTATAATTTTTATCTCAAATTATAAATAAATTATATAAAAAACACTAAAAATGTGTTAATGTGTTACAATAAATCTCAAAAGTTATTAATGTGTGTCATTCATTCTAATTAGCAGTAATTAACATGTTCAATAATAAGAGTTATACATATAATAATTCTATCAATACTTTGATTATTATGTTATGACTTCCATAAAAAAAAAAAAGATTATTATGTTATGACAGCATCACATTGACAGTACCAAGATTTTTGCTCATTAGTGATACTATTCTGTACTTTTCTCTGTGGAAAAAATTCGTCCAACTTATTATTGTACCTAGAAAAACAAAAAATTCTCTTCCCTTTCTAGCAGACTAGCACAGAAGAGAAATCCATTTTAAAAAACACAGAAGGTTTCCTGCCCTTCAAAACTGTGGGAAACCTGCAGTCCTCTCTACGAAACACATGCAAGCACCCGAAACTGATGTGGGACATCAGTGAGTACACTCTTTTTGTTACTAACAACGAGGAAAACGCAGTTCTTTTTCAGCAATTCCCATAAATCCTCTTCCACGTGTTGATACTTGATCACCATGTTGTAAAAACATTATTGTAATAGTTTCCCCCTCACGTAGATCACTATATTCATCACAATTTCTTAAAGCGATCAACCGTAAGGGGTAGATAATCATTTTCACATAAATTTGCTACTTATTATTCACCAAATATAATTGATCACATAAAATTGTCTTTCAACTTTCAAGTTTAGTTTGTTAATCTTTGCCAATGTTGTCATTCCGGTTTAAAATTATAATTTAAAATACAGTTTTTTAAAATATCAGTTTTCTAGTTAATACTTTGAAAAAGTAAAGTTTTAAAAAGTTGTACATAAAAACTAAAAACTAAACAAAAAAAGTTAAAGCCAAAAGGATCACACCATGTTGCAAAAACATTATTGTAATAGTTTCTACCTCACTTCTTCTAGAATCGCATCATTTATCACAATTTGTTAAAGTGATTGATTGTAAGTGGTGAACAATCACTTTCATATGGATTCACGTATAATGTTGTTTAAAAATTAAAAATTATAAGAAATGCTATGTCTACAACATTTTTACAACAAATCCTAAGTGGCAGGTTGTTACTGGTTATTATTGTTGGAGCAAAAATGTAATCTTAGTGTTAGGTTCAAATTTGAACCAATAACAACTAACCGCCTATGATTTATTGTAAAAATGTTGTAGACGTAACACCTCTCAAAAATTATTGTTTGAAAACATGAGTCCCAATAGTTATTAATATCGACCGTCCAAAGTGGTGCGCCATTGTGGATGTATTTGGATCGTGTGGTGGAAGTAGGTAAAAGTTTGCAAAGATAAGCTTGATTATTTGTTTTGCATTAAATCCAAATAGACTACATAACTAATAAATTATCATTCCCCTCAAAAATAAAAATAAATAAATAAATAAACTAATAAATTATCACTTACGACTTCATAGGAAATGATTGAAAGTCAGCTCCTAATGATAGCTCTTTATCATTAGGCCAAGACACCAATTAGTTTTGGGTGTAGGCGGGAATTGAACCCCAAATATCTTATTCAACATCATTAGAGACTTTATTAGTTGAGCTAACTGGAACCCACTATAATTTTGTTTTTCTAGTTATAGTATGTTAAAATAGTATATTTTCAAAAATCTAAAAACATAAGCTGTACTAAACGAGAATAGTCCTTTGGCAGAATTTTTTTTTTCTTCAAGTTTTTTTCTTTTTTGGGCTTAAATCCACTTTTTATCTCACATTTTATCAAATAAATTATATATATATATATATATATATATAAAGAAACAAAATAAGCTAACTTATTCCTTTTTTTTTGGCTTACCTTCTAGCAAATAATTGTTGATTTGGTATTATTATAAGAGTTAGAATTTTAATTGTAGTTAAACTTGTGGATATAAAGCTTTAACAAAAAAAAAAATTATCGGAATTTGACAAATTATAGTGAATAATACTTTAATATTTTGTATTTCTAAAGTACGAACAATGAATTGTAGATTTTTTTTTTTTCCTTCTTAAAAGCTCCAAATATCAATTTTAAATACCACTTAAAGAACATTTGTCAATTTCACTAAAAGAGCTTTAACACTCTTAAAGCACTTCTCTCGTGGTGCTAACTAGCTAGACACACCCTAAATATTCATGTTGTATGATTTATTTTTATTAGCTTATTTTTAATTAAAAAATAAGATGGACAAAAATATAATCATGCTTCAAAAAATGTATGGTTTTAAAAAGTTGTACTTTTTTTTTCCTAGAATAAAAATAAGCTGAACCGAAAATGCAATCAATAGGGGTAAATATTAAAAGAAATGTCAAAATAGTTGAAAAAATATACTTATGCTTAAGGCTATAAATAAACCAAGCTATTTATAAACAGCTTGGACTTAACTCGATAAGAAGTTTTTTCATGTTTGTTTGTTTATAAACAAACCAAGTTTGAGCCTTAGTTTTAGGTTTGTTTAGCAAACGAGCCAAGCCCGAACAAAACAAATTGTTCATGAACAAACCCGTGAACAATAGGGATTGATTAGAATAGTCTGAGAGACTCATTTATATACTTGGTAATAACTAATAAGTTTTGAATGAGCTTGAAAATGAACTCATATCTTATTAAATTTTTAATTAATTGGGAGTTTGAATTACTTATCCAAATCAAATGAGCTTGACAATATGCTTAAAATGGCTTGGTAATTTACTTGTATTTGATCCATGAACTTGATATTGAACTTGAATTTGAGCTCAAGTTTGGTTGAACTAATGAATCAAGTTAAGCTAAGCTAGACTCGAGATTTTGGATTTTTTTGACAAGTTCAAGCTCAAACATCGGCTTGAATCAAATTCATGTGGAATTTGAACATTTTACTTTTAATGTCGAGCCGAGCTTAAACATTCAAATACTCGAAAAAGCTTGACTTGTTTATCAACTCTCTACTATTACTTTTCCATCCTTGTCGTCCAAATCTACCTGATAAATTAGTTTATCTCAGCTATATCAGATCTGTGGTCCATCCATTTGATTTACATGACTGCTGGTCCAGCTTCAGCCTTAATCTTGATGAAATTGAAACGAAAAAGTTCTTTTTTTGGTAAAAGAAACTCAAAAGTTTGTAAGGTCTTTCTCAAAAAAAAAAAAAAAAAAAAAAAAAAAAAAAAATTTAAGGTAGTTGCCGTGCTCGAGTATCACACGTTAGATTTACCCTATGAGCCTATTTTTCTATGAAAAAAAATTGATGTATGAGACAAGGAAGGCTGCAATAACATGGACCACCATGAATGGAATCGCCCAAAAGTGACCATCTTTTACAAATAACAAATAATAATAATAATAATAATAATAATAATAAGGCAAATGTTAACGAGTACCGCATAGGTACTTATTAAGGTTGTACAAAAGTAAGTCCTATTTAATAAAAAAAATTAAATAAATAAATGAAAATGACATAAAACTAGTCATTGGTTATTTTAATATATTTTTTTCTCTACAAAGTTGACCCCACACTAAAAAATATAACATAAAGTTACAAAGAAAAACAAAAAATTGTACAAAAAAAAGTCAAAAGTTGCTGTTAACGGGCATCGTAACACAACCCTAATAATAATCAAGGAAAAGATGATGCTGAGGCAAAGACATTTTCTCCAATGATTGGATGTTTAAAAAAATGAAGAACTTCTCTACCTTGTCGTCTTTTTTAATCATTGGTAAGGAATAACATTCATTTAGATACCATTATAATTTGGTTTATTCACCTTCTAAACCATTTCTTTATATTAATAGAATCTTAATTGAATAGATATTTTTCCTATAAATGTTAATTTATTTAGCCGTCAAAACATGAAAGTTTGCAAAAACTCTTCAATTGGACCCAATGTTTTGGCATAGATGAAGACTTTAAAGGGTGTTCGAGGGACTTTGCTTTCTTCTGTGATTTCTATAGGAGGATGACTTCATTTAAAATGTTTTTATTTTCTTCTTTAATGTTGTTCAATATAGGATTAGAAAGTGATGCCAAGCATATTCTGCAGATTAACTATATTTAGAAAATAAGATAATAATAAAAATAAATGAATCATCTTTTATATTGCAGCTTGTGTTTGATTGTCATTATCAACCAAAAGGAAAGTGTTATTTATCCTTTTTCTCTCTTACTTTTTAGGATTCTCTTGGTCTTGTGGAAAGGATTGAATCCTTTACTCCACCTTTGCCAATTGGGATGGTTATACTCTGAAAAATATGAAATTATGCTAAGAGAAATTTATTCTATTGTACTTATAAAACCTAGGATGCTTTTTTTTTTTTTTTTACTACATGTGCTTTTCACATCAATTTATTTAACTTTTTGCTAAGTGTTTTATTATTATTGAAAATATGTTAAAATATACTTGTATTTTGATAAATAAATAAAAAAGATTTTAAAAAACTGTACTTAAAAGATAAAAGCTAAACAAATAAAGTGGAGGCAAACAGACTCGTACTTTTGCCAGGAAAAAAGATTCCAATGTTTATCATTATTAAACTGAAAAAAAGTACTATAAATTAAAGCAAAAACGCTAATGTATCACAGACGTGTAGGTGCAATACTGTTACGCAGTAAGAATGGTAACTTTCCGTGAATTTCTCATTTCTCGATATACATTAAATTATCCAAAATAAACTAGCAAGATACTTTTCATACTGAAATCTTATTTCATATGGGAAAGTGATTAGTGCATGATAAATCATTTCGTCATCAATTCTCTAATTTCTTTGTCAAATGGAGGCTTTATAGTAGACTCTTCTTCGAGTACGGTTACTACACATGTTGTGTCACTTTGACTAGTACTACTAGGTGACAAGTAACTATAGACAGCATCAATAACTTAATGATAGTGGTGGAACTAGATAAATATCGCTACAGTAGCATTTCTATATATTATATAATTAATCTTTTTTTGATGTTACTAGGTAACATATACTCTAAAGAGATACCATGATATTATTATTATTGCTATTATTGGTGGTCATTTCTTCTACTATGCAGTGATGGTAATCCATCGTCATTGTCAACAATTTATACATATACAAAAGACAATGATAAAAATAAAAAGTGAAGGCACAAAAATTTTAGTAAGATAGATTTTTTTTTTTTTTTTTTTTTTTTTTGTAGTAACGGTAGTAATAGTAAAAAGTTGACAAAATTGAGGTAGAATCTGAGCATACTAAGCCCCAAGAGTCTGTCTTTTTCAAGTACTATAGCCTTTATCATCATCTCTTTGTTTGATTTAACTAAAAACAAATATGTCGTTTGTTATTTTTCCTTTAGCTTGATGGAGTAGCTATTTAAATAATGGGGATTCCATTTCCATGCACATATTTTATTTAAGAGAATAAATTATTTATTCTTTTCCAAACCTCCTGCATCAAAATCTATTGTTGGGGGGCAGGCAATGTCAATCTAGATGCTACAATCATGTGATTATTCTTTAAGCTTTATTTGACATGATAGAAAGAAAAAAAAAAAGACCATCTTCATTTGAAATAAAATCATGAATCTATTTTATTGTCAAGATTAAATATTGTAAATCTAAGTGTTCAATATTATGTCATTTAAAATTATAAATGATATAATACTATATAAACTGTTAGATCCAAATGATAAAGTTAGGACTTATAATTGTGAAATTGGCTCTTTCCATTTCAATGAATTGTTGACCCTAATCCCTTTCTTCCTTAGAACGGTTTTTAGAGAAGAACCTGGCCCGTGGCAACTAAAATTGTGGATAGACATTTTCTTAAGGATGTAGAGGGAGATGGGGTTGTAGTAACTTAATTGACCTATTTCTTTTAACTTTGTGGAGTAACAGTTTTGAATTTTACCCCCACTATGTTAATTTAGAGCCATACCTACAGTTCTCAGGTGGTTGCAATCTTTGTATTCTTTCAAGCATATATAGAAAACAATTCGCTTTTGTTCGTAAGTGTACCTTGTCTTAAATAATTATTAGTCTTTAAAAATATTTTATTTAATAGTGATACAAAGCTATAAATAAACTAGAACGAAAACGACCTCAACTATTATATATTGCTTTCTATATTACAGTGTTGTACTTGGCCATTTCTGAGCCTAAAATGAAATTGAGCTTTGCAAATGTGGCTTAGAGTCAAAGGGGCTCCATAACCCACATGGACATAACTCTTTTCACTCCGGAAGAATCACCCTTCTTCCAGTCCACCCGGCAGAGCAATGGTCAGGCAGCAATAGATATGCATAGCAACAATCAGCCTCAAAATAGCCACACATCGACAAGCCGATCATCTGACTCTGGTGTGCTGCCTAGTGCATCAGGTAAATGGGCCTCAAGACTTCTCAAGGAGTGTGCACAAGCTATATCCGAGAAGGACTCTAGCAAAATCCATCAACTTCTATGGATGTTGAATGAGCTTGCTTCACCTTATGGAGATTGTGATCAGAAATTAGCATCTTATTTCTTACAAGCTCTATTTTGTAAGGCCACGGAGTCCGGCCAACGATGCTACAAAACACTAACTTCAGTGGCCGACAAGAGCCATTCCTTTGATTCAGCTAGGAAATTGATACTAAAGTTCCAAGAGGTAAGTCCATGGATGACTTTTGGTCATGTAGCTTCAAATGGTGCTATTTTGGAAGCTTTAGAGGGTGAGACCAAACTTCACATAATTGATATAAGCAATACCCTTTGCACCCAATGGCCTACTTTGCTAGAAGCTTTGGCTACAAGAAATGATGACACCCCTCATTTAAAGCTTACTGTTGTGGTGACAACTAGTACAGTCAAGTCAGTCATGAAGGAAGTAGGTCAGAGAATGGAAAAGTTTGCAAGATTAATGGGAGTACCCTTTGAGTTTAATGCTATAATGGGGCTAAATCATTTGGCAGAGCTCACAAAAGAAGTACTAGGTGTTCAAGAGGATGAAGCTATTGTGGTGAATTGTATTGGGGCCTTGAGAAGAGTGGAAGTAGAGGAAAGAGGAGCTGTGATTCAAATGTTCCAATCGCTTAGGCCTCGAGTTGTGACCATTGTTGAGGAAGAAGCAGACTTATCAAGCTCAAGAGATGACTTTGTGAAGTGCTTTGAAGAGTGCCTTAGGTTCTATACATTGTACTTTGAGATGCTAGAGGAGAGCTTTGTCCCAACAAGTAATGAGAGATTAATGTTGGAGAGGGAGTGCTCAAGGAGCATAGTTAGGGTTTTGGCTTGTGATGATGAAAAAAGTAGTGAAGAAGATTGTGAGAGAAGGGAGAGAGGGAGCCAATGGTCTGAGAGGCTCAAGGACGCATTTTCACCAGTTGGGTTTAGTGATGATGTTGTGGATGATGTCAAGGCATTGCTAAAGAGGTACAAAGCTGGTTGGGCACTTGTGCTACCACAAGGAGATCATGATGACTCAGGAATTTACTTGACATGGAAGGAAGAACCAGTACTTTGGTCTTCAGCATGGAAACCATAATTGATATATGGTATAATAAGGACCATTGCTAGCCTATACACTCAAGTTTAGCATGGGATTAATGCACAAGTTATTGGAAGCCATGAACATTATATGGAGTTTCAAGCTAGCTAATCTTATCTTTTTATTTTCTATCTTCTTATTATTCATGCACATTTGTAGTCTTATATTTATGTCCAACTTTTCTTCAGCTTTATGCTTGGGAGTTTGTGTTGCTTCTTTTTCTTTTTATTTCATTGCTCTTGTTTGAAGGTGTTTGCACTTGTGCCTCGCTTTATAATTTATCCAATGGCAGTGTACTTCCCGTTTGGATTGCTTGCTTATTTCCTTCCCTCTCATCCGTAAGTGGATTTATGTATAAGGAATATTACACACATATAAACGCCTATGTATGTGTGTATGTGCATTGTGTAAGTGTTTGAAGTGTAATACAGATCTATTTTATTTATATTACATTTTTCAGTTTGCAAAGGTGTGGGTAGATATGTGTCATGACTCATGACTCATGAGAAGTTTGGGAGAGTTTGTCTACTGCAATTTTAGTATATATATACAAGTGATTAATGCGTTTTGTTTAATTCTTTTTTCAGATACATCTGTACTTTACATACTTTCAACAAATAAAAAATTAGCAAATAAGCTAATAGGGTTGAAACTAGGTTTTCTATTAAAATGTTGCCAACATTTTTCACTTTTTAAGTCTACTAATTCATATCTGTTGATATAGACCCCAAATATTGAGACCAGAATATAAATAGTTGCCTATCTGGCTGGCTATCTGGTTGTGTTTAATTTTATTAAAAATTAGGGTGGCTTGCAAATCTATGACAACTATTCTGTGGATTACTAATGTGGTTTACTCAACAGTAATGTTGAATTAATCTTAATGGTATGAAATGGTACTATGCATATCTAGAACTACTAATTAGGAAAGTAGATGTAATATCAGAAATAAAAGTGAAAATTCATGACTGACAACCAAAAAATAAAAAACAATTAGGATGAAATCAGTAAACAAAAGCTAAACTAATCATTGGTAATTAAATTTGAATGATAATTAAGCTTTAGAAATATTTTGAATCAAGTTTGGGACCTCTCCTTTTCAGAAAAAAAATGCTAAACGTACAGAAAGTACTGCAAGAGCTCTTTTACAAAGCGATACAGAAAGTTGATTGTCATGTTATGCATATCACAGAACATCATCATTCCCATGCATTCGCCCAGGAACCACAGGTTACATTTTACTAAAAAAAAAAATCAAATGAAAAAGGTGGCATTGTCATATGAAGTGCCCTAATATGTAGTAGACTTTGTAGAGAGTTTACACATATAGTGTTCCTATGAAGAGCCCTATAGTGTTTCTAAAACATAGGCTATAATTTACATGTTGACCTAAGGCTGATACACATGTGCGTCATGGAGCCTTTTCAAAAGAGTAAGGGTTAGCTTCAGTGCACTGGAGTCGACATGATGCGGACACATGTTCATTTCATGTTGGCTCTAGTGCATTGGAGCTAATTCATATCCTTACTAAAAACTTATTTGTTAAAAATTGATTAAAAATATATTTATAACTTTAAAAAATTGAAATTTTAAAAAGTTATACATAAGTAAATAAGTTAAAATACTAAAAAGAAAATTTTGTTAAACAAGTGCATACACACAATATCCTTTCTTTTCATTCTGAATCTCGAGTGACAGGATATCTTTTGTAGAATCATGTATTTGTATCATTCCACCTAAATCATTTCAGGAGCAGCCTTTTCAGACCAGAATAGTTGAAGGTTAGAATTGCATCAAAAGTTTTCCAATTTTCAAGACCCCACTTTGACAAATTTCAATACCTTTGGCAATTTGAGAGCAATCAGTCATTATCTTTTTTCTTTTTTTTTCATCTTTCCGGCCATAAGAGAGAAACAAACTGCCTCATGAAATTCTCTTTAAAAAAAATAAGAAGAAGAATCACCATTGGAAAAGTTTTTAAAGGGTGTAGACTATAGAGAGACTTTGTGGTGTGGAAGTATACAAATAAATTGACATAAAGGAATAAGAGGGGGGGGGGGGGGTCCCAAAACAAACCTTGGTGGCAAGCAGAAGCCAACCACTGAATCCCATGTTTGCTCAGCTGTCCAGTGATTTGAATAGCATATTTGCCTTTTAATTACCAGACTCATGTACTGGCTTTAAGCCAACATTATATAGTGGAAACCAACTTTTCTAGTTTTAGATAAGACTTGGTACTATCAGTTCTCTTTAGTGTTACTTGTTTATCATATCTTCTTGGGAGGAAATGGTGGAACTCTCTCTCTCTCACCACATTTCCCTTGTGTCATGCTTGTGCACACGTATGTGCACACATAAGGACACTTATTAGAGAACATTTTTTTATCTTACTTTACAATTATTTTTCTCTTTCTACCTTTTTTTTTTCAAGACTATATACAATGTCTAGTACTAATCTTTTGAGAAAGGTCGGCCAATGTTTCTTTTCAAAGCAGATAAGCTTGTAAAAAAAAATCTGTAACTTTATAAAAAGCTAAGTCCCCAAAATGGCGTAACGGTTTTTGTAAATGTGAGAAGACAGGTTTTTATTTTTACAAATAGGGAGTGGAGAAATGTGGGAATTGTTGGCCCTTAACTAGGCCACTCAATATGATTTGGGGTCTAAGACAATAAATTTAAGTAATATTTTTCATATATAAATATCAGGTGAATAAATTTATTTAATAATAACCAAGTCAAGATTAATTTGATGAATTAAAACTTAACAAATTAAAGTTATTTTATATAGATAATCAAATTTCATGGTTTTAAGTATAAAATTTAACAAAATGAAATCGAAATTATTATTCATTTAGAAATGAGATAGTGATAGTGGTGATGATGGCGGTGTTGTTGGCAGCAACAGCATCAACGACAATGGTGATGGCGACAATTGTGGTGACAATGGTGGCAATGACAATAGTGGCAGTGGGAGTGATGACATTATCGATGGTGGTGCAAAGAAATAACAAGGGTAAGGAAACAAAGGAATAATGGAAAATATATATTCCATTCTTCTCAAAATTGGAAAACACTTTCATCATCTTTGGAGTTATATTCTATTACCTTTGGAAGAGATTTTTAGTTGAAAAAGATCTTTTGGCACATCGAACACAAGAAAAAAACACAATAATTTCCATTGAAATTAGGGCTATGCATCCAACCGGACAAAACTGACCTACCTCAACTCAACCCAACCCAACCCAACCCAAATGCCTCAGGTAGGTTATTCATGAGTTATGTTGTGTTGAAAGTTTATTTTGAACTTTGGGGATTAGGCTGAGTTCGGGTTGATTTTTTTTCAACTCATTGGGCCTGACTTGATGCATACAAGTTTATTTTATTACCTTTATTATAATATTTTTAGTTTGATTTGTTATGAAGTTTTGAGAATTAATTTTGATGAATTTAGAAATTTGAAATATAATTTGGGCATATTATGTGAATTATAATAATTTATTTTTTAAAAAATGATTAAATAAATCTCAAGTTTTTACCCGGTATGAATTTAAGTAAAACTGGCTAGTTTGACTCATGTGGGTTGGGTTAGTTTCTACACATGTGATGTGTTGGATTGAATTAAAAATTTCTCAACCTAACAAGATCATAATTTGAAAGAACTCTCTAATCTGACCCATGCACAGCTTGATTTTGAAAGAAATGAAATGTTAATTGAAAGATGTTTTTGGGAGTCAACTTTCTTTTTTAGTCATCATAGGTTCGAATATGGTTGTAAACTAGTTTATGGTACATGCATACATGAAATTTGTGAAAAAATATAATTATTTTTTTATTGTATATTATTAGAAAAACTAAGATATTTCATATTGTCCTGAGAAAAGAAATACTAGATGGAGGAGTGCAGTTTGGGCAAAGAAGGGGGAGAAAACAAGGGAATAATTAGAATTTTTATTCAAACAAATAAATATAGCCCAAAACCAAGGAGGCATTCTCACGGGCGTGTACAGGTAGAAAGGCCAACCACCACATAAGCTAAAAGACTACAACTACAAGCCAAGTCGGAAGCGACTCACTTTTATTCTCGTTAGGATTGGATATAGATGGGGAATCTATCGATCATAGTAGTTCGCCAACCTCTCTAACTAAAAATTTATTTATAAATATAGATGTTTTGAAAATATTTGATGAAAACATTGATGAATGAAAGGTTAAAATTTATCTCCAAATTAATCTAACTTATACATGTTGATTTAGAAGATGATACACATGTATTTTAATTACATGACTTATTAAGTCATTTAAATAATTTATATATAAATGTTAAGTATGTCATGTGATTAAAAGAATATATAAATGAATTTAATCATTATGTAATATATTGAAGATTTTTTTATGTGGAAGAATCTTTCTTTAAAATGATTCAAAAAAAAAAAATCTATTATCATTTAAAAGTAGAATTCTACTATTATATTTTTTCTCCAAAAACAAGTTTTCCAACAAACTATATATATATATATATATATATATGTAAATTTTTTTTATTGGATGTGAATTTTGGCAAATTCACCATTATATTGCATTTTCTTATTATGTCATCCATGCTTGCGAAAATTTTAGAAGATAAAAAATCAATAGCTATGTCAGCAATTAAATGTTTATATTTCAAAATTTTGTAGTTTTAAATTATGCATAAAAAATAAGTTTATGAATCATGTATTAAATAATATTCAATTTGAACGAAATTTAACATGCACAAACTTGCAATCTAATGGTTAGATTTTCAAATTATGTAATAGTGGCAGTGTTGTTGACAGTGACAGCAACAACGATAATGGTGATGGCGACAATTGTGGTGATGGTGGTGGCAATGGCAATAGTGACAGTAGGAGTGATGACATTATCAATGGTGGTGCAAAGAAATAACAAGGGCAAGGAAACAAAGAAATAATGGAAAATATATATTCCATACTTCTCAAAATTGGAAAACACTTTCATCCTCTTTGGAGTTATATTCTATTGCCTTTGGAAGAGATTTTTAGTTAAACAAGATCTTTTGGCACACCAAACACAAGAAAAAACATAAAATATTTTCCATTGAAATTAGGGCTATGTATCTAACCCACCAACCGGACAAAACTAACCTAGCTCAACCCAACCCAACCCAAATGCCTCAAGTAGGTTATTCATGAGTTAAGTGAGGTTGAAATTTTATTTTGAACCTCAGAGATTAGGTTGAGTTTGGGTTGATTTTATTCCAACTCATCGAGCCTGACTTGATGCATATAAATTTATTTTATCACCTTTATTATAATATTTTTAGTTTGATTTGTTATGAAATTTTGAGAATTAGTTTTGTTGAATTTAGAAATTTAAAATATAATTTAGGCATATTATGTGAATTATAATAATTTATTTAAAAAGTGCTTGAATAAATCCCAATTTTTTACCCTATATGAATTTCAGTAAAACTTGATAGCCTGACTCATGTGGTTTGGGTTAGTTTCTACACATGTGATGTGTTAGATTGAATTAAAAATTTCTCAACCTAACAAGATCATAATGGTTTGAAAGAACTCTCTAATCTAACCCATGCACACCTTAATTTTGAAACAAATGAAATGTTAATTAAAAGATATTTTTGGGAGTCAGCTTTCTTTTTTAGTCATCATAGGTTCGAATATGGTTATAAACCAGTTTATGGTACATGCATACATGAAATTTATGAAAAATAATAATAATTTTTTATTTTATATTATTAGAAAAACTAAGATATTTCATATTTTCCTGAGAGAAAAAAAACTAGATGAAGGAGTGCAGTTTGGACAAAAAAGGATGAGAAAACAAAAGAATAATTAAAATTTTTATTCAAACAAATAAATATCGTCCAAAATCAAGGAGGCATTCTGGCGGGTGCGTGCATGCAAGAAGGCCAACCACCACATAAGCTAAAAGACTACGACTACAAGCCAAGCCGGAAGCGACTTGCTTATTCTATTCTTGTTGGGATTGGATATAGATGGGGAATCTATAGATCAACCTCTCTAACCAATGTACTATTTATAAAAGTTTTAGTTCGTTTATTTAAGAATTTAGTTATAGATAAAAGGTGTTTTGAAAATATTTAATGAAAAAATTGATGAATGAAAGGATAAATTTTATCTCCAAATTCCTCTAACATATACGTCTTGATTTAGAAGATGACACACATGTATTTTAATCACATGACTTATTAAGTCATTTAAATAATTTATATACCAATATTAAGTATGTCATGTGATTAAAGAATATATGAATGAATTTTAATCATTATGTAATAAATTGAAGATTTTTTTTATGTGGAGGAATCTTTCTTTAAAACGATTCAAAAAAAAAAAAAAATCTATTATCATTTAAAACTAAAATTCTACTATTATTTTTTCCCCAAAAAACAAAAACAAAAACAAAGTTTGCCAACAAACTCACCTTATATTTTTTTTATTAGATGTAAATTTTGACAAATCCACCATTAGATTGTATTTTCTTATTATGTTATCCATACTTGCAAAATTTTCAAAAAATAAAAAATTAATAACTTTGTTAGTAATCAAATGTTTATATTTCAAATTTTTGTAGTCTTAAATTATGCATAAGAAATAAGTTTATGGATTACGAAATAAATAATATTTCATTTGAACAAAATTTAACATGCACATTAAGAACTTAAAGAACTTGTAATCTAATAATTAGATTTTCAAAATATATAACAATGTTAATTCATAAATAAACTTTGTCCTTAAAAATATGTAAACATGTTAATTTATTATTTATAGATAATAGTTAGTTTTTCGTGGCCCATTTTCTCATAAAGCGGAAAGTACAAAATAAATAAGATTTCTTTTTTGATATTTAACATTATTATTCAAGTCCATTATCTCATGGGCTTTGGTATATCTGTGTTGACCCAACAAGCCTAAGAAACCAACCCATTAAAAGTACTTGGGCCATGGAGTGTTTTTTTTTAAATTATAAAATGGGCCATGGAGTGTTTTTTTTTTTTTTTTTTTTTTTTTTTTTTTTTTTTTTTTTTTTTTTTTTTAAAGGTCCATGGAGTGTTGATACATAGTTAAACACAAACCCAGTCCAAGGAAATTTCTCTATTAGGCCTAAACCAAGTAAACCCAAGCCCATAGCTCCACGGCCCAGAGCGTAATATAAACAAATCCATAGGGCTAAAACAGTCAATACACCTTAAAAACTAGGGTTTATGAGTGACCTATATATTTATATTCAAAGATCAAACTTAGCTAGGGTTCGGAGCTTGCCAAACTTCACCAAAGAGGCCCTCAAATCCCCGAAAGCAAAATGGTATTTTGGATCTCTGTCTCTTGCTCATTTTTTTTGTTCAGTTTTCTGGTACTTTTTGAGTATGTTTATATGTATGTGCATGTAGTTACATCTGTACGTTTGTGTTTGTTTTTCATTTGATGATGAAAATGGGTTGTTAGATCTTTGTTTTGAGTGTATGAAAGGGGGTTTTTAGTGTTTTTTTAATTCTGGGTTTTGGTTAATGTGGAAGGATTTAGTTGAAATGAGAGTTGGGTTTTCTGGGTTTATTTTGTTTTATGGTTTAGTTGTAATGGAAATTCAAATAGTTGGGTTTTCTGGGTTTAAGGTATATGGCTTTATGTATTGGAAGTTGTTCTCTTATTTGATGATTTAGTTGTAATGGGATATCAAATAGTTGGATTTAGGGTTTAAGGTATAGGGTTTTATTTATTGGAAATTCAAATAGTTGGGTTTTAGGTATATGGTATTGTGTAGAAATTGAGAAAAAAGTAGTAAAGTTATGAAAATGCACATGAAGAGCATGAAATGTGGTTGCTGAGAGAAAAGTATAGGGTTTTCATTTATTGGAAATTCAAATAGTTTGTGTAGAAATTGAGAAAAAAAAAGTAGCAAAATAATGAAAATGCACATGTAGAGAATGAATCGTGGTTTCTGAGAGAGAAGTGATCTAGGCTTGATATGGGTCATGTTGATTATGGATTAAATTGTCATCCATATTATCCTCTTATAACTTGTTTTTGTGACAAAAGATCCTGTGCTAGATATAGATATATTTTTCCTGTTGCATTGTATGGTGTCTTGCATTGTTTTGATAGGTTCTAGTTTAAGTTTTCAAATATTGTCATTTTTGGTTGCTGTGGTTGACATATCACCTAGTATGCTGACTTATCTATGTTATTTTTGTTTTACTCGTTACCTATGGTTTGTGTTAATGTTATTAATGTTTGGTTTCTGTGGTTGAGATGCCAACTTATTCACTGATATTGTATGCCATTTGTGCTTTTATTTATTGTCTTCTAATGCAAAGTTCCATTTGGGATTATGGTTTACAGCCGAAGCAAATCCATGAGATTAAGGACTTCCTTCTCACTGCTAGAAGGAAAGATGCACGCTCTGTGAAAATCAAGAGGAGCAAAGATGTGGTTAAGTTCAAGGTCCGTTGCTCCAAGTATCTGTACACATTGTGTGTCTTCGACTCTGAGAAGGCTGACAAGTTGAAGCAGTCTCTTCCTCCAGGTTAGTGATGCAAAATTATCTTTAGGAATCACATATATTGTCTTTAAATTGAATCTTTGTTAATGATGAATAAACTACAAACGCATTTGGGTAATTGTTTCCTGTCTATATGGATTTGTAGTGTAATGAGAAAATTTTCATTCATTCCTTTTTTTTTTCTTTTAACTAGTTAAGATGTCATTGCATTGAATGTGACTTTATGTCTATTGAAAATAGGAGATAAAAGAAAATTATCTTCAAATTTACATTTAAAAATAATAATAACTGATAGTAATTACATAATAAATTAGACAAGGCCTTGTACTCTTTAGAGTATTATTTATTTTCAATTCCATTCTACTTTCAAATTATGGAGCCAATTAAAGATGATTACCAATTACCAAACCATTTTAATGTGTTTTGTTTACATGGTCATTCATAACATCACAATTTGTTATGGATTGCCATGTAGCTGATCCTTTTTTTTTTTTTGGTTTAAATGTTGATCTTTGTTTTAGTTATTCTGTTGTATTAGGTGTTACCATTTTCTTACTTGATTTATTTTTACCAGCTCAATGTTAATCACATCATCACCTCTTTTCAACCCCCCAAAAAATTACAATTTTTTTTAAAATCACAGTTTTTCATATTGCCAAGCTTGCATTACCAATTTAGAGGCATCCTTACCACAATCATATATTTATATATATATATATATATTTATATAACAAAAATTCGTAATTTACATAGTGTCTTAATTGTGCCATGTGGGAAGTTCTTTCTAGAACATTAACTATAATGTTTTTTCACACATCGAGGAGTTGTTATATATAAATTAACCTGTTACTTCTTAGCCATTTGTGAATAAAATGCAAAAATCTTGGCAAGATACATCAGTATGCATCAAATGTTATTCAATTATATCTTTATCATATTTTGAGAGTAAGTTAAGTCCATGCCTCATGACTTACTATGTGCCAATTTGTTGGTGACAAGGAAGGAAAAAATTTCATGTGGGCTTTTTGGTCATCTATCCTAACACAAGTATCTTTGCAAGATATATGAGTAGTATAAATCAAATATATTTCAAATATTCAAATTTACAATTTCTTCTATAGTATGTGCCATACAAAGTTAGTGAAATGGAAGGAGTGGTGCTTGTGTGATTTTGGTATTTTACCCCATATTATATGCTTGTTCTCACAACTCAAACCCCAAAGGTAGCTGTAAATGACATTTAGATGTCCATAAATTCAAGCTAGACCCATTGTCTTGTTAATTATTATTTAAGCCCAAAATGTTTGTTAAGAATATATTTGGAATATTCTAGCTACCAAAGGGTATTTTTGTAGAAGTGGAAAGATGATCCAAGATGTTTCAAGTGCAAGACAAGGGATTTCTTCGATTTGTGGAATCTAAAGTTTTTACAGGTTCCTAGTTATCATTACTCATGGGCCTATACCCTGTTGACATTTGGGTCATGACATAGTGTATGTTTTTGGGTCAAGTGATGAAGCCTTGCTTACACTGAATGAGGTAGTGAAATTCTTGTGTGTAAGCCTACTTAAATTCACAGGGTAGCCTTCCCCCTTCTAAAGCTTTTCCTCATGGTCAAATGCAAGACCTTCCAAATGAATTGTTAATTGTGTCCTCCTAGGCTGTGTTGTCTTGAAACTATACATATGATTTCACCAATTGATTTTAATTCAACTAAAAGGCAAGGTTTTAGTATTTGGGCTATATAATTGCAAGTCTGTTACTGTGTGTGTTAATTTTGTTTTATTATAACTCTGATCATGTTTCTATAACAAACATAGAAGAATTCTTTATGCATTTAAACTTGATTTTAATGTTCTCTGGTTGGTAAGTTGGAGTGTTGGCTTTTATGTGTCCAATTTTCTATCTTCACCCTTGGTGTGAGAGAACTATGCTTGTTGACTGTGTTAATTTGTGGTGTGTGGATCTATTAATTTATTCATACATTTCATGTTTGCAGGTTTGAGTGTGCAAGACCTGTGACCATGGACCCAAGCATGTCAAATGTTTACTAGGGAGATGAGACCAAGATTTAGTTTTGTCTTATGCTGTTTCACAGTGATTGAAATACATCGTTATAACAACAAATTTGAGCTTGATATTTACTTAATTGCTAGGTGTACTTGGCTCTTGCCATTAGTTGGTTCTGGATTAGACTTAATTTTTGTATTATTCCAGTTTCTATTTAATAGTTCATTTTACATGTTTGTTATGTCTTTAGCTGCGATGGTTGCATTCTATCCTCTAGCCAGTTGATTATTCTGTAGAGCCTTTACTGCCACTTTTCTAATTATTGTTCATGGAAGAGTTCAAGAAATCCCTTTAAGCATGGTTAATTAAATCTTAAATAAGTAAAATCTCATCAAGATCCCAATTTAAATAATATAAATTAATTATAAATTGGCATGTGCTAAATTTTTTAGTTGAAGTATTTTTAGAATATTAACTAAATTAAAAAAATATATATACATACTAATTGGATATAATATTTGTAAAATAATATTAGTTATTTTAATGGTTTGTAAAATGTGACAATCCTCTATTCAATCTTAATTATATAATCTTAGAGGATCCCGATTATGGTTAAAGTAGTATTACAATTTAGGCAGAGAATTTTCTAGGATATTTTTTATTTGAACAAATTACTCTGAGATTGTAGCTTATGATAAAGTAGTAAAATGTTCTGCTTATTTCTCTCTTCAGCGGCAGATATCGCCACTATATGGTGTGAGTTCTGGCAAAATTTTGGTATAATGAGTTATTCAACCAAAGTGTCGTTTATGTGTATATTGTTAAATTGCTATTGGGGGAAAAAGCTTGCTGAAATGGGATTATATTCAGTAAAAAAAGCTAATAAAGGTTTGGATGCATTATTTTGTAGAGAAATTTGTAGTATGAATGTTATTTTAAGAGTTAATTATCATGGTATGCCCTTACCCTGCACCCTTAGGTGGTTGATCACCTAGGCCAATTTAGCATCCTCGCTACCAATTTGCATAACAAATAAGCACTTATAAAACATATGATTCCTTGATAGTCAACTAATAATGACTTCATACTTGTAATCAGGCTAATAAACCATAATCCTTTCCCAACATCTTTCTACAGGCAATTTATCCCTAATTGCATTCCTTGTATATGTCATTTTATTATTTTCAATTTGAAAGCATTTTAAACTCATCTTCATTACCACTTATATGCACCTTAAGCATTTTATTTTGAATAAGCACAATTTGTCTAGAGCTTTGTAATTTAAGAACATTGCTTACTCTTTTTTATGAGGAGGATTAAAGTTCGAATTTTTCACCAAAAATAAAAATAAGAATAAAAATAAAGAATAAACACTATCTATTTTGATATAGGTGGAGGCCATGTCGAATCGCCATCCTAAATCACGTTTATAATTTGGCATCCTTAGAACTTTTTGTATCTTAAAATAATTACTTTTGATACATTGGGCTTTTAATGTGCTAATTGTTAAACCAAGGTGAATGGAAGCTACATTTTCATACCTTGCATTTCATCAAAAGCTTTCTTCCTAGAATAAATTAAAAGAGGAGAAAAAAGGACATTCAATTTTGTGTAATGAGGTCAAGAATTAGGATTTGAGAGAGGATTACCTTAGTTTCTATTTTTAACTTTTATTCACAAAATTTTCTTGGTTAAAATACACGTAATTGTATTTGATGAATATATATTTGAAGAGTTAAGATACACGTTACGACATTTGTTACAACACAAATGACAAATCTCAACTAATATGTTGATGGTCTTTGACCAATCTTTAAAAAATTTGGAATTAATGCCCAATTGTTGAAATATAATAATATCGAGGAAAGCCCTTCAATCAAAACCTAGCACACAAATGATTTTATTTTATTTTTCCTTTTCTTAGCTAGAAGTAAGACAAAACAACGTGGCTAAGGAAAAGAGAAATGTGAAATTCATGCCAAAGAGATGTGAAAAAAAAAATGTGAGTTTCAAGGTTATCCACTTTTATGATTTTATCTTGGAGCATTGGTATCTGGTGTATTTAGCATTTGGCGCACCAAACACACACACACACACACACAAAACCCACCTATATCTCTCAAATCTCAAAAATTTTGGCATTCACTATAATAACATTTTAAATTTGTGAGGGTAAAAGTTTTATTTATTTATTATTTTACACTCTCTCCTCTCCATTGACTTTCTTATCTTCTCTGCCTTCTCTCATTTCAAAACTCCTTGCTTCAGTGCTTCCCATGACTCTCCCTCTCTCTACACCAAACCTCCACTACTCTGAGACTCTACATCCATTGGATTCTCTCTCTTCTCGCATAAGCCCAGCCATGGCCTAAGCTATACGCACAGCACCACCATCACCGAGGTGGATGTCATCCCCTCTAGTGTCATCCCCTCTCTTTCTCTCTCTCTTCTATTTCATTTTCCCAAATTTTCTGTTTTGATTTTGGTCTAAAATCTCCTGCTTTTCCCATTGTTTGTTTGATTTTTGAGTAAAATACTATTTTGATTCCTAAACTTTATCAAAAGTTTATTTTTTGTTTCTAAACTTTAAAAAGTTTCTTTTTAATCCCTAAACTTTGTAAAAAAAAAAAAAATTCAATATTTTAGAGACAAAAATAGGGATGAAAAAAGAATTTTTTTTTTCAATAGTTTAGAGATGAAAAATAAACTTTTAGCAAATTTTAAGGATATAAATAAAATATTTTCAATAATTTAGAGATGAAAAATGAATTTTTTTGTGGGTTTAGCTTTGAAGGTTTGTGTTGATTGATGGATGAGGAAAATGTTGAGAGAAAACTCATCGTGAAAGTGATAATGGTTTGACACAGACCCGAGTCACCCGACTATAAAACCCAAGTGGGTTGAATAAAAAAATGCGGGTCCCATTTCCCACTAACCATTCCTATTAAAATTACCAATACACCCCCTCAAAACCTTCAAATGACCCAACTTTAAATACTTTACCATTTTTGCACGTTTATGTTTCCTCTAGTAAATAAAATCATCAAAAACCTCGTTTTGCTTTGTCCCATCTGCGAGAAGAAAATGCAAATGACACTGGAATAAAAAATCCTCAGACTCCTCGAACCCTAGCTCAAAGGTAAAAAAAAAACAAAAACCCATGTCCCCATTTTGAGAATGGTTTCCTATTTCAAGAGTTATATTGATTTTAATGGGTTTTGTCTTTGTTGGGATTGGGATTTGTTGTTTGCAAAAATTTGAGACACTCAAAGATTTTGTTTCTTGTACTTGGGTTTGATTCATTTTTAGTTGAAAGTGGGTCTTCATTTTGAGCTTGCATACTGTACCCATTTGGGACATATTATTTATCTTCATTATTGTGAGTGAATTCCTCAAGTGGGTCTTGATTTATCTTTTGTTTTGATGAATTCCAATCAAATATGTGTTCATTATGTTGTAAGATTAGAGAAATTAAATGGCCAAACAGAAAGCTCTTTTTTTTTTTTTTTTTTTTTCTTTTCAACTATGTTAGTACAAACTAAGTGTAGTACTGTCAGGAGCGGCCCTAGACATTTTGGGGCCTAAGGCGAGAACTAAAAATGTATGTGTATGTATATGTGTGTTTATGTATGTGTATGTGTATGAGTGTGTATGTGTATGTGTATGTGTATGTTTATGTGTGTGTATGTGTATGTGCATGTGTGTTTATGTTTATGTTCATTTTGTTTATGTATGTGTATGTGTACGTGTATGTGTATGAGTGTGTATGTGTATGAGTATGTTTATGTGTGTTTATGTTTATATTTATGTTTATGCATGTTTATGTATGTGTGTATGTTTATGTTTATGTATGTTTAAATATACATGAACACAAACACAAAACAAACATTCACAAAAACAAACAAACATACACATAAACACGCATAAACAAACATAAACAAAAACAAACAAACATAAACACACATACACATAAACACATACACATAAACACACACACATAAACATAAACATACATAGACATAAACACACATACAGATTGAGAAAAATTAAACCCTCATATAGATTGGAAAAAATTGCAAACTAACACCAATACTCAAACAATTTCGTTAGTTACTTTGGTATGCTAAATCGAGCTTTTATGTGTGTTTATGTTTATATTTAAGTTTATGTGTGTGTATGTTTACGTTTATGTGAGTTTATACGTGTTTATGTGTATGTGTGTTTATGTTTATGTATATGTATATTTATGTGTATGTGTATGTGTATTTGTATGTGTATGTGTATGTGCATGTTTATGCGTATGTGTATGTGTTTATGCGTGCTTATGTATGTGTATGTGTATGTGTTTATGCGTGCTTATATTTATGTATGTTTATGTGTATGTGTATGTGTCTATGCGTGCTTATATATGTATATGTGTATGTGTATGTGTATGTGTATTTGTATGTGTATGTGTAGGTCTCTTTGTCTTTTTCAAATTTAGGTGTAATACCCTGATGCAGTTGTAATTAATGGCTGAGATTAAAAGTTGAAAAAACAACTTTCAATCTCAACTATTAAATAAAATATATTAAAGGAGAGTTAAAAAGTTAAAAAAAAAAAGAGTAAAAAATGTAAAAAAATACCTACGACAGTGCACCTGATCTCAGTCCGTCTTTCTTCTCTCACCATTTTTCTTTTCTTCTTTTTTACGCGGTGCTTTGTTTTTTTTCATTTTATTTCTCTTTATACGTCGTCTAGGCTGACAGGAGAGGAGCGAGTGAAAGCCATGTTAAGAAAGGAAATCGAAGATTGTGCTGCCGAGCCAAAGACTATGAAAGTCTCTTCCTCTCAACTCAGACGATCCTCTTAGGTGAAATTGTGGCTCACGAGGCTTCACCGGATTATGGTGTGTGATTTTTGGTTATTTATTTATTTATTTGAGATTATGAAGCAAATAGTTTTATATTTTGCTTACCCTTTATATTTTCTGAAAACACTTTTCTGGGAAATACCATTTTTTTTGCTTTGCTTTCAGTCTATCATTCTTGCTTGTGGTATGTGTTTGATTAATTTGGATCTAAAATTAGTTCAACAAGATGATTCTTCTTCTAAAATATAATAACAAAACCAATATATGTTTTTTTAACGGTGGGTTCACTTTCAGTGTTTTCATTTTGTGATTTTGGTTGTTTTATGGGTTTTGTGTTTTGATTTTGGTGGGTGTGATTTGATTTGTGATTTGGTGGGCTTCTGGGTTTTTGTTGCGATTTGATTTTGGCTGGGTTTTGGCCGTGGTGGTGGTCGTGATTTGATTTTGGTTGGGTTTAGGCAGTGATGCGTGGTTGGAGGTGATGAGCTTGAAAAGCTCCGGCCATGGAGGTTTAGAAGGAGAGCTTGGTGGTCAGCCATGGAGCACGGTGTGACGTGGGTTGAGGCAGAGAGAGGATGAGAGGGAAACAGGGGCGGCCCTAGACATTTTGGGACCTAAGGCGAGAACTAAAAATGGGGCCTTTTTTATACTTATATATTAATTAAATTAATGTTTATTTAATATTTTTATATTATATTTTTCATCATTATTTTCATTTTCTTCTAAATTATTTTGAAGTTCATTATCAAGATTTGTTGTATTGCAAAATTGAACATCATTTTCTTCCAAATTATTTTGGTGAATTTCTTGCTCATTTGTGATATTTTCATCTAAATTTTGTGTTATATTTTGTTTATTACTAATAACAAATTTATACATTGATCCTTTTTGAGACTCAATTAATTTTTCTTCTTTTTTTCTTTTTTTAAGTTTTTCATATCCAAATGCATATTTTCTAGTTGATATTTCTAATCAAATAATATATTTATAAAGACTAAAATAAAAAATAACTTTCAAGTGTAGAGCAAATGAGAAATAGAACTTGATTTATATAAAAAGTATTGTTGTAGTTTCATTGGACAATAACAAATTTTTAACAATCTCAACTTGCATAAATTAAAAAAAAATTAAGCACAAGCATAACAAAAATTTAAGCACAGCCATAACACTAACACAAGATTTATTAATAAGACCCACCCACAAAAAAAAAAAAAAAAACACAAAACAAATCCTATCTATAACCAAAAAAAAAAAATGCAGGCTTTAAAAAAAAAAAAAAAAAAACTTGAAGGCCCAAACTTAACGCCCAGTCCAGGGAGGGTCCAGGCAGGCATAATGATAAACTGATAAGTGATAAACAAAGTTACAAAACCAGCCAGGGAGGGCCCAAATATACAAATTTATCTTAAGTTCTTAACAAATAAAATGGAGTGCCCTGTGCCCAAATATTTATAATTTTATACCTGATTCCTGAACCTCAGAACCTGATACGGTGACTTGAGAGAGGCGGAGAGCAGAGACTAGAGAGAAAGGTAAAATTTTTAGGGTTTTGATTTGTGGTTAATCTCTTAGACCGGATTTGTAGTTTATCTGGTTGATTTTTGGTCAATGATTTTGTTTAGAACCAATGTTTAATAGGATTTACCAAAATTTTTGTTTTTTTGGTTAAAAGGAGGATGTGCCAGATTATTTTTGTAATTCATTTGAAACTAAATTTTCTACCCGGTTCTTTTCTAAAATTTTGGGGCCCCCTTCCACTTGGGGGCCTTAGGCAATTGCCTAACTCGCCTAAGGGTGGGAAGGGCCGGCCCTGAGTACTGTAGCTCAGATGAGTGTGTTTTTTTAGTTGTCTTTCACATTTCCTGAAAATTTTCAGTATTCAAACAAAGGGTTATTTAGGTTTTGAATCTAGTAGATTTTGTGGGATTTGTGTGATTTTAGTTATTTGGTAATGTCGAGACGATTTATTTATTTACTTAATAATTTGCAACTCTGGATTATCATTGAATTTGATTAAAACAAGTGGTTTGAAGATATGTAATGTAAGCATTGTTTGATTTATATGAAAATTTTTGGAAAATGGAGGGAGTCCAATCCTCTGTTTGGTTGCTAAGAAAAATGTAGGAACGGTTGAGGGAAAACAATGTTTGAAGTAATAGATTGTGGTTGGTTAGGACATTACCTTACCTCTGTGCAACTGATCTTAATGCTGTTGCTTTGCTAACTTGATGTTTCATAATTTTACTTATTTATTTACTTTCAGTTTCAAAACAAAAACAAGAACATTGGAATCTAGTTACTTTCCCTTTTCTATGTAAAAATTATGAATTAGCTTTTATCTTTTAATTTTTAATCTTTTGATTTAACTGAAAACAACTTACATAAAAGCTTACTTTCGATATTTATTTTAACTTGTTTTACATGTTTTTGTTAACCAAATTATGCATGAATGATTTTTTCAATCAGTGTATGCCTATTATAATTGACTGAATTTTTGTTCCATTGTTAGGCTTATGACAACTATTCTTGATGAATCTTTTCCCCCCCTTTGTTTCTAGGGTTTGTTTTGCAGTCCATCGAACTGGCCCTGTAGAAGTTTCAGCAGTTTAAGATTCATAAGAAACCCCTTTTTAGATTGTTAGAATTGGCTCAAGAAGTTGGCATTGAGAACAAATAGTGCGGAGAAATTTTCTGCAATCTCAGTATTGGTGAATCTTTTCTCCATTTAGGACTCTGCATAAGATGGTTGGTAAATCTTTTGTTCAGGTCTCAACATGCCCAACAGTGCTATCTTCATCATTGACTACCCTCCCACCTAGTTCTTCAAATTGCTTGCCTTGTCTTCCATCAAGACCATGCAAGAAACTCACCAGAGTAATTGCCATGTCTGCTGATGCAGGACATAGCCAGCCATCCTCTTCAACAAAAAAGAATCCGCTTGCAGTTGTTTTGGATGTTCCTAGGAACATTTGGAGGCAAACATTACGGCCATTGAGTGATTTTGGGTTTGGACGTGGGAGCATTTGGGAAGGTGGGGTGGGGTTGTTTCTAGTATCTGGCGCGGTTATTTTTGTGCTCAGTTTGGCTTGGTTGAGGGGATTCCAAATCCGGTCTAAATTCAGGAAGTACAATACTTTCTTTGAATTTTCCCAGGCTTGTGGTATTTCCACAGGAACACCCGTGAGGATTAGAGGGGTGACTGTTGGCAATGTCATACGTGTTAATCCTTCCCTGAAGAGTATTGAAGCAGAGGTTGAGGTGTGTTTGACTGCCATTTTTTCATTATGGATATGTGATTTTACTTATGTTTCCATCTTACAATCAAATTCTGGACTTGTTGTTTTTGAAGTTGATGTGATCAGGATTTTATTTGGTGTGGATACTACTTAATTTTTTCACCTGTTTGTAGGTTGAAGATGATAAAATAATCATACCTCGGAATTCCCTGGTTGAAGTAAACCAGTCTGGTCTTCTCATGGAAACCATGATTGATATTACACCTCGAGATCCAATACCAACACCTTCAGCAGGGCCTCTTGACAAAGAATGTGTTAAAGAGGGTCTTATCTTATGCGATAGGCAGAAGCTGAAGGGATATCAAGGAGTAAGTCTGGATGCTTTGGTTGGGATATTTACTCGTCTTGGACGGGAGGTGGAGGAAATTGGTGTTGCCAATACTTATTCGCTGGCTGAACGAGTATCTCTAGTTGTTGAAGAGGCAAAGCCACTGCTTACAAAGGTGTGATGTGCCTTTCTTATTATTTTATGCTCAATTTATGTTGAGTCTATTCTCTTGAATAAATTGTTGAAGTGAATAACCATAGGCTATCTGAGAGTAGGAAGGAGGAAAAGTATACTTAAACTAAGTGGTTTGGTAATAACTAACCAAAACTGGGCCTCACTATCTAAGTTTTTTATCGCTTATGTGCACCAAATGAGCTACTTCTTTAAAGAGTTCATGTAATTACTTAAAGCACAATTATTTCCCATTTTTAGTGAGTGATCTATGGCTGTGCAACCTTTGGAAACATCACTGATACAAGTTTGTTAATTAAGATATGCTGGAAGGCAAAGGATTATAGCGTGTGTATAATGTAATTGTAAAAAATTTAATAGAGAGAACTTAGGGACATTGGCTTTAGCCATTTGGCTTCCAACATATATATATATATATATATAGAGAGAGAGAGAGAGAGAGAGAGAGAGAGAGAGAGAGATTGGGCCTCTCCTTGGATTTGTACAAATGAGGGAAGTTCTTGCAAAATTAAAGAAGTAGCTCATTGACGTGTCCAAGCAGTAATATTACTGAGGTTATGAATGTATCAAGTGTATATGGATGTCAATTCAAGTTGGAACATGAACTTTTTAAATTTTTGATAAGTAGGTACATAAACTTAAAAAATTCTTTGAATGTTTGCTAAGTTAGAATTGAGCATTAAACTAACAGAATTAGAATTATATTTTTATTATGTATGTAAGCCAATGACAATTTCATGTGCATTAACAAAACCTGAATTTGTCTGGATATTTTGCTTGAATTTAATATTCAGTGTGTGAGTGTGTCCTGGTGAGTAACTTCATAGTTCATACAATCTTTGGCATTCACCAATGTATTTTATTTTATTTTTCAGTTTCAACCTTAAAAGAACATGTTCAAAATAAAATTCGAATCATTGGTGAAATTGTGAAGCCTTTGTGAAAAAAATGCTGTGAGATTAGCATTTTTTAGAGTGTGAGTTGCATCTTGTTTTAAAGGAAATCAGCTGGGAGGAATTGCTTCTTTAGTATTGAGTGTTACACGATGTTGGTGGACACCAATCTGTTTTGTAAGTGGAAACTTCTCATTTCTCAAATTTTAGGATTAGGAGACTGTAGCTGTTGATTTGTGGGAATAAAAGGATTTGAATTTAATGTTCAAAATTCATCTAGTAAAAAAAAAAAAAAAAAATCCATTTTTATGTTCAAAAGTCATCTAGTATGTTGCTTTATACTTTGATTGAGCAGCTGGATGGAAAACAATTAGATGGTGTGTGTCATGTTCCTTTTTGAAGTTCTGAATTGGAAAAATATGTCAGTTGAAGTTATTGGTCATAGCATACCACCCCTATGAAGGCAATTTTACTTTAGACTTGCTTTCAGTTTAGGTTATCTGGTCCTCCCAAACTAAGTTTTATCTTCTCCACATCTGTTGCAAGTGCCTCCTTGTCATTAAGCCGTAGCAGGACCACATCATTTCTTGTGAGGGCACACTGCATTCTAGCAATGACTTTTTATATCTGATAAATACAAGTTTTAAAAAGGCATCAAGGGTCAGAGGCAAGTTAGTAATGTACGGCACTGTATTTTGTGTGTATGTTTACTTGTCCAAAAAGAAGCATTGTGTGAGTTTATGTGCTTGTGTCCTACGTAAATGGTTCAGAATTTCATATTGACAGTTGTTCTCAGTATTTTATGTATTTTAATGCAGAACTATTTTATTTGTTGTAGTGATGTCTCAGATCAAAGCCATGGCTGATGATATTCAACCTTTGCTGGCTGAGGTTCGTGACAGTGGTCTGCTAAAGGAAGTTGAGAATCTAACCAGAAGTCTTACACAAGCGTCTGAGGATTTGAGGTGAGTTATTGCAACCTCCTTTAGTCTTTATTTTTTTGGCTGCAGGGTCTTTTATCATGTGGATCTATTTTAGAAGATGGAAACTAACAGTCAAAGGCCCCCTCTACATCCCCCCTTCCCCCCTCTTAAAAAAATAAAAATGCCACCAGAGAGAGAGAGAGAGAGAGAGAGAGAGAGGGAGATTTTGTTAAATTACTAGTCTTGGTTGAGCGAGACCTTGGTATCGTCTGTGAAATCCAGACCTTGGTTTAAGTCTCATTGTTAGCTTTGACACCTTCATCACCTTCTTGGTTCAATATGATGAGGCATGTCATGACAAGTCCTGAATTGTGATACTTTTACGTATAAAATTATTAATCCAAGGTTAGGTTGAGAAGATGAGACAAAATGCTATTCCTAAGTAAGCCAAGCTTGAGTCTCAAAATGATAACTTTTTTGGGGCTTGTTTTTGTACTAGTCCATGGTATTGTTGGGCAATAATTTGAAAATGATGACCACCAGAAAACCAAGAATTTCTCAAGGCAAGCTTGCCTTACCTCAACTTAGACATAAGAAAATCAAGAAGCTCCAAACCTCTCCATGAGCTAAACGTGCCAAACTTATTCAGCCTTTCTTCTCATACTTGACTATCAGACATAATTTAGTAGCTCATCCTTGGCTTGCTTTTGAGCTAGTTATAGGATTAAGTTGAGCTGCATTTCATGTAGGTCTAACAATGACGCTGCCATGGATGAATAATTTGTTATTACTTCGCAAACTCGTATATTCAAGATATATACGAGTGGAGTGCCATTGAATTAAAAGTATATTCAAGATGAATTTGTTCTCTTTTGTTTTTCTCTTTCTTGTGGTACAGTTAATGACTATTGTTCATATAGCCCCTAAACACTATATATTTCTCTTTTTTCCTTCTTCCTAAGAACCCCAAATCAAGTTCTTTATCTTTCCTATCAAAACCCTATACCCACCATAATAGGCAAATCAAGGTCGTAGGTTCAAAACCCACCAAGTGGATGTGTGTGTGTATATATCTGTATAAAATAAAATAAAAAATTTAACCATGTTTCATAGGAGAGAAATAAGACCTAGGATGCAACTATTACTTTAGTATGGATTTGACTTTGAGAATAAACATGGTTTTAGAAACTGAATCCTTTTGGGTTGGGTTGGATTAGATAACTTGTGAAACCTGAAAATTGCAATCCTTGATTTTGGATCTGTACTCTTTATGTTTCCCTAGGAAAATATTGTTGACAATCATTCCATTCCACCATCCCGATTCACATTTGTCATAATTTCCATTAAACTATCTTGACCTGTTCCACCACCATTGCCACCACTACACTACCCTTCGCACCTTTACACTGTTAGTCTAGGATACCAACATAACACCTAGGTTATACATGTGATGACATAGATTCTTTTGAACTGCTGGTTGCTTGTCCATAATAGTTGTCCAGTAATTTTACCTTAAAGTGTGCGATTTGGGTATCTGATCTCAATGTATTTTAGAATGACCTTGATCAAATTTCAGTAGTCTTTAGACTAAATGGCATCTCTAACCCCTATAAATAGGCTTGGAGGGTGAAATTATCCGCGGGGGGTAGAGGAATGACTTTGTCCATATTTCACTCTTAAGCTTGTTCAAGTTCTTATTTAAGAATACTGGAATGTGATTTCTGTGCATGACCTGTTATGAAACTAGGACTGTTCATAAGATGTTGATCTCTCTGTCTCTCTCAGTTACTGGCTTACTTTGGTTTAGTGTATATTTTTCTGCAGAAGGGTGCATTCATCAATTATGACCCCTGAGAACACTGAGGTGATTCAAAAGTCCATTTACACCCTGATTTTTACCTTGAAGAACATTGAGGTGAGATCCTTTTTGCAGCTGCTTGCTTACTAATTGCAGAAGTTACAAAGTAATTTCCTGCGCAAATTTGGTTTGTTTTTTTATTTATTTATTTTTTCACCATTGTAGAATATAAGCTCTGATATTTTGGGATTCACGGGTGATGAGGCTACAAGACGGAATTTAAAATTGCTTATCAAGTCCCTTAGCAGGCTATTGTGAAGATAAAGAAAAGGTGAAAATAGGACGGTAGCTTACAGTGGCAAATTAGCTGATTAAAAAAAATGCTATCCTCCATTTATCTGTGGGGAGAAACTGTAGTGTTGCTCCTTAAGTTTTTTTGTTTTTGGGTAGCACAAAAGCATCCATCGCTGTACTACATTGTTCCATTCTTTTGTCAGAGTGGAAATGTCAATACGAGATTTGTGGACTGTTTATCCTTTCCCCTATTAGCAGTGAAAATGTTAATGATTTTCAGTGGAGATTATGTTTGTTACTATAGAAAACATTAATTTCAAGTTGAAAATTGGACACCTAAGTGTATCTTGGAGGATCCATTTGTTTCCATCGGTTCAGTTCTTTTAGCTTAATAAAATACAAAGAACTCCATGGCACTTATCAGAAATGTTCAGCCAGAAATATGTTTGGCAGTATGTAATTGTCCATTTCTCCATGTTGAAAGCTTTTGGAAGTTTATCATGTTAATTGTGCATGTCAACTATAGACTATAGTTTCAGATTGTGACTGACTTACTAGTTCACTCTAAAAATGTATGGATCCTATTCTACATGTTTTTATAAACTCATTAACTGGCTAAATATTTTTGTGTGGGTTGCCCCCTTTTCCTAATATCTTTCGGTGACTGTTTGTGATCTTTATTATTATTTTTTAATATCTTTGTTAATGTATACATCACTGTCATCACAAGCCAAACTATTTTTTGGCTGTGTGTAAGCTATGTTATACAAAATGTTAAATTTCAGTCGGCATACCTGGTCCACTGCGAATTATATCCGACCTCTGATAATTTCTTCAAAGTGTATAGCTTAACCCAGATATTTACCCCGCCTTTATCTTATGGTCCACACATAGCAGCTCACTTCACTGATTTGCACTGCCTTTACTTAAGCCGTCATTCTGGTGGTTTGTGATAGGAATTGCCAGTAGATCTCCCCAAAAAAGTAAGTGTCCATTATTTCATTTACCTTGTTAAGCCCAGCCCTTGGGAGACTTTTAAGACCCACTCTTGAATCTCAAATTTTATTTATTTATTTATTTGATTGGATAGTTATGATAGGATGGATAGATTTGAATCTTGGATGTCTCCGTTTGACATGTAAACGTGAAACGTTAAATAAATTTCAAATTCTTTAAAAAGAAAGAATGAGAGAACTCCCTTTGAATGAGTTGAGAAAGAGAGAACATTTGTGAACTTGACAAATGGAAATCTCATTTTTGGACATTTTTCATGCTATGTGACTTTCATGGGTGGGCTCACACATATCTCAATTGGGACTTTTGTAATATTGCTTTCTAAAAATATCATGGAATTTTCAGACCACATAGGTCATTTGTGAGACCCCACTTATCTCAAGTAGCATCCATTTCGATGTGGTCATAGGCACTCCAAAAACACTTTTACTTTTCCAATATATGTAATACATGAACTAAGAATTTTGAGAGACTACGCCAATCTTTTAACTAAAAATTTTAAGAGATCGTCTGTTAGAAAGGTTGTGACGCCAATTTTCTAATGGTAATAAACTTGCACTTCAAATCTCGATATAGAAAGTTACAAGCAGGACAACATAGCAACCCAAAATGGTTTTTATCAAAGTTTTCCCATTTTTAAGCCAAGTGTTTTGAGTCAGACTTTCTCTAATTTCATGAGATTTCTCTCGTTCCAAACCCAATTTCAACTCATGAATGTTCTCTTTAAGATGGAACCAAACTTGCTTTAATAAAACGATTGGATTTTTGGCTAATGCTTGGTCAAACTCAAACAAACTTGATCAAAGTTGGTCAAATTTGAGATTTGGCCATAAATTTATAGAATTCATTGTTTTGATACTTAATCAATGTGAATAGGCCTGTTTGGACCTTAATCAACCCTTTGTTAAACTGGATTAAAGTTGGTTGAAATATGTCAAAACTTATCCTTTGGCATCTTGAGCATTTTTCTCTTCTCACTAATTTGTCATCATTTAGTGAAATGGACTTGATGTCTTATTTCATCCATTTAGACTTTGGTCTTCAAGAGATATTTAGTGCCTTTATGGCCCAAATAATTCAATTGGCTTGTAGTTGGGCATTTTCCCTTTGAACCCATTATGTAAATTTATGCATACGTATGGTCTTTCATTGAAGAAGCTCATTACACGACGAGAGAAATGATGTAGATGGTGAGCCTAGATCAATGAAATAGCAAAATTTGGGCTTTGAGCTTGTTCCGTGAAGTGAGGAAAAATAGTAGGTCAAGAGTCCAATTCGTGATGTAGGGGAAATAAGAATGTTAGGCCCAATTTATAAAGTTGAGAAATAATGTGGGTCATGAGCCTATCCCAGGGAGTGAAGAGCTTTATGGGCCATAAACCCCATCCAAAAATATGTGGATTCTTAGTAAGGAAGCTCAATTCAAGTAGCTGTGGGCCTTTTTGGGCTTTAATGAAATTCCACCCAAAACCCATAATTTCTTTCTTGTCTTGTGTAAATTAATGTTGATATGGAGAGGGTTACCCATAAAATCATGTCACGTGGCTATTAAAAAAGAGGCCTCAAGAAGTCTGGCTGATATGGCTCCTGCATTCTGGCGCTTAGGTCTCTCTCTCAAAAGTAGCATCATGCCGTCCACTATGCTATTGTTAATCGGCCCTCCATGCTTCTACTCTAGCATTGTGCCAACCAAGTTATAGAGAATTTTTCTTAGAACATTCACATCCTAAAATTCTATTCCATCATATTTTATCATTTTAAAAAATTACTTTATCAATTATACCATATCATTTTACAATACTCTCAGCATCCCAATTTTTATTTTCCCTACATATGGCATATGTCATTCCCAATGTGAATGCTTTTAGTTTCTTAAAGCAAGTGCTTTTTGAAACATCGTTCCATGGTTTGTGGCAATTTTTGCCCATGAAGTTAGTACCCAAAATGGATTTCTTGTTAAATTATCAATTGTTCTAAAAGTTTAAGTATTGAGATATGATGAATTTAATTATTTAATTATACAATTTTAGTTGGGTCGTACTTAGAATCTCTTACTCTTATACCATGTTAAATTACTAGTTGTTCTAAAAGCTCAAGTTATTGGAATATGATAAATTTAATCATTTAACTACAAAATTTTAACATTCCTAGTTATTCTTGTATTTTATGTGAAATTCTCCATAATCTAGGCTTTCTTGAAATAATTTTTGCTTAACAAAGTCATAGAGAATTTCGCATAGTTTTAGAAAGTACATACTTTTCTGGATCAACTATGTGTGGTGTCTAACAACTTCGGGCTCAAAGGTTGTACCGTAGGTTAATTTCGTGCTAGAATTCAGAATTTTCCATGAAGATTTCTTCTTTTACACTGTTTTATTTGACATCCTTCTTGACAACAGTTTGATTTAAATGAGAAATCATTGGAAAGCTTGCAGTGCCAATTGTTTAATGGTGCAAAGCGTTGGCTTCAAATTTATTGATATGAAAAGTTACAAGCAGAGAAACATAGTAACCTAAACTAGTTTTTTTTTTCGGTTGATTTGAATGGTTTGTTTATGGTTTTTGTGCTTAGAGCCCATCAAATCGAAGATTTGTTTCACTGAAATGTGGTTTGATCATGGTTTGAACACGGTGAAATTAAAATCAAAACTTTCTGACAACGAAAAATGCTAATTGTGAGCTATTTTGATAAGTATGTGACATTCTTTATTCTGCGTGGAATGGAAGAGAGAACATTTGCGAACTTGATAAGTATGCATTTTTTATTCAACCTTCTTTCTTTTGGTAAGTATGCATTTTTTCCCCGGAAAATTTGATATTTGGGGTGTGGGGGGTTGATGTTGGAATATATAAGATCTACCCTATTCATGCAAGATAACATCTAAACTAGAATTCTAGAGCAAAGATTAGAAAAGCATACCTTGATGTAGTAAAACTTAGAACTTGAGAAAAGAATTGATCATAATTAAGAAGATCTTCAATATTCACTCCAATTCCATAGATGGCCAAAAGTGTGGTCTCTCAATCAGTAAATTAGATGTTCTTTTTTTCCCCATAAGTTGTTTTCTTGAAAAACTAATTTTTTTCATTTTTTTTTTCTTTCTGAAACGTATATATAATTACAGTAGCAATTATTTTTTTAATAACTTATTATTAAATAACCGTAATTGGGTTGACCTTTTGGATTAGTCCAATTGGGGTTTATGTGGTTTGGGTTGAGACCAAAGGGTATAATAAAACTCTAGCTCCAATGAGCTTTGAGTCTCTTCTCAACTCTTAACAAGCCCAAAGTTATCATTAATTATATTTAGTATCATTATGAAAATATAATTGTACTATAGGATTTACTAATATAATTATAACCCAAGATAGCATCAATTAAAATAGAAGTAGTAAGACCTATTATTTAGATGACAGTTGTTAATTAGAATAATAAACCCTACAACAGGCCAGTTCTATGTATCTTATACACTTAAAGATACATTAGCACATCCTACAAAGAAGAAGAAGAAGATATATCAACACATCAACTAAAAATCTTCACTTCCATGATCAAGAGAAATCTTAGTTGATATGTTATAGTTTTCATAGATGAAAAGCTCAATTTCATCACTAACTATGAACTATTATTTTGAGTTTACAAAGAATATATGATTTTGATCTTTTGCATGCAAATCATATACTTTACTCATACATAAATCACATACTATGCATCTCATGGACTTATACAAAATAATGTTCAAATGTTCATGTTACAGTAATCACAAAAAATTAAAAAAGAACTCATTATTTAATTAAATAGTGTCATATGGTGAACTAACCCAAAAGGAAAAGGTTAGTTTTAAGTGAAACGGGAACCCCACAAACACTTTGCAACCTAACTCATTTAAATTAAACTATAAAGCATTTGAACATAAGATCCACCTAGTCTTAACCGACACAACTAATCATTTATGCAAAAATCGAAAAACGAACCTGTCTCTAGATCTTAATTCATTGAGTCGGTTCCATAATAATAATGATAATAATAATGATTATTGTCACTAATAATACACATTTCATCGACTTTCATTTTATGAAACAACTTATGAATCTGGAAAAAGAAGAAAATATACATTAATACAACTATAGATGAAGTTTCTTTTTCGTTTGTGATTTACTGATTAACAATAGCAATCAAACTTAACATAGGTAAATGTATGTTGGAGTTGGCCAAATTCTCACTTGAGTGGTCCAACTTAATTGTAGAAAGAAAAGAAGGAAAAAAAGAAAAGAAAAAAGTAGGTCCACACAATTACTTAACTTAAAGTAAGGTCTAACTTTTTTTTTTTTTTTGCTGAATAAGTAAGGTCTAACTGGATTTGTTGAACTTTTGACCAGGACATCCGAGGCCTATATGCAACTTTATTTGCAAGAAATTGACACTTTATGTATGATAGTAGTAAGTTTTAGTGTTAGTATACAGACCGAGATGAAAAAATTGTAACTACAATCAGGACGGAGCCAAAATTTGGAATTTGGGGGCAACTTTATTACTGGCAACGTGTAGAGTTTTGGCTTTTAGCTTTGCTGCTTAACTGCTAAATGGTTTTATTTATTTATTTTTGTGTGTTTTTGATGTGTGCCTTGCTTCTAGGTAATGACAAAATTATTTCATTTAAATTTTTTTTAAAAAGATCGGGCTGTTTGTTTTGGGTAAAATTGGTTGATTAAGTCTAATTGTTTTTAGCTTTAATATTGGTAATTTTGTTGAGCTAATTTTTTTGGGCTTGTATATTTTGTTTTAGATTTTAGATCAATTTTTTTTAAATATTTTTTATGGCTTTTAAAAGGAGAAAAATGCTAGAACTACATACTTTTTTTTATAAATTGTTAATGTGGTAAGTAGTTATTGGTAAGTTAAAAAGTGACGTAAGTGGTGAGCCTAGATGAGAACCAATAAGAATTTACTACATTAATAGTCTGTAAAAATGTTGTAGAAAATTTTGTGGTTATAGCATTACTCGTAAAAGAATCAATGATATTGTTAAGGGGGGCAATGTATAATTTTATAGAACAAAATTGCTAAAATTAGTACCTATATAATACTAGTATTTTTTTTTTTAAAATTTTAGGGGGGGCAATGTCAAACTATGCCTCCATCCCTAACCACAATTGTACTTACATCAGAAAAAGACTTGTCAAGTTGCAATTGAAACTCCTCATAATCACTTATGTGCGCAAGATTCTCTTAATAAACATTCGATGTGGGACTTACCAGTCATCCACACAATACGCATTTAACCAATTCAGTCCAATCACAAGACCCCCTTAACTTTTTGCTTTTTGGGATAAAGGACTTGTATTGGTTTTTCGCTTTCCCTTGTAACATTGAATATATCTTACTGGCTTCCAAAAAAACAAAAACAAAAAGAAAGATAATAATTAAGCTCATCACTACATTTGCCTTGTTAAGCCAGCCCTTAGGAGGCTTAGAAAACACACTCTTATGACTCAAATTTTCGAAAAAAAACAAAAAGAATGAGACTACTCCCTTCGACTGAATGATTTGAGAAAGGAAGAGAGAACATTTTCGAACTTGACAAATGGAAAGCTCATTTTGAAGAAACTAATCCTGCAATATAACTTTCATTGGTGGGCTCCAACATATTTTAATTGGATCTTTTGTAATATTGCTATCTGAAAATATCATGGAATTCTCAGTTCACATATGTGATCCGTGAGACCCCAGGCAACTTTGTCCTTTATATAATTAGAGATTGGAATTTTTTTTTTCGATTGTGATTAGCTAGCAATAAGTGGGGACTCCAAACACACACACAACACATTCCCCTAATAATTTGCAAGTTAGTAAAAAAAAAATGCAATCCTCGGAAATCCCATACGAGTTTAGATGGCTTTTACCGAGAGTTACCAATTACTTAGAGCATTGGCATCCAGGGGTGTAAAACACCCAAGTTGCTATTTTAGCCACTGAGAACCAAAAAACATGCTCCAACTCAGTATGCAAATTCTAAAAATTTTATAACCTATGAACAGTAGGTACTTATATTTAGAACCTAAGAGCAACTGCATCAGTTGATGCAAATTTTCCTTATATTTTGCACAAAAAAACTACTTTTTCTATTTTACACACATATTTTAACAAAACACCCACATCAGTTTATCTATTCTACACATTTATTCAATAAAATATTCATTCTTTTACAATTTTTTATTATTCTCTCCCTCACCGCTTTTCTCTCACAGACCCAATCTGAAAGGACTGAAACCCATCTCTCTCAGAACAACTTTCTCACTCACAGACCCAAACCACCACCACCACACAAACCTTAAGATTTTAGCTCTGACGAAGCACTCGTTCATCACGTCGTTCATTGCCTCGTCACTTCAGTGGGTTCTGAAGGTTGATCCTCCTTTGTTGCGGCTGTGAAGGTTGATCGGAGCCTCCTCCAACTCTCACCGAAGTCGACACCGACAAGGACGACGCCATGTTCTCTAGCCAAATCCGACTAGAATCTCAGAATCCCGACGCCGACAAAGAGAATCGGCAAAAAGGTGATGAAGTTGAGAAAAAGGGAGAGAGGTGAGAGTGAGGGTTTGATGATCGGCGGCAGTGGAGGCATGGTTTGACCGGCGGCAGTGGTGAGAGTGAGAGCAAATGAGGAAAAAGGGGGAGTGAGGTGAGGTGAGGGCAGAGACAAGGAGAGAGTCAGGTGAGAGTGAGAGTGAGAGCAGAGACAAGAGAGAGAAAAAACTAATAAAATATTAAATGCACATGCTACAGTAACCGTGCATATATGCACGGTTACTGTAGCAATTGTGCATAAATGCACAATTTTACACCCATTGATGTGGGTGCTTTTTTGACCAAAATGTGTAAAAAATGTAACTTTTTATATTTTGCAAAACTTTCCACAAGCTGATGTGGTTGGTTTAATGTTCACAAGTTTGTAAACCGAAATATATTATTTTATTCATTTCTCTCTCTCTCTCTCTCTCTCTCTCTCACTTTTTCTATGAACTTCTCAACTCTCTTCTCTCTCAACTCTCTTCTCTCTAAAACTCTCCTCTCTCAACTCTTCGCTTGCTCGATGCTTGTGGGTTTTGTGTGGATTTTCTTTGATTTTTTTTGTGGGTTTTTGTGCATATGGTGTTGCCGTGGTGGTGGGGTGTTGCTGTGGTGGTGAGGTGGGTTGTTGCTGTGGTTGTGGGGGTGAGGTGGAGGGCTTGGGTTTGTGGATCGGCGTGGTGGAGGCTTGAGTTTCTGGATCGGCGTAGTGGAGGGTGTGGGTCGACGTAGTGGATCAGCGTGGTGGAGATCTAACCTTACTTTGTGTTGATCGATGGTTGAGTATGCTTTGGGTAGATCGGTGACTGTGGGTTTTTATGTGTTAGAGGTGGTGGTGGTATGTGTGTGTATCGGGGGTGGGGACTTGGGTTGCTAGGTTTTTTTTTTTTTGGTGGTTGTAGGGGGGTGTGTGTGGTGGTGGGGTGGGTGTTAGAGGTGGTGGGGACTGGGGTTGCTGGTTTTTTTTTTTTTTGGGTGGTTGTTGGGGGGTGTGTGTGGTGGTGGGGTGGTGGGTGGGTGTTAGAGGTGGTGGTGGTGTGTGTATTGATGGTAGGGACTGTGGGGTTGCTAGGTTTTTTTTTTTTTTCTCTTTTCGTGGTTGCTGTGGGGTTTGTGTGGTGGTGGGGTGGTGGACTGTTGGGTGGCTAAGCTAATCTTTTTGGTGGTTGCTGGAGAGAGGAAAGAGTGAGATGGGAGAAGAGAGAGAAATTAGTTTTTTTTTAATATTATTTTATTAAGTAGTTTATATTATTTTATTAAGTTGTATGTAAAAATAAAAACTGGGATGTAGGGTGAGTTGTAAAATGGGTTGGTAAAATAGATAAAGTAGGTTTTTAGGGTGTAAAATAGAACTTTTTTTGCCCCTCGGATGCTAATGCTCTTACGTAATAACTATTCCAAGTTCCAACACCTCATAACACTTACCAATAAATATTATTTTCAGGAAAAAAAAATCACTTTTATAATCTATCTCTCTCTAAGAAAAGTTGCTTATAATAGGCACAGCTCCCTATATAAATAAAACTTTGTTTAGGAAAATGTTGTAGAATATACTTTAAATATTAGGGTCCGTTTGGTAGAGAAGTTTGAGTAATGTTGTTTGTAATTTTTTGAAATACGTGTGGATGAAAAAGTGTGTAGAAATGTGTGTAATGTTATTTAAAAACTGAAAATGAGTTGTTTAACAACCCTACCAAACGGGGCCTTAGTTTCCATAAATTCAAAACCACATCAATTAATTAAGCTATTTGTTAATTTTAAGAAAAACTTGGATTTTTTTTTTTTTTTTTGTATTGATTAATCTCGTTTTATTTTAATCATAGGGATTGCAAATGATCTCTTAGCTTTTGATGATTTTTGCTAAAAATTACCGACTAAATACATATTAGTTGTTTTAAAAACTTATAACAGTAACTAAGAGATATTATTTTATGAAAAAATGGAAAGTAATTATAATTTGTCTTTATCAAAATTCAGATGATTACATATTACCTTTTTAAATTTCTCTCTTTTAAAAATAACATTATTTTGGGTCATTTTGTACCATATAGCTTTTCCCCTTGCTTAAGCATTCCTTTAGTACTTTACTGTCATCTGTAGTCATATATTTTAACATGATCAAGTTTTCCTATTATACTGACTTCCATATTATATGTGATGTTGTAGACACCCTACTTTGCAACATTAATTTAACCTCATTTCAAGGACAAAATTATCATTTTACAACATACGAACAAAATCATAATTTTGACTGCTTAATCTTTCGGAGCATCATTGAAAGTAAATTTAGGAATTATAAATCAAACCATCGGATTAAAAATTATAGTTGGATCAACTTTTAATGGTTAATATTCATATGCATAGTTAGAGTGAATAATGTCTGACTATCTATAATTAATTATGATTGGTTTATAAACAAGAATAAATATAATTAATTAGGTGCCATGATTTTACTAGATTGTGAAAAATAATTGTAGTGTGCAAGAAATTCTAAGAGTTTTAGACTTTGAATTATGAGGATGTCTATAAGTTTTAAACAAAAAAATTAATTATTCTAATTAATCAAGTGTTAAAAGCAATAATTATTCTAAAAAATGAATTAGACTTTTAGGGAAATTACACTTTACCACCCTAAACTATTCTCCTAATTATACTTTGCACCTTAAACTTTTTTAATGCAAATTTTGTATCCTAAACTATGATCATTGTTACACTTTGCGCCCCGACATTAAGTTTACTATTAACTTGGATGGAAAAAATATGGCACCACGTGAAAGACCTAATTACCTCTCTTCTCAATGTTTTAAAAACAAAAGATAAATTATACTCTAGCACCTTAAACTATACTTCTTATTACACTTCGCACCTTAAACTTTGAATTTCCATTTAAGTTAACAACAAACTTAACGTTGAGATGCAAAGTGTAATAAGAGCCATAGTTTACGGTGCAAAACGTACATTCGAAAAGTTTAGGATGCAAAGTGTAATATGGGGTAAGGGTAGTAAAGTATAATTTCCCCTAGACTTTTAGGAGGCTAAATTCGGACTCCCAAGTCAGAACAAGCTCTAAAAATTGATCCAACAAAGTCCAAATTCTTTAAAACTCAAAAAAGAGTGCAAGTGAATGACTGGGTTCAAGTGCTGCTTCAGCACTTGGATGAAGACTCTTAGTGCAGATCGGCACTCAAATGCCTAATTTAAGTGCTAATTCGACACTGAAGTCCTTCCCTCCCAATTCATTTATTTTTGCGACTTTTCCCGTTCCTGCTCGAACATGACCACTTTATCTAAATGAATATGTGAAATTCAAGCCATGGAACTCATCCTAACTCTTAGGCCCAATGCTTTTTCCTCCTTTATTTATAGAGGAAACCCCCTAATTTTCAAGGAATATTGTGAGAGACTGCGACCTCGGCTCATTCGAATCAAATTCAAGCCAACCCTGCATGAGGGGGTGAAGTCGTGTTAGTGGCTCTTAGAATGGTTGTTTTACTGATTATATTTTTCCCCTAGATTAATGGTTTTATAATGGAGTCACCACTTATTTTAATTAAGAGAAAAATAAGAAACCATATTAAAAATATAGAATTTTTATTGATATAATTGAATGTACATCATTTGAAAAATAATAACTAGAACATTACATGACTTTGATCCTGGATACAATCTAAGAACAAGTACATTACTTTGATCTCAATTACAATCTAGAAATTGAACAGTACATGGAAAATCTTTAATCTATGAACGCTTGTTATAAGTTAGGAGGGTATGTTACAAAATGAGAGTGTTAATACCTTACCTAGTGAAACCGGTCTTCTAAAATATGATGGCCAATGATCATATTACATCATGTAAATAATAAGTTGTAGCATTTAAGAACATACTATCCAAGATTTAAACAAGCATTTGTGTTAAGAAACCATACCTGCCTGCATTAGCACTCCAAGGGGGGGAGGGGGGAGGTTCCTCTTTGAGATTGTTGAGGAGTGAGGCAACAAATGTGAAGGTTTGTAAAGTCAAAACCAAGAGAATTTAATGTTTATCCCAAAAGGGTAAAAAGAATGGAGATACCGCGAGAGAACATTAAAGATGCGACGTAACAAGTTGAAGTTGTAAACTTGAGACCAAGAGAACTAGTGTTTACCACCAAAAGAACCTTACTTATTACTTCCTCTAGAGTTCTAAGGGAGTGGGGTGCTTTGGAATAGTGTTGGAGGATTTCAAAATGATATTTAATCGATGTAGGACTAGGAGGATTCTAAATTCGGATTGAATTTTGGAGTTATGAACTCCTAACTTTCTTATTTCAATCGATTAACAATTAAATTCCACCAAATTTAAGGAATTAATTAATTCTCTATCCCTCAGATTGAATTATATGCATGCAACTCATAATAATCATATCCTCGAAGAGTAGTATTACAACACATCACTGAATTTAAATTGTACTTGAATTGAACCAATTAAAATTAAGTGTTCATAATCACGTATGGTCAGGACCTAATTCATACAAGTTCGTATTAACTGTTAAGACTTGATTCCCTGATATCTTTCAATTTGGGGGTTCGATTGAGGCCCCTAACCTGTTATTTTGATTGTTGTGACTTCAAGATTTATTTAATGAAATGCACATAAAATCAAACAATCAAAATTAATAACTCACAGTTAGAATGTGAAATGACCATTACGTCCTTAGATGATGTTAAATGTGGGTTACAAAATGAGGTGTTTACGCTTACACAATTTCTTTGAGAGAGATTTTGTGTGAATAGCCATTACATGAATGTTGATCATTTCTATTACTCACAACACTGTGCCCCCTCAAAAACCTCAAGTTTATGACTTCCTTAGCATAAACTTGACTCAAAGTGAGCCTCCAATCCATTTTCAGTCACAAAAATCATTGAAGAAGTTTTTATTCTACCAAAATCTTTACAAAACACAACGAATGACTCAAGAACACTTGAAAAGGAGGAGATGTTGCCCAATTGATCCACAAAAGTGCTGCCCAACTGATCCAAATAGTGTTGTCCAACCGATCTATGAAGGTTGTTAACGTACATTATGTTATGGGCTTTAGGCCCAGTTAGATTACTTGTATAGCACACTTGTACTTGTACTACACTTTACTTGTACCGCACACATATGCCTCCTATATAAAGGCACTGATGTATATTCTTTCATCATGAAATACAATACTACAGATTTCAGTATTTCTAACATGGTATCAGAGCCATTGCTTTGACATTTTCTTAGCAGTCTTGTCTTTATTGGTGTTACTCCATTCTCAAAATCGCTTCCGCCATCACAACAGTCTGCAGCCTCTCGCCGTTGAACCTCCGACGTCTTCCAGCCGTTGTCTTTGGGTTCCGGACCTGCAGCCGCTGTCGTTAAGGAGTCCTACACCGCACAGATCACTGCACGTGTCATCAACGCCGCGAATATTGCTCCGATCAGATTTCTGGAGGCACCACTGAGATCGTCTTGAGCCGATCTACCTGACAGTGAAAGCCTCGCAGTCATCGGAGACCGCACGCGCCCTCACGCGCCGCCTGAAGATTCTGCGTAAGACATTCCACCTCCCCACGCGCCCCACGCGCCGTCTTCAGTTCCAGCTGACGTCAGCCGTGACGTCAGCCGTGCCACGTCAGCCCTAGCTGCGTCAGCATCCTGTCATCTGCTGACGTCAGCGCCACGTCATCTTGCTGACGTCATCCGCTGACCGTTGACTTGACCGGCCGTTGACTTTGACCAGCTGTTGACTTTGACCGTTGACTTTTCTTCAGGGTTGACTTTTTGCAGTCCAGGTTCTCCTTACCCAGTTTTTCGCGTAGATTTCATTTTTGCAGTCTGTTTTTGCATATTGTGTCTCTAAATGGATAAAAAGGATATTTTTCTTCCTCGCCCCATCAATACTATATTGGAGGGGAATAAGAATTACTTATCTTGGTCTCAAGCTATGCGCAGTTTTCTTAAGGGTCGCATGCTCTGGCATTTTTGTACTGGTGCAATCACTATTCCTGTCAAGGGAGCCGATGAAGAAGATGCTGCTTTCCTTGGTCGCATGATTGAATGGGATAGTCACAACCACATGATCCTCACATGGATTCGAAACACTTCCATTCCCTCCATCTCCAATCTATTGGGCAGCTTTGATGATGCAAAATCTGCATGGGATATGTTGGCCAAAAGGTACTCCACTACTCACGGATCCATGAAATATCAGTTAGTGGTTGAATTGCATCAACTTAGGCAAGAACCAGGGCAATCCATCAATGACTACTATGATCAGCTTCGCTTCATTTGGGACCAAATTGACCTTTCTGATCCAACTTGGGCATGCTCAAAGGATGCTCAGCAATATGCTACCATTAGAGATGAATTTCGCCTCTATGAATTCCTGATGTCACTTCACAAGGACTTTGAGCCCATTCGAGGTCAGCTTCTGAATCGCAGTCCTGCTCCCTCTCTTGATACTGCTGTGAACGAGTTGGTTAGAGAAGAAGCTCGTCTTGCTACCCTTCAAGCCCAGAATAAGCTCAATGTTCTGGCTATTACTCCTTCTGCTCCACTCATAGAGCAACCTCAGCAATCAGGTGATTCCTCTGGCTCTAGCAATCGTCGCAAGCAGACCAACAAAAAGTTCTGCAACTATTGCAAGCGTCCTGGCCACACCATTGAGACTTGTTACCGTTGCAACAAATCTACTGCTACTGTTGCTAATACTGAGCCTACTCCGCCAATGGCTTCCATTTTAGCTGAGTCTCAGTCTTCTGGATCCACTATCAACCTCTCCCCCACTGAACTACAGGAGATCATAGCTCAGGCTGTTCGTATGGCTGGTAATGCATCTCTTTCCACTGCTCTCTCAGTTCTACCCGGTAAGTCTCAAACATGGCTTTTTGATTCTGCCTGCTGCAATCACATGACACCTCACTTGTCCTTATTCTCCAAACTTGACCCTGCACCACATCCTCTAAATATTCATATAGCTGATGGTTCCACCATGCATGGGAATAATCTAGGTTTTGTTTCAACCTCCAGCTTTTCTGTTCCTGGAGTTTTCCATATACCTGACCTATCCTATAATTTGTGCTCTGTGGGACAATTAGCTGAACTAGGTTATCGCCTTATTTTTGACTATTCTGGGTGTGTTGTGCAGGATCCGAGGACGGGGCAGGAGCTTGGGACCGGTCCTAGAGTTGGGCGTATGTTTCCTGTGGACAATCTTCATCTTCCACCTGTTGCTCCTGTTTCTGTTGCTGCTGCAGCTGCTGTAGTTTCTTCCTTACCTTCTCTCGCACTTTGGCATTCTCGTCTTGGTCATGCACCATCTTCTCGGGTACAACAGTTAGCTTCTAAGGGTCTGTTGGGTTCTGTGTCCAAAGACAATTTTGATTGTACTTCATGTCAGTTAGGAAAACAGCCAGCTTTGCCTTTTAATAACAGTGAATCTATTTCTAATAGTATTTTTGAGTTAATTCATTCTGATGTTTGGGGACCTTCTCCTGTTGCTAGTATTGGTGGATCTCGATATTTTGTTGTTTTTATTGATGATTATTCTCGTTATAGTTGGATCTTTCCTATGAAATCTCGTTCTGAAATTTTACCAATATACAGCAACTTTGCAAAAATGGTTGAAACACAATTCTCCAAACGTATCAAAATTTTTCGATCTGATAATGCTCTTGAATATACTCAATATGCGTTTCAAGCTCTGTTACATTCCTATGGCACTGTACATCATCTAACTTGTCCAGGTACCTCTCAGCAAAATGGTCGAGCTGAAAGAAAACTTCGTCATATTCTTGACACTGTTCGTGCTCTTCTTCTTTCTGCCAAAGTTCCTGCCCCATTTTGGGGTGAAGCTGCTCTTCATGCTGTTCATGCGATTAATCGCATTCCAAGTGCTGTCATCCATAATCAGACTCCGTATGAGCGTCTCTTTGGGTCACCTCCTGACTATCATCACCTTCGCTCTTTTGGATCTGCTTGTTTCGTTCTTCTTCAGCCTCATGAGCACAACAAACTTGAGCCTCGATCTAGACTTTGTTGTTTCCTTGGTTATGGCGAAACTCAAAAAGGGTATAGGTGTTATGATCCTGTCTCTCATCGTCTTCGTGTTTCTCGTAATGTTGTCTTTTGGGAACACCGATTGTTTGTTGAACTCTCTCACTTTCGTTCTTCCCTGACTACCTCCTCTGTTTTAGAAATCTTTCCAGATGAGTCTCTTGTTCCTTCTACAAATACTTTTGATCCTCCTTTGGACTTCTCTCTAGACATTTTTGATGCTTCTCCTAGACAGGTTGAAGATGAACAGGTTGATGACGAGCTACCCCACCTTGAGCCTGGGTCCCCTGCTCCTGCTCCGCCTGAAGATCCTCCACAAGACATTCCACCTCGCCACTCAACCCGGGTAAGATCCATTCCTACACATTTACTTGACTATCATTGTTACACTGCTCTTGCTACACTTCACGAGCCTCAAACCTATCGTGAGGCCTCCACTGACCCTTTATGGCAGATTGCAATGAAAGAGGAACTTGATGCATTAACCAAAAACCATACTTGGGATCTGGTCACTCTTCCTCCTGGACAGTCTGTGGTTGGTTGTAAGTGGATCTATAAGATCAAGACTCGCTCTGATGGGTCCATTGAGCGCTACAAGGCTCGTCTTGTTGCAAAAGGTTTTACACAGGAGTATGGGATTGATTATGAAGAGACATTTGCTCCAGTTGCTCGTATCTCATTTGTTCGTGCCCTCTTAGCTGTTGCTGCTGCTAGTAAATGGGACCTTTTTCAGATGGATGTTAAAAATGCTTTCCTTAATGGGGATTTGAGTGAAGAAGTCTATATGCAACCTCCTCCTGGTCTCTTTGTTGAATCAAACAAGGTTTGTCATCTTCGACGTGCACTTTATGGTCTTAAACAAGCTCCACGAGCTTGGTTTGCCAAGTTCAGCTCCACTATCTTTCGCTTGGGTTACACTGCCAGTCCGTATGATTCTGCCTTATTTCTTCGTCGTACTGATAAAGGCACCATTCTGCTTCTTCTATATGTGGATGATATGATCATAACTGGTGATGACCTCAGTGGTATTCAAGAACTCAAGGATTTTCTCAGTCAGCAATTTGAGATGAAAGATCTTGGACATCTCAGCTATTTCTTGGGTCTTGAAATTACTCATTCCACAGATGGTCTTTATATTACTCAAGCCAAGTATGCTTCTGACCTTTTATCTCGAGCTGGACTCACTGACAGCAAGACTGTTGACACTCCAGTTGAACTTAATGCGCATTTGACACCCTCGGGGGGGAAACCATTGTCTAATCCTTCTCTTTACAGACGATTGGTTGGCAGCCTAGTTTATCTCACAGTTACTCGTCCAGACATCTCCTATGCTGTTCATCAGGTGAGCCAGTATCTGTCTGCTCCACGGTCAACTCATTATGCTGCTGTTCTGCGCATTCTTCGATACCTGAAAGGCACTCTCTTCCATGGCCTTTTCTACTCAGCTCAGTCTCCTCTTGTACTCCGTGCATTCTCTGATGCTGATTGGGCAGGGGATCCCACTGATCGCAGGTCCACTATAGGTTACTGTTTTTTTCTTGGTTCTTCCTTGATTTCTTGGCGAAGTAAGAAACAAACTTTTGTGGCCCGCTCCAGTACTGAAGCAGAATATCGTGCCCTTGCTGATACCACATCTGAGCTCCTTTGGCTTCGATGGCTTCTTAAGGATTTGGGTGTGTCCACATCTTCTGCTACTCCTCTTTATTGTGACAACCAGAGTGCCATTCATATTGCTCACAATGATGTCTTCCATGAACGGACTAAACACATCGAGATTGATTGTCATTTTATCCGTTATCATCTTGTCCATGGTGCTCTCAAGCTTTTCTCAGTCTCCTCCAAAGATCAACTTGCAGATATCTTCACCAAGTCACTTCCTAAGGGACGCACTCGTGATTTGGTTGACAACCTCAAGCTGGTCTCACATCCACCTTGAGTTTGAGGGGGGCTGTTAACGTACATTATGTTATGGGCTTTAGGCCCAGTTAGATTACTTGTATAGCACACTTGTACTTGTACTACACTTTACTTGTACCGCACACATATGCCTCCTATATAAAGGCACTGATGTATATTCTTTCATCATGAAATACAATACTACAGATTTCAGTATTTCTAACAAAGGTGTTGCCAAAACCACCCATGACAATCCATGGAGGTACTTCCCAACAAAACCAAGCTTTTATCTGAATCAAGGCATCTCAAGGTGCTGTCCATATCTCTAACCTTGAAGGAAGAATGTGATGCACAACGACCAAGACCAAGAGAACATTTAAGTCCATTCTTGAATCCAATATTGCATGTAGGTATGAACTTCTAATCGACTAGTTTAGATCCTTAAAGCCCTAGATTTGTCATAAGCCATGATGTTTGTAATTGATGGATATGGGATGAATCTTTAAACATGCTAGATTCTGCCTAGGGTTTATAATATAAATGCACATGCTCAAAACCTTTTTTGTAAAAAAAATTCTAATTTCTTATTCCGTTTTTCACATAATAACATGTTGTTTCTCTATTTCTATAACATGTTTGGATGCTTTGATTGCATGACATAAATACATGGCCATCATATTCAAGAAGACCGGTTCACTGGGTGGAGTAGGTGCCTAACACATTCTTGGCCACTCCATCACTTAACAGTCGACCTTATATCAATGGTCATATCTTAAGTTTGATCATGTAATTTTCATATTTTAGAATGTAACTAGGAATCTGTGGGGGTATTGCTTCCTTTTATTGTGGGGGTATTTTTTGCTCCTGGGCATGCTTATTGTGCAACGTCCCTTTGGCTATTATACGATCCCACATCGAAAGAATCTCCCTCCCCCTTAGGCCTTATAAGCGTGAGCCTGAAGAAGTAAGGGTACCACTAGCTCTTTGGGCATGCTTATAAGGCCTAAGGGGGAGGGAGATTTTTTCGATGTGGGATCGTATAATAGCCAAAGGGACGTTGCACAATAAGCATGCCCAGGAGCAAAAAATACCCCCACAGAATCAAAACCTTGTTTTCTTTTAGATTGCATCTATGGTCAAGGCAATGTATTTCTTTTTATTGTTTTTTTTTTTTTATCAAATGTAAATTATCAATCAATAAAATGAGGAATTCATTTCAATGCATGGTTTTCTAATTTTTCCTTAAATTACTCCAATTGTAAAACCCTTGATCTACAGGGGGAACAACATCAACAGCTAAATCTCCATTTTGGGAGACAATATCACAATCCCACCCATTCAAATGGGGTTGGTCCAACAAAACAAATGGGCTAAGGTCTTAGTCTCTTACACATATCACAATTGGAAACCATAATTTTTTCCAATATTTTTTGTTCTCCTCTAATATGAGTTTTTAAATGTTAACTTTAGCATATAGCTTTGATCAATATGTATTTTTTTTAATTAACGACTAGTAATATGGGTTTTAACTCCATATGCACTGATGTGACTTACGTACCATTTTTTCTATAACTTTATCTTATTTTAAAACATTTAAATTGGGAACTTCAGCCAAAGATATTGTGAATTAGTGACTATTGGATCATGCATTCTTACATGTTCATTTAAAACAAATTGCAATACTCTTACAAGTATACTTGACTTTTTATAAACAACATGCGTAAACATTAAAGTTTTATATAAAACTTCACGTCCCTAACCAAAAGGCATCACTTAAATTTTAGTAAAAAATTAAATTAAAATGCCCATACTTCTAAAAGTCATACTTTTTAAATGATGCTATTATATGAATAAAAATATTTTATGAACAAACCAATTTATTGGTTAAATTCTTTATTTGAAATATATCTAATTTTTCAATTGTATATAAGACATAGGAGTTCATGTCCTAATTATATATATTTTTTTGAATTCAGAAAATTTTAAACTGGTAGAAAACCGATGGCTAGGATACTAATGAGAGAACTTATTATGGTGATGTTAGATCTTGTTATCATGTTTCTCACTAGTGTGCAAGCTAATGATATGACCTCTTCCTCTTCCCATTCCAATTCACTTCCAAACCTGCTTCACCCATTTTGTATTTGCTTTGAAAAATGTATTGAGGAATGTAAGAATATGAAAGGAGTGCATCCTTTTGAGCAACAGTCCTGTGTTGTTAAGGGTTTCAACAATTGTGAGTTAATGGTACAGGAAAGGGATGAAAGGGACCCATTTCTAAGTTATGTGTATTTTGTAAAAACACTTTGCCTAGTAGAACGTAAGGCGCATAATAAAAAATTTAAGAAAGGCTTTAATTCCAAAATTTAAGGGCCAGTTATGGATACTCAATAAACAAATCAAGGGCAACAAAAATAAGGACTATGATAATTTCTTTAATCATGGAGAATGTTTAATTCGACAATACCAAAACAATATCAAATTTCCATTTTTTAAAAAATTCACCGCATGCATAATCATAGAGTTGGCTCTAATTTTTTATATGGTAATCTCTCTCTCTCTCTCTCTCTCTCTCTCTCTCTCTCTATATATATATATAGACACAATTAAACACACATGTGCGCTCACACACACACATACAAAAGCATGAAAGTTGTATTCGTATGCAACCAATCCTTTTTTGTGTGGATCCAAGTCACTTAGATTTAATTGATCTCAAACATTGGCCTAAAACACACCACTAGCCTCATTAAACCAAAGTTATAAACTATTTACAAAAACTCTAATTATTTTGCTTCCAAAATTCTCTTAGTTTTATGATTTTATTTTCCTGGAAATTAATGAAGTATGTTATTCTTAAAATGGAATATTGTGAAAAAAAAAGGTTATTTTTCATTTCCTTAAACCTAAGTAGGATATTAGAGAAAATTATAGAAATTATTATGTTTACAAATTGGATGAGGGAGAAACCTTGACTTATTTATTGTTGGGATGAAAATTTTATTTTCAACTTATTTAACATTTATAAATTAAAAGAATGGGACTAATTGATTTAATTGTGAATATTTTGGGATGCTTTATAAGCAAAATATTTTGCCTTGGGGGAATATTCTCATGATAGCATGCGTACTTTTGTAAATGATAATTTCTTTTGTAATTATGAAAAAAAATGTGAATGTATTTATTATGAAAATCTACAATGACAAGTCCTTTAATAATTTTCTTCAAAGTACTTTTATGTTGTCTCACATAGTTTGGGGATTATGATGAACATTAACAAGAGAGTCGTGTACCATATTATTAGTAATTTGGAATTTAATGTGCAGTTAAAACAAATAATATATTGCAAATACGTTAAGAAATATTATTCAAGGCCTTAAGATGATTTTTTTTTTTGAATTAATATATTATGGTTTCATTAGTTATATAGTCTAGTGGCAAATTTCATGATACACATGATGACTTATGACTAGCAATTCATCAAATATGCTTAGTGGTATCACAATAAGAAAATTTTTGTATTTTATTGTCTTTGTTTTGTGCATTAAACATCATTTTTAAATAATTGAACACTAACTTGTTTTACTAGAAACAAAATCTTCTATGTTCTTCTATATATATCTATTATACTTTCTAACTTTTGCTTCACTTTTTTAGCGTGCTATATCTACATAAGAAAATTTGCTTGGTGGTATCACAATAAGAAAATTTTGTATTTTATTGTCTTTGTTTTGTGCATTAAACATCATTTTTAAATAATTGATCACTAACTTGTTTTACTAGAAACAAATTCTTCTATGTTCTTCTATATATATCTATTATACTTTCTAACTTTTGCTTCACTTTTTTAGCGTGCTATATCTACATATGCAATTGGAGGAAGTTCAAGGATGGTCCAAGATTTAGACTTGCTATATGAAAATTTCAAGTGTCTTTTGCTTTTAATTGTGTTATTTTAAGTTTTGTAATAAAATTATCTAGAGATATTGTATTGCCTAAATTTATACTATTATGTATTTGAGTCTTAAAACTATGTTAATTGAGGCTTTCCAAACTCAAAACAGATGTCATGTGTGGGAGTTGATCTTTATATTGGATCATTTATATATGTATGCACTTGTGTGTGCCTTGTTTGTTTATTTTATCTGTTCTGTGGAGTTAGAGCATCTCCAGCAGAATCATCAAATTTTTGTACCGTTTGGAGAATGAACAGTAACTTTTACCTTTATCTACCCACTTTTTCAAATACATTTTCCAACAGACTCTCTATCTCATTTAAATATTATTTCTTCATTCATTATTTATCTTTTTTTAACAACTACACTTCTTTCAACATTTTTTTATTCAACACCTAATTATTATAATAGAAAAAATGGATTTGAAGAATAAACAGTAGCTCATCAGACTTGATGAGTTATTGTTCACTAGCTAAAAAAAATTTCATGTATAGAGAGACCATTGGAGCAGCATTTTGTGGTTATACTCTCTAATATAGAGAGTATTATGTGTTTGCCAATGCTATTGGAGATGCTCTTATGATGTTAGACACCACCAATAAAGATTCTACGTTTTTTTTAACCAATATTCTACGTTATATATAATTACTAGGCTAGATGCCAGATTCTTAATCAATATAGGGTATATGGGGAAATGATGTCAGTGGAACATTGAACAAATCGTGTGTAAATCATCAAGATTCCACAAACTGGAATGATTCTTGTAATTCTCTTGCACAAATGATTATTTTAATGGGCTACAGCTAACTATTATGCAGAGCATTCAACATTTGAGGCTACGGACTTGGTCCATTCTTTTCTAACGGATCAAACTTTCTCATTTATCGATTTCAAAAAAAAAAAAAAAAAACCCTCATATGCACTTTCCAATGTGTACTTACGATGATAAGTGAATGAACAAGATCCATATGGATCTCGTTCATTCACTTATCATTGATAACAAGGTTGAAGGATCAACTCAAGTCTAAAATTCTAGACTAGAGTTACCTAGGCTTTGATGCCAATAGAAAGGAACAATATAGACGACCCCAATGATTGATTTTTTGGAATTAAATCAATTTAATATCTTAACCAATTATGTATTTCAAATTTTTTTTTTCTAGTTAGAGTTCGTTTGTGATCTGCTTATTTTGCTGAAAGTACTGTAGATAAAAGTAAAAGTTAGCTGAAATAGTACAGTGAGATCCATAAATAGTATCAAAAAGTGCAATTGAGCCCATAAATAGTAGCAAAAATAAGCTGAATAGTAAAATAAACTGGCAACTTTCATCTATGCCAAATGCACAGTTAATAACTAAAAAAAAAAAAAAAAACCTAATAATGTGTTGTAAAATAAATAATTCGTGATTTGTTGACGAAATAAAAAAAACCAATGAACGAATTAAGGAAAAAAACACTACGAGGGTTATAAATATTGGAAAACCACATGCATTACAACCATGAATATGAAATTTGCATAAACCACATACAACCATGAATATGAAATTTATAACAAGAAAAAAATACCTAGATGAATCAACCTTGAAAACCAATAACTTAAATCCTTACCAAATATATGTTCAATCCTTGTACCACTTGATCTTCTCCTCAATGACTACATGTATGGCCAAGAGTGTGGGCACTTCCTTTGTTGACAAAACCTAGAACCTGTGTGAGCTAGTGAGGGAGTGAGAGGAAAAATTATTTTTCTTCTTTCTCTAGTGTAGCTACTTTATGTCATCCAATTTTGAGACAAAAATTGTAGTGTAGTTAAGGTTGTTGTTACACTAAGAAATGGAAAACAATAACACATCAAAAGCACTAATAATATATAGGAAAATATGATTGAAACTAACACAAAGTTTGGCAAAATTTAATAACTAAAATCACTAGGGTGTCAGGGTTTGTGCCCTAATATCGTTAGGCATCCACTACCAATCCAATTTTAGTAAACAATTGGGTATGTAAATTCATAAACTATCCGATTGGAAGATTTAGAAATAAGCTTTATCATTGACTCTCTCTTTGGTTGATTCTATCAATCAATTGTTTCAATAATTTAGTTTAGATAGAAATGATTTTGATAAAAAAAAAAAAAAAAAAATACTCAAGAACATTGCATACTCTAGTGGCAATAGGTATTAGGCTCTTGATATATTATAACTAACCCAAAGTTACAATTAATTTATTTTATTCTACTGTAAAAATATAATTGCACTCTAAGTTTTATTTAATTACACAAGGTTTCCTTTGACTACTAATTACATAAAGAACTGTCTTTGTATCATTGCACTATAGGTTTTATTTAATTATGCAACATATTGCACTCTAAAAAAAATCCATCTTCTTAAAATAGCACTAAGTTACTATAGATAATGTTCTTACTATATATACAAAGTGATGGCCATATATATATATATGTGCATAAAATTGTAATTAATACATAAAAATAAATGCATGTATTCTTCAAAACATGATAATGAATTAATACTTTGACATATATATAAATATTTGATGAGGTGAAAGTTGCTAAGAGCCTTATAGCTCAATTAGTTAACACCTCTTGAAGTTTCGAATGAAAACATTCAGGATTCAAACACACACACTTGCACATATAGTACACAAAATCTCTAAAAATAAGAGAAATTGTGATTTTAAGTTATGATTTTGAACTTCAAAACTTTGACTTAAAGTCATGGTTTCCTTTGTTTTTTGAGATTGTGTGTACTATGCGTGTATTAAGGGAGTTCAAATTTTCTGTACCACTTTTTATGTACCACTCTATAATCTATATTCCACCAATCACTACTTGTCATGTTTTCATTTTACTCTCCTTATAAAATAACTGAAGTTTAAAATAGAAAGTAATCATACACATGGTAAGTAGTGATTAGTGGAACATAGAGTAGTACATAAAAAGTGGTATAGATGATTTGCATTTGTATTAAGGGATGTGCACTAGACCATTCCTATTGAACTATTTGCCATGTTTTCATTTTACTCTCCTTATAAAATAACTGAAGTTTAAAATGGAAAGCAATCATACATATGGTAAGTAGTGATTAGTGGAATATAGAGTGGTACACAAAAAGTGGTATAGAGGATTTGCATTTGTATTAAGGGATGTGCACTAGACCATTCCTATTAAACTATTACAACTAAGGGATCAGGATTAACCGATTAAGGCTTAGGATTGAACTGAATTTAGGATTTATATATATGTAAGTGAAGTGAGCTTTAAGTTACACCTTTACATCAATCAATGGCTTTATTTATTACAACAACGTTGAATTAATTGTATTTCCATAATCATCATGTTTACTCTTTTTTTAGAAACATAACCATCATGTTTACGATGTGTGGAAAGGAAATCTACAAAAATTATTGAACGAGAACGATACATACCCAAAAAAATACAGTAGAAATATCTTATATCTATAAAGTTATTATCTAAAGTTTAAATAATTTTGGAATGAAAATACTACTATAATCCCATAAAAAATACAAAGTATATGGTATACCCTATATAAATTTATTTATATATATAAAAAAATTAAGATATATTAATTAGGGCAAGATTGAAGGAACAAGAATCTTTGTTGCAGTTGCGGTAGATTATCCTAACTAACATTGACCTTTTTGCTTTGAGACTGATTGCTAATAAGTGTGTTTAGGAAGCTAAAACTTCTTGCTTTATCTTTAACTTACTTTGCAATAGCAAATAATTATGATTACTTTAATCATACCTAATATTTCATGTAAGACTTTATTCTGTTTTTTAATTAAGTGGACCGATTTCCCTGTAAGAAACAAAGAATATCATTAGGTAATGAGTCCGTAACTGATGTGTCAGCTAGCTTGTGCTATGCATTTACTAGAATGGACAAATGATGTAGTGCTTCTCTCAATTTTACATTTTCTTGTAAAAAAAATTCTAAAGAACAATTATCTTTATTTCACTTAAAACTTCTTGAATGATACATAAAATAAAATAAACTTCTTATGACCTTTTAAAACCATTTTTGTTATAATAATAGCAAACTGCAAAATCGAAGGAGAATACTACATATAGAGAATCAAATTGTGTTTTTTTATTGCCTAGGAATTAAAAATCTGACCCTCATTCAGAATCAAACTAGATGAAGGGAATTTCCAATATTCTTAACCCTCTATCCCCTTGACTCTCAATTAAAGCCAACAAAAGAAAATGCTGGAAGGAAACCCGTAGGGTCCTCTGCTTCCTCACGATGTTCATGTTGATGTACATGAGCGTAGCATCCGTTTGGATTGGACTGATTTTCTTATGCGTCTTGCGTTTGGCATTTTTAGCACTGGTCAATGGGTTCCGTGCACTGTTCACAGAACCTACAAGTTGTCTAATTCAACAAATTTTTTTTCAAAACTGGATCTCACGGTACCATTCACACATTTAAAAATTATTTTGTTACAGTATTTTCAGTTTTCAGTTTTTAGTAATAAATGGTATCCAAACAGACCTCATGGTACTATTCACACATTGAAAAATTATTTTATTATAGTGTTTTCAATTTTCAGTTTTCAATAATAAACGGTATCTAAACAAAACCATAATCTTTTAATCTATAACATTTATTTCTTGATAATTATAAACCTTCAAATATTTTATTTAATAATAAAAAAAAATTATCAGTTAAATTATCGGAAACTCTCGTAGTAGCGCTCGAGCCAATCAAACGGCGTTTTATTTGTCAGGCTATGGTTGGTAGATAACTTTTTAGATTCATTGTATTCCTGTCAGTTTTGGAGATAAGCATGCATGGGAATTAACGATGGGAATTACTAGTAGGGAAGGTGAGTAATTGCTACTTTCAATGGGCTTGGTTTCAATAGTACAGGTTTGGTGGACCATGTACTATGCCCACTGGTCACTGCACTAAATCCTTTTCTCCCAAAAAGGTGTGCAAACCTACCTTTACCTTCTTAAACATGCCTTTGTTAACTTGCACTTAATAAATAGGGGGTTGATTTCTGGTGACACACAATAAAATAATCAATAATTGTGCTCTTAATCATAATTAAGCATGTCATGTTGCGAGACTTCTAGGCAGCATTACTACTACTACTCTAGTAGATAGATCTAGTGGATTGACTTAGTCATGTCAACTGGTCCATCATTGAAGAAGTACCCAATCATGGATTTTTTAGTGTCACTTTGTTTTGCTTAAATTTTGTTTGTTTTTTTTTGGTTGTTAGCTTTTGGAACTAATTATTTTTCCTCTTAATTTGCAAAGTTTTTGTTGCCGTTTTCCAAGAATTTGCGCATGATGCTGCGGCACTGTTTTCTTCAACAACAAATCTCGGTTTTGCGTGAAAATATATTTGCATTTTAACCTATGCTGACCTTGGTCTAGTAATTCTCTTTCCTGCCCTAATTGGGTGGCCAATTATTGTCTGCCCATGTTTTTCCCTATTTCGAATACTCTAATCTTACTATTTTTTTAATAAAAAAATACAATAACATTTTAACTTATGATTTGTTATATTGTTATTGTTTTTTATCGTTAAACCCAAGTCGCTAATTGGATTGAACTATGACAAGAAAATTTATTAGTTGAAAAACTAATTATAATCTACTCTAATCTTGTTTTTATTGATTCATGCTCAACAACTATCTTTTAGAAACTTTTTAAATTTTGGTCGAGATTTCCAATTAAATAACCCTATTAAGCACACAAATCTGTATTTAGGATTTGATTAAAGCATAAAGCTATATTTAGAAGAAAATTAAGCAAATTACGTCATGAATTTGTATTCAGCCCCTTGACAACCTAGCATTACCTAATGGTATGCATATATAGAATACTTTTTTTCTGGCATGTTGAAAATGCTAATTCAACTTTTATAAAGTAGATATAAAAAACGTGAGCTGAAGGCTATTAGCGTTTGTATGATAGTGATATCCAATTCAATAGATATTAACACAGCCAAATGTTATGTTAAGAATATGTAAATCATGCACAAGTGTCTTCTAATAAATGTGGAATCAACAAAGAAAAAGGGTAAGCTGGGCCCATATTTGAGTGGGTTAGACTGTTAGAGACAGCCACCCAGGAACTAAACTTTAGTAAGTGATATTCCGAAATTAGCTATAATAATAAATTAATAAACAAAACTTAGGATTATTTTTAGTGTAATACTAGAGATACAAACTATTTTACAAGAAAATTTACAACTACTGATGTGATGAGTGATTATTGGTAAATGAAAAAGTGATATTAATGATAGGTCTAGATGAAAATTAGTAAAAAATTGGCCACAACATTAGTTTATAAAAATACTGTAAAATAGTTTGTGTTTATAGTATTACTCTTATTTTTAAGTTATTTTAAAAATTTTCAATAAATTCAATCAAATGGATTGTATTGATCAGTATAGTGTACAACCTGGTATTTTTTCCAATACGTTTTGGAGGAGTATTAGTAACAGTTTAATGGCCGATATGGTATATTTTCTTGGTACGGCAGGTACTAGTATGGTATTGACTTCCTTGAATACAAGTGCCAAAATAGGAGAGGGAAGAGAAGAAAAAAAAAAATGTATTTTGGCAATCTCATTGCCGAAATAGGAGAAAAAAAAAAAAAAAAATCGTTTGTAATGTGACAGTGCCGAAAAAGTTGAGAGAAAGAGTGGGAGGGATGAATTTTTTGTCTTTTAAATTATTTAAAAGTTGCACACTAGGTACCAAAATAGGAAGATGCCGTAAAATGGAATTTTATCAGATAAATTTTCTCTGAAACAGTTTTTTCTTCTTTCTTCTTTTACCTATATTTGGCACTCATTATCATAATTCAAATTTTTTTTTCTCTCTCTTCTCTTTTATTTCGAAAATGGTGTTGCCACAATACAAATTTTTTTCTCTCCTATTTTCAGTCATGGAGAAGAAAAATTGGGCAATAGAAATTTTGACAATATCATTGTCGAAATTGCTTTTCTCTTTCCTTTCCTTGGTCACATCATTTCTCTCCCCTCTTTCTCTCTCTTTTTTTTCTCACAAATTTGTTTCTCTTTTCACAATGTTAAATAATTTTGAACTATGCACATATCACAACTAAACTATTATTTAACCAATATTTAGCCAAAAGCTCCAATTCATACATTATTTTCTTTAAAAAAAAAATAAAATCATAAGGGCCTGTTTAGTATATGTGTTTAAACACATGTTTTTAGTTTTTAAACAATATTACACAAATTTTCACACACTTTTTCATCCACACATATTTTCAAAAAATACAAACAATATTACTAGAACATCGTTACTAAACAGACCTTAAATCTTTCCTTTTGTGTGTATTTTTCCCGTTTGGAGACGAGTAGTTTGCTTGGGTCCACCATTAATGTGCATCGCATGTGTGCATATATTGATTGAGAACCTACCATAGGCTTCGAGGTTTAAAAAATAATAAAAATATAAAAGATATAAAGAAAACAGAGGCCATAGCCAAAAAAAAAACACAGATAAAATGAATAAGATAGTGATTCAACCTCTTCTATTATCTTGGGGATGTGACACTTTTCCAGGTAGCCGACACGCCATCCCATCACATTGTTTCAACCATCCCCGTTACAATGCACATGCACCCATTTTCGTACACTCAAATATAAAAATTAAAAAATTAGAATCCACCGTACATGGAATTTAGAACATCAAAATAAATACGTAATGGTCTGTACTGCTATAGGCTTGTAGCCGCTCCTTTAGCCTCTGTAGCCAGTTTGTAGCTTTGTTTTTTTTATATATTCAAGCCTGTTAATCCAAAAAAAAAAAATTTAATAGAGAAAAAATTTAACTATAAAATAAGTTGTAATTTAAAATAATATTTTTATTTAATATTTTTTTATTAGAGGTAAATTTTGACAAATTTATAATTAGATTATATTTTCTTCTTATATACTCGCAAAATTTTTAAAAAATTAAAAATTAATAGTTATGTCATCAATAAATTATTTAAATTACAAGTTATTGTAGTTTAAAATTATGTATAAAATATAAAGTTATAATAAATAAAATTTGATTGACACAAAATTTAACACATATATTAAGAATATAAAAAATACATAATTTAACTGTCAAAATTTTAAAATAGGTAATAAATGTAATTTAACTTTATCGTAATAATTCTCCCTAAAAAAAAACTTTATCGTAATAATATAAAAAAATAGATTTATATATTTTTTAAAATTGTTTGTAAAGATTCCCATTCAGTTTCTGCAAGAATTTCTGAGACCCTTTGGCTTCACATCACATCCACTAGCTCACCAAACCAGCAAAAACACTCTCAGCTCCCAAACACTTTCTCTCTCTAATATTTCTCTGGGTTCTGAACCCAATCAAAAGCCAAAGTGGGTCATCTTCCAATTCTTGTATGTCCATATGATTTTAAGTGCATGTGTGCATGTGTCTGTTTGTCATAGTCTCAGACTCTGACAGCTTTTATTGTTTCTCAATCATGAAATAAGCCTGCTATCAAATTATTCCCTCTCCCCACCTTTTTTTTATTTTTATTTTTTGGTTTTCTGCAAATTTTCAGCACCATCCCTATGTCCAGTACATTCACTTTTGCCCCTTATTTTCTTCTCAGATAAAGTTTCTTTTACCCTACTCCAAATTTGTGACTTTTCCCATATTGGGTTTTCAGCAAAAGAAAAAAAAGTTTTTACCAAGTCTTAAGTCTTTGTTTTTTTCTGGGTTGGTGAATGTTACATTTGTTTTTCTCCTTCTAATCCAATCTGTACACAATTATTACTACCAATTGTGGGAATCATATTATTTAGTTTCCTAGTTGGGTTCTATGATTAAGGTAATTTTTTGATAAAAAATCCACCAGGTTGGTCTGTAATTTCCTTATATTTTGTTTCTTTACTCTATTTAGTACCAAAAAAGCTGAGACCTTCCCAATCTGAATCTCAAATCAGTGTAAAGTCTTCTCATTTTTTGGTTGTCTATGCTGAGTCCCATTTTTGGCGTCGAATTCCATCTGGGTTTAAAGTCTAATCCCAGTTTTCCTTGTCTGCAAAGCCATCAGAGTCCACAGATTTGATTCTTTGCCTCAACTTGGGCATTGACAAGAGAAACGCTTCTTTTTTTCAATCTGGGTATTGAGAAAGTCACTTCATTTATAAGTCTTGTAACCTCTTTCTGCAAGATTTTTTGTGTTCACATCTGAAAGCTTGAAATTGAAAATTTCTCTATCTGGGTTTTGCAGTGTAATGCAAATTGAAGGTCACAAACATGGCCAATCTTGTTCCTGGTGTACTACTGAAGCTTCTACAGCACATGAATACTGATATAAAGGTTGCTGGAGAGTACAGGTCATCTTTATTGCAAGTTGTGAGCATTGTTCCAGCTCTTGCAGGAGGTGAGTTATTCTCAAATCAAGGTTTTTACGTCAAGGTTTCAGATTCCTCTCATGCCACTTACGTATCTCTACCTGATGAACATGATGATCTAATTCTTAGTGATAAGATTCAATTGGGTCAGTTTATTCACGTTGAAAGGCTGGAAGCTGCCTCACCGGTCCCAATTCTTCGTGGGGTTAGGCCGGTCCCCGGGCGCCACCCTTGTGTGGGAAGCCCTGAAGATATTGTTGCAACTAAATCATTGGGATTTCTGAACAATAACTTGTCTTCGGGTCTTAAACCCGGAGAGAAAGTGAATTCACCTAGGAAATTATTGGGGAATAATCATGTTGGGGAAAAGGAAAAAGTGAGATTGAATGGTAGTGTTAAAGATGAGCAATTGGATAAGAAAATGGGGCCTTTTGGTAGATCAAAGTCTCATCCATCGAAACCGGCATCGAATGTGGAAGTAAAGAAAGAATCTTTGGTGAGATTGAAGTCGTTCAATTCAAGGCCTATTCCTTCATCTCCGACGAGTTGTTATTCCTTGCCGTCTTCTTTTGAGAAGTTTGCAAATGGGGTCAAGCAGCAGGCGGATATAAAGAGTGGGAAGGCAACAGCTAAGTTTGGAGTGGTGGAAAAGGCAAATGCTGCTCGCACGACTAGTCCTCTGCCCTCTGGGAAGAAGTTAGCAATGGGAAACTCGATTAAAAGTTTTGTTCAGGGGATTGAGCTGGGGGCAAAGGCTCTGAGGAAGAGCTGGGAAGGGAACATGGAGGTGAAGGGTAGAGAGAGTTCTAATTTGAGGGGCACCAAAGATGATCCAAGGCACGAAGTACGAAATTGTGTAAGTTATATCATTTTTATTACTTAAAATTTTCAATAGAATAGGAGTTTGATTAATAGTACTCTTTTATTCAAATACTTCTAAACGATGCTAAGCATTTTGGACCATAAGCTGTGTTGAATTTAGTTCATTCTGTTTCTACCTTGGGTTTCCTATGGATATTCTATAATTTGGTCTTTCAGCTTGTCATCAATGATGGTTTTTTCAAAATTTGAGGTGTGCAGATTAATTTAATTTTCATCTCAGTGTTTATTGCAAGAATTTAGTTGATGTCATCATTTATATCGTGGTGTTTGTTTCCAATTCTAAAAAACCCAAATATTGGATTGATGTCCTCATCTTTTATTTGTCATGAATTACTGACAGGTCTGAGGAATCAATTTTTGCTGCATTTCTCCAATTGTTTTGTGTTGTTTTTGTTTTTGTTTTTTTTTTCCCCACCTTCAAGCCAAACAACAATGAGTTTCATCTAATCAACATGTATTTTCCAGGCTCCTAGACTAAGTACGTCATCAAGGATAAGTACGTCATCAAGAATAAGTACGACAAGTGACAGGTTGCCATCCAAAGAGGAAAATATGTTGCAGTCATCTACAAAGAAATCTAAAGGGGAAGATAAGGTTCAAATGTCTGTAAAGAAAGTTTCTGCAAATGGGACTCTGGATGCTCAAGAAAAACCAAGTAAGCAAAAAGCTTCTGTTGGGAAGAAATCATCGGACGTATCTAGTAATGGACTCCCAGGAAACTTGGTCAAGGTTTCCTTTAATAGTAGAAGATTGACAGATGGAAGTGTTTCATGGGCTTCACTCCCTGCTTCTCTTGCAAAGCTTGGAAAGGTACATTCTTTAACATATTGTAGCTAGATAACCTGCGCTTGAACTATTCTTCTTTGAGCCATCACTATTGAAAGATTTTGCTACTTAAGAAAATGGTATATTATGTTTGCTACAGAAAATTCCAGGGAAGTAGTTTTTAATATTGTTTTGACATCAAGCAAAAGAAAGTGTTTAAGATTCCCAATGTATTAAGAGTTTTGCTGAAGTAAACAAGCTAGAATTACACAATAGTAAGTGTCAGAGATCTGTAAGTGGCTTAATCCTCAGGTCATGAGCCATATGTTTCTGAGGCTCAGAGATCTGTAAGTAGCTTAATCCTCAGGTCATGAGTCATGTTTCTGAGGCAATAGTGCAGTGATTTGAGTCATCCAATCATTTCCTTGGGGCAAACATCTATTATATAGATCTCGTACTGTCGTACTTGAAAAATCCTTATGATATAGCAATATGTTACTGCACAGTAGCAAGGGTTTTGATTCAATCTTTCTTTTATACGTAGAGACACCTAGTTAGATAGCACTCTTTCCTTTAGAGGATAAGTTCTATGGCTATTGGATTTTATTTTTCTTATTCTATCATCCACATTCATTTGACAGGAAGTTATAAAGCACAGAGATGCTGCGCAGGTGGCAGCAATAGAGGCTATGCAAGAGGCTTCTGTGGCAGAGAGCTTACTTCGATGTCTAAGGTATAAATAGCCAAATGAAAATTAATATAATAAATTACTGGCAATGAAAGTAGAGGTAGTCTTTGTTATTTTGTAAACTTGGAATCAATCCTTGGCTTATGATTTCTGATAATGACTCTCAATACATCCCATGGTCAAAATTTTGAGTATCGTAGGCTAGATTCAGCATTACCGATGTTACCCTGGAGGGAAAAATCATGTAACTTCGTTTTATATCCAGAACTTGTAGGATGGAGTAACTAGAGTCTGAGGAAATCCATCATTTTATAGCCTGCACCAGCTTCTACTAGGGGATTTTATTTTTTTATTGTTTCAGATAAGCATCTACTAGGTTATTAATAGTAGTTGTGAAACTATTTGCAATGAAATTGTATGTATGGTGGTGATCAAAGTAACAAAGCATTACCATGTAGATTGTGAAAGATAATGTTGGCTCTGCTTGGTCTAAGCACTTTGAACATTCCTGCATTAAAAAAGTAGTTATACTACTAACATCTGATTAGTCTTTAGGAATCTAAGTGAGGAAGAACCTTCAAGGCACAAAGCTATGCAACAAGGACACTGTAATTTAGGTTTTTTGCTAAAAAACTGGGCATTGGCTATAGTTTGTTGGACACATTTTGGTTGAGATAGTCATGTGGGACAACTTTTATTCATGGTCAATTTTTTTATTTTTTATTTTTTTATATATATATATATATATTTATATATATATATATAGGTCTTATATAATAGTAGGGTTGTCCTCATTCAAAAAAAAAAAAAATAGTAGTGTTGTCCAGTATTTGAATATGTCTAACTTAATTGACTAGGCTTTAATTTTTGGATATGTCAACTTAAATTTTCCCCTTTCTCAATCTATGGATACGTCAGCGACATTGGAGGTTTGCATAAGATAGCAATTGAAATTATCTTGTGTTTTTCTAGTAGTCTGACTATGTTGATTACAGATACCACATAAGATGGCTTGGTCACGTGCAAATCATTTTTTCCAAATGAATAGTGCTACAAGGGGTAAAAACATGGGGTGAGATGGGGAAGAGGCATGATGGCCTATAGCAATTAAAGGATAGCATCTAGAAAACATGGAGTTGGTGTAGCCATATTTGAGGAATTGAGTTATAGAGCTTTCTTATATAGAGTAAAGTCGAGTGGATTTAGAAAAACCTGATTGACAAACTAATCATGTATTAATAATTAATTGAAAAACATGGTTGTGGATGTTTTGCTGGGCATGAAATGTTACAAGCCTGCCATTGCAGGCTTGGAAAGCAGAAAATCCCTAGTATTGATAGTTGTTGAGTTAAAAAAATTAATTATATGGGTTGTGGGCCTTGTGGCATACCTGAACTTAATCTACCATGGCATTTCCACCAACACAGCAGGAGTGGAGGTAAAACTATGTAATTAAATTTTATTGGAGTTTAGAAATCTGATGAGCATAGTTTCAAAACCTGTCTTATATTTTATGTTTATTAATTAAGAAAGAAAAGCCTTCAGGATCCCATAAGAAAGTGGAAGGGCCTAAGTAGAAAGAGGGGTGGACTAGCTCCCTCAAAGTGATAGATCCTCACTTCTGGGCATGGAAGAAAAGTGGAGGGGGCACTTTTTGTATTCTAAGCTGTATCTTGAAATCAAACTCAATAAGTAAATTGATATATTGGTGCTATTTTCAACTTGGAAAAATGGAAGGGATTGACTTGATTTTTTGGGCATTAAATGCAAGATGGTGAAAGCTCTTAGATTATCAGAGAACATCAGCACTAATATGAAACATCCTAAGAACATTATTAGTATCATTGTCATCAGCTGCAACTGCAGTAATTACAATAACAACAGTCCCTGCTTGAAAAAGAGCACCTTGTGACAATTTTTGCATTTGGGAATTAATATTGGAGGATTTTGAAACCTCCCTCTTCCAGGGAGGTTTTCGATGTTAGATCCTATTACAAGGTACTACATTCCACTACTCAATCCCTGTTTCCTTGGAAGCTGTTTGGAAGCCGAAAGCCCGAAAGTGCCAATAAAGGTTAGTTTCTTTATTTGGACAGTGGCTCTGGGGAAAATTTTAATGATCTATAATTTGTGGAAGCGTTGGGTAGTGGTGATTGATCAGTGTTGCATGTGTAAGAAAGATGGGGAGATGATCAATCATTTATTTATACACTGCCCTGTGGCCAGAGAGTTGTGGAACTTGGTAATTTCTTTATTTGGGGTCTAATGGGTTATGCCGAGTGGTGTTGGCAGGTAGTGGTGATTGATTGGTGTTACATGTGTAAGAAAGTCTCCCGTGATTGATTGGTGTTACATGTGTAAGAAAGACGGGGAGACGATCAATCATTTATTTATACACTTCCCTGTGGCTAGAGAGTTGTGGAACTGGGTAGCTTCTTTATTTGGGGTCTAATGGATTATGCTGAGTGGTGTTGTGGAATTGCTATCGAGTTGGTCGAGCAATTTTAATAGTAAAATAGTTATGCCTGTGGTGATTTGGAGCATGATCCCTCACGGCATGTGGGGTATTTGGCAGGCGAGAAATGCTCTTATTTTTGAAGGAAATGAGAGATTGATCAATGACTTGAAGCTGTCTTTCCTCCAGTTAATGCTAGAGTGGACTAATGCTTTGGGTGTCGTTTCTTTTGTTTCTGACTGATTTTCTTGATAGTTGTACTTTCCATATTCCAAAATTTTGATGTATTGATGGTTCCATAGAACACTACCTGTGTGCTTTGGTTCCTTGTTATATTTTCCTTAATTTCAATGATGTTTTGTTACTTATGAAAAAAAAAAAAAAACACTTATTAGAGATGGTCAGGGTAAAACCACAAAATAATTGCTTCAGAAAAGCAAAGCAGGATGAGGGACATGTCCATTTAGAATTTTTTGTGGTAATTAGGAGCTTTGTCTGTATCTGGATACTGCTCAAAATTTGGATAACCTTGAGCTATGGGTAAATATACAATGTCAAGAATTTGATAATTTAGCAAAATGAATTAATCATGCTTTCACTTTTAGCTGAAGTTCCACTACCAATCCTTTAGCTTTTATAAGGTTTTCTTTATTAAAAAATATATATATATATATATATTTTTCTGCTTTACAGTATAATGGCTGTGATCTACATTCATGCTTTTTTTTTTTTTTTTTGTGTGACAATAATGTTGTGTGAATTCTCCTGTTTGCAGCATGTATTCTGAATTAAGTACGTCATCTAAGGAAGATAACCCACAGCCTGCAGTTGAGCAGTTCTTGACTCTTCATGTGAGCTTGAATAATGCTCGCATGGTTGCTGATTCTATATCAAAAACTATTCCATGTGGTACGTCTCCAGATCATGAAGAAAACCTATCAGAAGAAGCACTAAAGGTCATGTCGGACAGGCAAAAACATGCAGCTTGTTGGGTCCAAGCTGCATTGGCAACCAATCTATCATCTTTTGCTGTTTTTAGCAAAGAACCTAACTCAACTCGAATTTCAGCTCCTACCCAAAAGACAATCCCATTGAATCAACCAATATTAGTCCTAGAAAATTCTACCAAGAATACCTCAACAAAAACCCAAGGCAAAGCCCGCCAGACAGTTAGTTCTAAGATTGCACAAGGAACTACTCGCCGGCAAGGGGATGTTTCAGCCAACAGCCAAAAGCCACAGGCCCAACCTCCACCAGAGTGGGTTAGAGGAAATGGCCTTGATGAGGCAGTTGATTTGGCTGAGATGTTGCAACTGCATTCCCAGGATTGGTTTTTGGGATTTGTGGAGAGGTTCTTGGATGCTGATGTGGACACCTCGGCATTGTCAGATAATGGTCAAATAGCAGGAATGTTAACTCAGCTCAAGAGCGTGAATGACTGGCTGGACCAAATTGGGTCAAGCAAGGATGGACAAGAAACACCACATATTTCAGCAGAGACTATTGACAGGTTAAGGAAGAAGATATATGAGTATCTTCTTACACATGTTGAATCAGCTGCTGCTGCACTCGGTGGTGGTTCACAATCATCACCACGGATCCAAACAACAGAAACAAAAGTTAGAAGGTGACTTGATTTTAACTTGGCCGCAAAATGTGGTGTTTACAGTTCGTAAATGTGGTACTAATCTGTGGCTGCTGTGCCCGTTGCCTGCAGTTTATTTATTCGTGTACATATATCCTACATGGGTTTTGGGTATAGATGGAGTAATTACTATTTAACAGGAAAAGCATTGGATATGAAGTGCATGGATTTTTTCCCCCCTTTCTTGAAATTTGTTCAGTGAAACTATACAAATTGAAACAATTTGGAAACTAGAGAAATTGTCTATTTTCCTTTTCCCCCTTGTAGATTATGCAGAACAGAGTTGTTTTCTTAACATTTGGTTTCATTGCCAGGAGAATTTATGAATTTATCTGTCTTAAGGATGAACTTGAACATTTCCAGTCTGTTGTCTTGTAAGGTGGGAAATCACATGAACAATTCAAGTACCAGTGTGTTGGTTTAGATTCTTTAGAACACAGATAAGAGCCTCGTTTGCTTGGAACATTACCACATCAGCAATTAGCTTTTTGCTTTGCTTTGCTTTGCTTTGCTTTTTATTTGACGTGAATTTTGACAAATTTACTTTTTGATTACATTTCTTCTTATATGCTATGCTTATGCTTACAAAATTTTCAGAAGATCAAAGATCAATAACTATATTATTAATCAAATGTTAATATTTCAAGTTTTTTAGTTTAAAATTTTGCATAAAAAATAAGTTTATGGATTGAATGGTAAATAATTTCTGGTTGGCACAAAATTTCACGTGCATATTAAGAACATAAATAACTTGTAATCCAACTGTTAAATTTTCAAAATACGTAGACATGTTAAATTATGCACCAATTGTGAATAGTTTTCCTCTAAAATTATTCATACTTTCAAATGAAATATTAATTTTATACACTATTTATATATCCATTTTAAAAAATTATAAATAATAAAGTGTATGCAATCAAACAAAACCAAACAACAAAAGTGAATTTATCTTTATCTCAACGCCTCAATATAATAATTACCCATGTTACTACGTCAAATATAAATATAACTCCTATATATATATATATATAAACATAAAACTAATAAACAAGCATATATAAATATATAACAATATCTTGATTGAATTACTAAAACTATGATCAAATATAAATACCTGATAATTAATAACAACCCACTATTATCAAAACAAGATATAAAATAAATTAATAAAACATCTGTAAATCACAAACACTTGCAAAACATATAAACACTAAACAGTCTACGCTCCAAACAAAAAGAAGAAATAAAAAATACAACACAAAACGCTTTACACATATAGTAAACTAATAGAATTTAATATTATTTAAACTCTATAAGTGCAAGCAAACTGTAAATAAGTCTTAAATTTGCAGACGTAGAGGTGGCAAAATTTGACACAACCTGCAAACTCGACACGACTAAACCATTTATAAATAGGTTATGAGTTGAGATTAAATGAGTTTGGGTCATATTCGGGTCAACATGGTTGACCTGTTTAATAAACGGGTCATGTTTGTGTTCAACATGTGAACTTGTTTGTGTTCAACATGTGAACTTGTTTGATCTATTTGACTCATTTTGTTTATAAATGTATTAACTTTTGTTATTATTACTTAATTTTTTTTGAGAAACATATTATTACTTAATTTTGTTGTTGTAATTATATGTTTATTACTATATTTTTTGTTGTAATTGTATTTTAATTTTAGATATATGGGAATTGATAATAGGTTATTGAGATTAAATATGACCTAATCAAACGAGTTATTAAATGGGTCATTTTATTGACCTTTACATGACTTGTTAATTAAAAAAGGTTAAACGTGTTGGGTCGGGTTGACCTATTTAGAGTTGAGGATTCTGGATACGTTTACTAAACAGGTCGGGTTCAGGTCACCTATATAGCCGAATACTTATGATCTAACATGACACAAACCTAATCCGCGAACACGAATTGCCACCTCTGCGCATATGTACACAGTTAGAGCATTATTCACTTTAACCTACATCTGAACTAAAAGATAAAGAGAAAGATGAACGTAGATAGCAACAGAGAGAGAGTCAAAGAGAGGCGTATACATAGATCAAGAAAGAAAGACAGCCAAAGGGAGATACCAATGCTGATTGATTTGGACGGAGCTGGTGCCAGTCATCGAGTGAAGGCAGGATGCAGCTCAAAAAACAATTTTTTTTTTCCTTTTTGGGATATTGTTGATTTGGGAAGTTGTTAAACCTTAATTTGTATAACTTTTTTAAAAAAAAGATTTAACTAAACTAGGAATATATTTTTACTTTCTCAAAATCTTAGGAGGACAGTAAGTATAATTTGGAGTAATGTTAGCATCCCAACTTTTGCATAATTTGCTCACGTGGCAAGTTGTGAGTGATGGAGTTGTGGACCCACCACTTTTACTCCACCACTCACAACTTACCATGTGAACAAATTGTGACAAAATTTATAGTTCTAACATTTTCCTATAATTTGTGGTTGATCACAGATAATTTAGGAATATATTAATTCTATTAATAGGAATTTCAGAAAGTCAAGGGCCCCCTCTAGCTTTGCCTCTGCAGCCAAGCTATACATTTTTTTTTTTTAATAGGAAATATATTCTTAGGGTCTATTTGGTTAAAGAGATGGAAAAGTGGGAGGATAGAAAATGGTAGGAGGATGGAAAAGTGGGAGGATAAAAAATATTTTAATTTCCTTCTTTTTGTTTGGTAGGGAGTGAAAAAGTGGAGGGATGGAAAAAGTGAGTTTGTATAAATTTTCTCATGTACCATTGTTAAAAATGATGCTTAATTAAAACAAAAAAAAAGTGACAAACAACCAAAAAAAAAAAAAAAACACAAAAGAAAGCAAAAGAAAAAAAGAAAAGAAAAAAGAGAGCAATGTACACTTAAATCAAAAGAAAAAAGAAAAAAAAGAAAAGAAAGAAGAGGCAACAAGGGGAGAATAAAAGAAGAAGAAGAAGAAGAAGAAGAAGAGGCAACGCTTAGGAGGAAGAAAAAAAAAGTGAAGAAGAGCAATGTACGGACAAAGCCCATGTGCAAGTGCACAAGGGCATTTTTGTCCATTAAGCTGTCTCATTTTCTCCCTTTAGTTTTCTCTTCATTTTGGAGAGAAAATTTTTTGGTGGGCTCGGAAAGAAAATACTTGGACCTTACCATTTATTTTCCTTCCTCCCCACCCAACCAAACACATTTCAAAAAAGTTTTCATTCCCATTTTCTCTCCAAAATTATCCATCCATCCTATTTCACCTCCAAACAAATAGACCCTTAGTAACTTAACCCAAGAAAACTACTTTTTTCCTAGTTCAGCAATCTATTTTTTACATACGCCTATATCGACCTCAATATTACATCACTATTCCAATTTAATAGTACTTCCTATTTTTTTTATTCATTCATAGTTGTAATTCCAAAATCCACAACCTAACACAAGCAAATCCACAAGAAAGAATTAATATTAATTATTTAATTTTGTTGATGAACAATAGCTTAATAGAGGTATTGAGTTGCTGTTCATTGGTTAAGTTTGCATGTTAGTTTTTTCAACTTGATGCACCATCATTTTAATGGGTTTTAATTAATTTTTTTGTTGAAATTTTAGTTTACCTAGCCTAATTCTAATGCTCCAAGTGGTGACTCCAACTCTTCACCATGGACCATGACACTTGCGACATTCTTTTGTGCCCAAGCATAGAATGGGCCCACACAGCTGGGTAATTAGGCCTACTTCACCACGGTCCATTATTGGAAACCCTGACTAAAATTGATAGGGGCTTGAGACTATGGCACTCATAATGTGTTCCTTCTTAAAAACAATGGTTTAAATCTTTTAGATTCAATTGTAAATTACACAATGTTGTTTGACCCGATCACAATTTAATCCACAATTTTCACTTGCTACACTTTACTTCCTAAGCTTTACTCATTTGGGAGTAATTTTTCATTGGTTTATTATGCCTATAAAATAAAGTTTTAAATATTTGTATATATGCTAAATATGTTGTTTAAGCTAAAAATAGGCTCTCAGTCTACAACTATAAAGGTTAGGCCCTTTTGTAGTTGTACTATGATTATGTAATATATTATAAACTCGGTTTAAAACACTATTATTATTATTTTCGTGTCTGTTTTAATAAGTATTACTGTTTACTCAAAAAAAAAAAAAAAATAGGGATGTTTATTCCACATTGGTTGTGCATGTCTAGTATCCGCTATTTATAACCCCAGTCTACAACTACAAAGGTTATGCCATTTTGTAGTTGTACTCTAGCTATGTAATGTATTATAAACTCAGTTTAAAACACTATTATTATTATTTTCGTGTCTGTTCTAATAAGTATTATTGTTTACTCAAAAAAAAAAAAAATAGGGATATTTATCTCACATTAGTTGTGTGTGTCTAGTGTCCGCTGTTTATAACTTAAGTTTACAACTACAAAGGTTAGGCCATTTTGTAGTTGTATTCTGGTTATGCAATATATTATAAATCCGGTTTAAAATACTATTATTATTATTTTTGTATCTATTCTAATAAGTTTTATTGTTTACTAAAAAAAAAAAAAAAAGAAGAAGCTAAAAATAGGCTCTCCTGATGATTTTTAGATTTTTGTGGATAAATTATTTGCCTCCTTGCAATTAGCCTATGTCACAATTTTGTCTGACAAAATTTTCACTTTCTACATTTTCTCCCCCATAAAGTTTGGACTACAATAAAACCCTAAACCCTATTTTGGACAAAACTCTAACCAATTTGTTTTAGTGCAATCTTTATAAAGTCAAATGTTGCAAATGAAAATTTGAGAATTAAAGTGTACTTGGGCCAATCCATGGGTGTAAACCCTAAATGCACATAATCATAAGTTTTAAACTTTCATAAAAAAAAAAAAAATATCACATAAAATGATGTTAAAACTTTTACAGAAAAAAAAAAAGTGTACAAGTAGCAAAAAATTAATTATGAGGTTTAAAACTTTCACAAAAACAAAACTCTTAGCACATAAAATTAAAATAAATGTATGAAGATATCACATTAAAAAAATGTATATTACCAATTACGATTCAATTTTTTAGTAAAATTTATATGTTTTATATATTTGAAATATAGTGTATAACAAAAAATTCTACTAATACTTGTTAAAGTCTTGTAGTGCAACTGATTAACACCTCTTGATATGTCCAAGATATTTAGAGTTCAAATCACCCTTCCCTGTTGTAACTATCAAATTATCAAAAAGAAATCAAGAAATAATGAAAAATACCAATTGAAGAATACTCTCATAATGTGATTGGTGTAGTTCTCAAAAGGAAGAAAAAAAGTAAGACCCTTTTTCTATTTTACATTTTGTTTCATTAATGCCATTCTTTCTCAAACAGAATTTAGAGTTGAAGTGATATTTACATAAAATAATTATTGTTACTTATATGTTTAAAATATATGTCTATAAATATGTTTGTTATTTTTTTTTTAAAAATAAAAGACTAAATTTCACTTTTGATCCTTAAAGTTTGTGTTATTTTTATCATGATCTCTTAAGTTTGTGATTTTTCATTTTGGTTCACCAAGATTGATTTTGTTTTCAAAATGGTCATTATGGCCATTTTTATTAATGACCTAGCCATTGAATTCTAACAGAATGACATCGGTTCTTCTGTTTTTTTCCCCTCTCTTAAATGTCCCAATCTTCGGGTTTCATATCACTAGGTATATACAATCCTCATAGTAGAATATGTCTGGTTTTTCAATGTCCTTGGAAGCACAAATTAAACTATTATTTGATATGGCTAGGTAGTGACTTTATTTCTCCTAAATAAGATGGGGAAAAAATTCTCATTTTAATCATCTTGTGTTTGTTTGGGAGGGGGGAGGGGGAGATCTTATACTTGAACTAGATGTGATTTTATTTACCTTAAAAGTCAACAATTTGGGGCAGTTAACAACTACATTTTATAAAACACCCCAAAATATTTTTTATATTATATTCCGCGAGGAATAAACTCAGAAGTTGAAGTTTTCTTTGTGTTACTATTAGTTGGTATTTATTTGATTGTGTACACCCTCGAATGGGGTATAGCTCCATGGTTACTAATTGTGAGATGTATCCAATCAAAGTACAAATATTTGGTGGGGACTGTTGCTTCAATTGCCATGTGAACATCTAATGTTTTGGTGAACTCAAGTTTCTTAAAAGTTAATTGGGCAATAGAAATTATAGAATTACAAAGTGGACATGTTGCTTGATGTTTGCGATTAATCTCACCCTTAAGAGAGGGAAATAAAACAAAAGAAATGATGTCATTTTATTGGTACTAAATGGCTAATCAATCATGAAGACATGCAAAATCATCATTTTGAAAATGTAAGCAATACTAGTGAACAAAAATGAAAAATATAAAACTTTAAGGGTTAAAGTGTAACTTAGTCTTTTATTTTTTTTAAAAATAGCTTAAACATATTGATAAACATACAAATGTTAAAAATATATTTAGAAACATAAAATAACAATATGTGCGAATAATATTACTTCAACTCTAAATTTTGTTTCTTCAATTTCACATTTTCTCATGTGAGGGGTGGTGTGTTGTAGCTTATGAGAAATAGTGGAGTTAAAAAAAAAATCTAAAACTAAAAAAGGGTCTTACTTCTATTTTTCCTTTCGAGAACTACATGAATCACGTTATGGAAGCATTATTCAATTGGTATCTTTGACCCCAATTCCACTTTGACCTCAAAACTTTCCATAAATTACATTTTGACATAAAACTTTTTCAAAATCAAAATTTGACCCTGAAACATTTCCAAAATTGCATTTTTACTCTCTTGAATTTTTTTTTGAATTATATTGTGGCCTTAAAATTTTTCTAAATCATATTTTGACCCCAAACTTTTCCAAAATCATATTTTGAGCCCCAATATTGTCAAAACTCACACTTTGGCCCCCTATATTTCTAGAAACTTTGGATGATTGGGGAAATCCTAACTTCTAAGATCCGATTTGTATTAAATTTCTTTGATGATTTATTGAAAACAACTCCATATATTTAAATACAATCAAAGCAAGTGGGTTTCAGTTAACTCAACTGGTAAAGTCTCTGATAGTTGTATAAAAGATCCGGGATTCAATCCCCGCCTACACCAAAAACTGATTGGTATCTTGGTCTGATGATAAAGAGTTATTATTAGGAGACGACGCCATAAGTTGAAACTCTCTAAAAAAAAATACAACCAAAGACCCACTTCTCCTAAACTTATGGCCACATTAGTCATCATACTCCTAAAAATTAGGAGACCACTAACACAATGCAATCCAAATACAACTCATATTCCAAAAATTATTTACTCCACTTAATAATGTCTTAACTGATGCCTATAAACATGCTAATTTCCTATAATAAAAATAAATAAATATTTTTTTTTCTAAAAAATTTGTATGCATTTAAAAAATAAAAATAAAAATTCTTTCAAACACTATATTGTTAGCCGCAACAACACCAATGAGATTGAATTGTGTAAATTAATATGCATAATATTTAGACAATTCATTCTCATTGGTGTTGTAAGATTTATTTTAAAGGTTAAAAGATTTTGAATTTTCAAAACAAGACAGGAAAAGTAATTTTCATTAGTATATATTCTCTACATGAAAAAATCAACAAGGAGAATTCTAACTTCTATCTACTAAAACCAATTTACTATGGTTACTTTTATCCTTGGGAGCTAATTCACAAAAAATATTTGTATAGTATCAATGAAATTATAAATTGTATGTCTAATATTAGAAAGAGTTCGAACTCAAGGGCTAAAATGCAAATTGCAATCTCTAAGTTTGATTGAAATTTATTTTAGTTGTCTAACTTTATTTTCGTTTAATTGAGTCTATTTCAGTTTTCAAACTTTATTTTCATTTAATTAAGTCCTCTAAGTTATAAAGTTATTCTATTACTTAGCAAAAGGTGGTTGGCTTTGATAGCCAATGATACAAATCCATGGGTAAACTTCACCCTTGAAAACCAGCTTGGATGGAAAGGGTGCCAAACACATAGTTAAGCTTGCACATGATTCATATAGGACACTTAAGTGCATCATAATACGCTTCTTTACAAGGAATAAAACTTTCATTAGACTACACCAAGAACCCTCAAAATTTAACTCATTTGAGAGATACACAATAATAGATTTGCGGCACCTCTCAAAGAGAACTCTCAAGTTGTGTTTTGTGGCAAACTAGCAAATCAATCTGGCTTAAGGTTATATAACCTTACAAATTAAGTCGGATATAGGAGTCTCATCTATATATATATGCAAAGCTAGCTTAGAAAAAGTCTAATTAGAATTTCAAATTAGAGTCTAATTTTGCGCTATGTATCCTAAATTATTTGTTTTTAGAGAGAGTTTTATTTCCTAATGTTAGAATCATATGTGGGACTATATCATAAAAATTTATCCAAGTGAGTTATTGAATACAAAAACCAAAGAGTCTAGAATATATGAATTGTAAAAAAAATGCTTCACAATAACAAAAATTAAGAAGTAATAAAAAAATAAAAAAATAAAAAAATAAACATGGACATTAGACAGTTTACATTTTATACCTAATAATATTTGAACGATATTTTTTAAAGAGATAACAAAATATAAGAATGATTATCAATAATATTTAAATTATATATATAAGAATTATACTATGCATATTTATGTATATTTTTAAGTGTATTTATACATATGTATAAAGTTACAAACTAGTTTCAATTAGAAGCAGAAGCAAATTGTTGGTTGACAAAGTGCTTTGCCAAATAGAAGTCCAGAACCAAGTAGAAAGTAAGCAAACTCGGCACTTTGTCTTGGTTAACGAAGCAAATTCCAAGCTGAAGCTACCGACTTAATATCTTAATTCATGCCACTAGTCTAACAACTTCATCGTAGCCCAAACATTTGTAAAGTTTAGTGACATTTCAAAACTATCTATGTCCACAATCTTACTTTGATATTCTACTGAACAGCAACGCAAAATCAAATTTTGATCCTATTGTAATTTTATGGCCTCACATAGTCACATCACTTGGGCTTATTACTAGTACACATGGTGGAGTCAATACTAATGGGATTTATCATCACTACTATAACAATTTAATTATTAGGAACAAGTCAAATGTTACAACAACAACAATATTATTATACAACAACACAAGTTGGACATCCTTTGGACCAAAGCAATGCTTCTCTGGCAATGTGAAATACTTTATTTTCCATAGATGAGACACAAGCAAATTGCTGTGAATGCCTCATACTTCATCCTACAAAATCAAGAAGATTTTAAGATTAAGATGTAGAGTTCTAACTAGTGATATTTTTTCAGACTAAACAAGATTTAATTTCTCAGTTTAATGAGATGGCTTATGGGATAAAAAGTAAAATCCTTGATTGTAACATTTTCTGAATTTTAATTTTTGTATCACTATTCAGAGACCTCGAGCTTGCATGATATGAGAGTATAGAATATTGCCTTCAGTTTAACAATGGCAAATAAGTCTCTTTCCAACTGTAGGTGACTAGGTTCCTCTACGTATGTGTAAAGTTGTAATTTACAACTATTTTATATTGGCTTTAATTCCGTGCCAAATTTGATTGTAATTATGTTCAATCTTATGTACCCTGTATTATTTGTGGGATTTCATTGTAAGGGTTATGTGTGAGAGAGAGAGTGTGAAGACTCAAGGCAATTGAAGACTAAAGCTGTTTTCGCGAGTAGCTCGCGAGTAAGCTTCCCGTGAAGTGAAGCATGTGCCTTGCACATGACTGGAATGCGAAGAGTCAAGACAAGTTGGTGACAGCTGGTTTTCACGAGTGTCTCGCGGGTAAGGCCTTCCCGCGAAACATTCTGTTTTGCTGAATTGTCATTTCTAATACACACTATCTGTACCCACACTATATATACCCACATTATCCACAAATGTTGAAGAGTGCTTCTGAGAGAAAACCCTAGCCACAGACCTTGAGAGTTAAAGATTGTTATATCCACAATTCTCTACACAATTCATTGTGGATTTTCCTCAACTCTTACCTCTCCATTTTCATACACTTGAGAGGTTGATAGCCCAAACACTTACCACACACTTTTAGAGTATCAAGTGAGGTTTTGGTGTTGCTGGGAAGTATTGGAAGAAGCTAGGTTTTGGTGGATGCAATCGGGCGTATTGCGGGATCCGGAGAGCTAGACAAGACACGGTTCCGAGAAGCTTTGTTGGAGTAGGAGCTTGGAGGGCTTAGGTGCATTGAGTAGATTAGGCTTGGAGGGTCTCTTGCTACTCGTGTATCCCAACTGATTGTCTAGTGGATCGATTACCATTTGGAAGGCGGCGGAGAGATTTTACGCTGAGTACTTCGGTTTCCTCTTCGATAACACATTGGCGTGTTATCTTGTGTTTGCATTCCTCTTCCCTACTCTTTTACCTTTCAATTTACTGCTGTGTTATATTGATTATAGGTTAGAGTAGTTTATTTGTTTATCCGCTCACATTTACTCTATTCCGCACTTAATATAAGTTAGAGTAAAATCTATCGAGCCGTAATATTTAATTTGAGGGTCTAAATAGCTCTTGTGTTTTTAACATATTTTCGAGCTTTCAGTATAGAAATTAAATTTATAAGGTGAGCAGTTTCCAACGTAGAAAGATTATTCCATTATAAAGTGCTAATAGGAGAGAGTAAAATTAAACATTCTCAATCAAACCATTGTCTCCAAGACTCCATCTCTATATTTAACATGTATGAGGTTACAATGAACACAAACAATGCATCCATTACATCAAAAGCTTTGCCAAATCTGCATCATATCTATATTATCTGTTAGATTTTTTGTTTCCTTTGTCCCCTCTTTATCATTCAGCAATTCCCATTTCCCACGCACCATCGTCCAACACATGACCATTTAACCGTGCTCTTGCATATGTTCTCTCCATTTCACACTATAAATTAATAACTTTATTGATCCATAGTCCAAGTTTAGTCACACTGTAAACACATGCAGGTAGATTGATGTTAGCAATGACTCTTGACATTCGCTAAGATATTCAGCAGATCCTTGTGTTCTGGGAATAGCCCATGGAGTTTATCTGCATAAGAAAACCAAGGTAGTTACTAAATATGATTAAAACAAAAGAAACCCATGGTCATGGATGTTATATTTAAGAAAAAATGAAAAAGAACTAGGGGAAAAAAAACTTTAATGCATTGCAGTCGGACCAATTATTCAGAAGAATATGAAACTAATATAAATGAAGGCCCAGTTTATATTCTTATAGAAACCAAGTAAACCCGTACAATTAGAAATCAGTGTTTCCATTCCAAAACTTAGGATCCAAAACTCATGCACTGTGTAACTTTTCAAAAAGATTAAACCATAAACACAAAGACCATAAAATGAATAACCCAAATTCTAGTAAGGCGAAAAGCACATTTTAGTCCCTACATTATCAGGCGATTCTCATTTTAATCCCTACATTTTATTTTTACCGCTTTTAGTCCCTATCCTTAAAAACGCTTCCTGTTTTGGTCCTTGCCGTTACATCAAAAACGGAAAAAGCTGACGTGGCAAACGGCAGGAATAAATAATATTAAATTAATGTCCACGTGGCTAAATTAATAATAAAAAATGTTTTTTGGCATTAAAAAATGCCGCGTCAGCATTTAAATTAAAAAAATTAATTTATTAATTTTAACTAAATAAAAAAATTAAAAACAGAATTAAAAACTAAAAATTATATGAATTTAGATCTAATGTGTCTTTAACAAGAACACAAACTCAGATATAAGAACACAAATCCAAAAAATTAAAAAATTAAAAAAAAACCTTCAAAATTGAAATTTCATTTTCAACAACAGCCACAACAGATCCAAAACTCTCAGATTCAACACCTCCAGAACTCACACTTCGACCCCAACAACACCCACGATGACTTCTTTGAGCAAATGTTCTCTACCATCCCATCGTGTTCTTGGCCTGACCTCAACCCAAAAACCCCGTGGGACCTCAAGCCCAGAGACCTCTCCGACGAAACACCACTACCATCGCCAAAACGGCACTACAACATTCGACGAAACGCCATTCCAATGAATTTTCGTTTTCTGTGGTTGAAAGGAGGCTCTGTGACAGTGGCTTGTGAAAGACAGTGGTCTTGCAGTGTGATGCGACTTCTAACGGCAACTGGACTATACCAGAGAGTTTTGACTGCAGTAGTGTGAGGCTGGAGAAGACGAACGCAGTGGAGAAACACTAAGGAAGACAAAGACTGCTATTGAACACACTGTAAGGACAGAAAACCATGGCCACAGGAAGGCGGCTTTGATACTATGTTAGATTTTATGAAGTGTAGAGAAAGAGAATATAGAGAGAAGAGAGAGAACACAAGGTTTATGTGGTTCGGCCTAACGGCCTACATCCACAGAGAGTAATTCTTGACGGCTACATCTTCACTATATTATCAATTCACTTAGTTACAATGAACCCTAAGTAGGGTTTATATAGGGAGAGAGAGCTAGGGTTAGGCATAAATGGGCTTACAATATAATTGGGCCTCTTGGGCTACACACATAAACCTAATACCTCTAACACAGCCATTAAATTGTAACAAACACCTAAACCTAATCTTAAGTTCCCAAATTGAAGTTGGTTCAGGACCTAAGTGAAGACTTGGCTTGTATGTGATTGGCTCCTGGTTTCTTTATTCCAGTAAAAGCAACAGGATCAGGACGTTACTAACCCAAAAAATATAAGGTAGACCCAAACAATATAAGGTAGACCCAGCAAATGGGAAGCCTGCAATTTTCTGTCAAATGCAAGCAATCTAACAGATTAAGGTTAGGATATTTCTTTTCAGTTCACATACCTATAACTAAACTACAGAACAGCCAGGAGAAAGAAAGTGTCCACAGGTAGCCATTGGACCCTTAATTGATATCTTTGTTTCGTGTGTGTGTGTGTGTGTGTGAGAGAGAGAGAGAGAGAGTGGGGGAGGGGGGTGGGGGGGAGGGAGAAAGTACGATATCAAGATTGATAGGGCAGTACCCATTTTTATATATTTTGTTAAAATTATTTCTGGCTAACCCAAAAAATGTAAGGCAGACCCAGCTAATGGGAAGCTTGCAATTTGATGCAAGTAATCTAACTGATCAGGGTTTGGATATTTCTTTTCAGTTCACATACCTATAACTTATTTTTTAAAGAATAAAGTCTAACTTTTTGATACGTTGATGGTTAGGAATGAGAGGATTGAACCTTGGATGTCTTTGTTAGAAACACCAAGAGTTCACATGCCTATAACTTTGCGATCAAATAGCTTTACTTTCTAACTACAGAACAGCCAGGCGACAGAAAGTGTCACAGATAGCCATTGGACCCTTTATTGATATCTTTGTTTCAAGTGTGTGTGCGCGTGCGCACACGCAAGAGAGAGAGAGAGTACAATATCAAAAGACTGAAAGGGAAGTACCCTTTTTTTTTGGTAGATAATAGAAATTTTAGTAAAGAGCAAAGAACAATGTGTTCACAATGGTGAACCCACTGCACGTACCCATATTTATATATTTTGTTAAGATTATTTCTTGATCTAATCCATTCAAATAGATCTATTACCCATAAAGGCAAGAATCTTTTACATTTTGTATGTATTGGTAGCCAAATGAGCACACAGACACATCTATATTTTTTGGGTCTGCAATGCATAATGTATAGAAAGCTCTCATTCTTAAAACATTCATAAAACAATGTGTCACATAGTTACTCAATATAAACTTCGAATATCTGAGAAAAACAATATCCAACCTACATATATATTTCCCCGACACTTCTAGGGGAATACATAGGTAGATATAAAAGTCATAAAAACAATGAAACTGGTCATGTTCTTTAGCAGGAAGATATTTACCTCTATTTTCTGTTTGTATTAACCTTAGATGAGTAGAACCTCGAGCTCCTGCATCCCGAAAAAACCGGGTCAATGTAAAAACTACATCCCCAAATTTGGAGTAACACTGCAAGAGTGAAATGAGTTAGCACTAGAGCTTTGGAGATCAGAATTCAGAAGGTTGTTCCAAAAGAAGACAACACACCTTGATGTGAGGCTGTATCCAAAGTGATATTTGGGATTGTCGATATGGGTGTGCAAACCTGTTTATAACTCACAAGAAAAAGCATAATTCAAAAAATATATATACACGTAAATGTCAAGATTAAAATTTAACATAGTCACATCAATAAAAAATAATAATGATGAGAAAGGCATTAATTGGTTGCAAGCCAAAGTCCAAGATGGATTTCCATAACCTTCTCAATGACTGGAAACAATAATGATCATTTTGCATGTAATTATGTATTGCATATTTTCCAAACAGGTGGTTAAATATCTTTTGCAGAATTCCACCTTGCACTTTACAAAGGGAGGAGATTCTATTTGAACTAGAGCTTAAAATTCAACAAAGATTAGAATGACAAAAGAAAAATCAGCTCCAGAAAATTCACAAAATTTGTTGAGTTCAGAATCCAACCATGAAGCTTCTGTACAAGGTTTAAAAAGAAAAAATTGATGAATGTCAAATAGTCAAGAATTAGAATGATAGTTCAGAAGTTTATCAGTTTTTTTCTTTTCCCCAATATTTCTTTGAACAGGAGGGGACAATGAAAAGGCCATCATATTCTAAAACACATAGCAAATGGCTTACAACCAGTTAAAGTGGATATTACATTATTTATATACATTCTAAAATATCTGCTAAGCTAATGAATTGATGATATTATGGACACTATCTATAAGTTGTGAAGATAAAATATAAACTAAATAAAGAGAAATAAAATGAAATTAAGGTTTAAAAAAGGACAAGTCGTACAAAACAAGACAAATAAGAAAATGATCATCTCCTGATATTTTTGCTAAGTCACATGCTTGTGCATTCTGTTGAAATTAAAGACCAAAGTGACAGAACCAACAGAAAGAAAAACCTTTCATCACAGAAAATAATAGCTCCATAATCATGACGATGACGGATTACGCGTCCAACGGCCTGATTCACAGCTCGTGATGCTTGTTGATTATACCAATCTTCTCCGGTTAGAACCTACAAAGTCAAAGTCAAATAAAAATTGGTAAAACAATTGTCAAAATCAATAATGGCATGTTTTGTTGGTAAGATTTTTTATTCTTTAGAATTTAAGATTCTCATGACTTTAAATTCCTAAGAATTTAAAATTCAATCTCAGAGTTCAGTAGCTCAAAACTAGTTTTAGAAATCTTGAGAGTTTAATGAACGTTTGATGTAGAGAAAACAACCCACATGGTCATTATGGTAGGCGAAACCTAATAAGGAAAAATATTTTTAATGTGATTTATAAGGTGCACATTATAGTAGGTGAAACCTGATAGGAAATGTTAACTAGTTTTAACTTTTAAGCATGATTTGTTACAATTCTAATTAAGTGCAAGACAGAAGAATAAAATTCTTAAAAAGTTGAGACTTTATTATCCCATAAATTTTGGGAATGGCAATATCCTGAGATTTTCAGAACTTCCACAATATTAGTTAACTGAACACAACCTAAGGAAAAACATCAGGTACTTAAAATTGACATCTCAATCAAGCAGTAAAATGATTACCTTACACACTTTGCTTTGTGATTGTCCCTCTTGATCCAAGTACTCACGTTTTAAACGAACCTGATTTACTTCTCATATCAGTTGAGCAAAGCTAATATGTGAAAATAATCATAAGATTCATGGCAGAACTATTTAAGTAACTACACGGCAAAAAAGATTAATCATGACATTCACTTGTTACAATTTAAGTATTCCTGGTCCCAGCAAATGGATAAACTTTGCATTATTTGTGGAAAACACAGTGTGTTATAATTATAGCATACATGATAGCCAACTCCAATGGCAAGCACCCAAGGATATTTCCTAAACCAAATGCAGAAACATGAAAAAGCAAACCCTATAGATGTATGAGTAATAAAGAACATATAAACTAATATGTTGTGAAACTAATTGACTTAAAAGAAATGGGAACCCATAATAAATTAACATGACTTTACTTGTGTATGTAAAGACTTCCATGTAATATGGCAAAATGAAATTTAAATCCCTGCTTGTCAATTAATGAATGCCACAAAAAATTTATGCACAATAATGCTATCCCATCTTCTAAAAATAATTAAGATCAAATGATGAAGGCTCAGGTAACTAAGATTGAAAATATATTGTTGTAACCAGCCACTTATGAAGAAGCTAACATTTAAACATCAATGGTTTTGTTATTGTTTTCATTTTTTATAAATATTAAGATTTGGTAAACAGATAGAAGGGCGTAGCCCCCAAACAATGGGTCAACTATTATAAATTATCACCATCACAAATGAATGCTAAGTGCTAACTTCAGGAACAGCAATGGTTAGAGCTAAGCATTACATATATCTATCTCGACTAAAAAGTTTAACTTCGAGTCCAAAAATTGAAATCAAAATGCTAGCAAAACCCGGTCTAGATATTTGAAAGTCACGTATTGATTATAAAGTATTAAGTCAAAGTCACCAAATGCAGATGAATCATAAAATGCCTTACAGAGTAGATGTCGCACTGCAGCTTCTTTAAGTATAGATAAAATGGCAAAGGATTTGCATGATATGCAAAAGAGCAAGGAACAATCAAGTCTCAAGAAAAAGAAAACGTTAAAAAGATTATCAAACCTTAGGATCATTCATCGTAGCAAATGGCATACCAGTGATGACTACAGCTCTTCCAGCCTGGTCAGCAAAATCTAGTCCTTCACTTACCTAAATAACAGATAAGAATCAGCTGTGATAAATGGACTTGAACTTAAAAAAGACATAGCAGATATATAACCTTCATATTTTATTATGCTTGCCAAATTTGCATCAAGAAATGAAGCATCAGCCAACCAAAAAAAAAGTTCATTTTCTGAAAATCTAGGAAATGCTAAATAATTTGGGAAAGATCTTGAAATCTAACTTTAAAACTACTTGCTAGCCAGGAAGATGACAACCGAAACTACAAGTTTTATCGCTCCCAATACTTATATATACTAACAGTGTTGTTCACAATATTGGGTGACTCAGCAAGCATGTAACCAAAAGTATACGACCAAAGGAGTCCACCAAACAGAACATTTCAAGGCAACATATTGCAACTGCCTCAAAATACAAGGACCAAAGAGAGCAATGGGATTTCATGTGGTGTCTTCTGAGTGTGAATTGAGCGATGCCTAGACTGGTGTCGGATTTGCTGCCGCGTTGGGCTGGTCTTCCGATTAAGAGTGATAGGTTGGCAATTTGGAGTCTGATTCCATCTTGTTTAATGTGGATTGTTGGAAGAGAAAGGAATTCTCGCATTTTTGAAAATAAAGATTCCTCAGTACCCCAGCTTAAATCGCAATTAAAGGAAAAATTTATTAGCATTGAACCAGGCTTTCTCTCCTTCCCCTAACTGAGGTTTTGATTTGTTGTCTTTCCTAGATAGCATGTTTCTTGATTGACTTGTTTTTATCTTTTTAATTTTTTCTCTGTTTTTTCTCTGTTTGAGTGCTCCATAGCATACTCCCTTCGTACTGTAGCCTCACTTTTTTTCTGTCCAATAAAACATTTACTACTTTATTGATCCAAAAATACATAAAAGCACCAATTCACAAAATTTTGAGGGTAGTAGACAATTAATATTGCCAAATACAGGACTCATCAAATGAACTTGCTAATGACGAATGAAACATTATCCATCAGCACTGCCTTGTGCGTGCAACATGCCATTTCTTCGAAATATGCACTTCCTAGTAATAAAAACTTTTGTGTTACAACTTACACATATGTCTATATAAACATTAAAGCCAAGAAGACACAGATTCATGATTCTTTACAGCATCTCTACTTACCATCTTGGAGCTAGTCAATTTTAAATGTGTATCATGCACTCCAGAGACTATCATAAAAAAAAATAAAAAAATATTTGAAAATATCCCCGGATGACAATGATGCCAGATGAGTAACATAATTTCTATTTAACAATTTTAAAGCATTGTATACACATAAAGTTTGGAAACTTCCAAAACCCCTTAGTGGTTGTATGATAGTCAAAAACATGCAAAGCAAATTTCATCCAATCCAATTGGTCCACAAAAAAATTTAGAAGTCAGCAAATGCATAACAAACAAATATTTTCCTTAAAGGCCAAGTCAAAAACATACCTTCCCACGACATACAGCAAAAAAAATTGCACCAGAAGCTGAGGTGTCCTTCAACTTAGCCATATAGTCCTGCCAAAACCAAACCAAATGGATTACCTAAAGACTAAAAGAGAAGACAGCGTACTTATATATATGTGACAAAATTAATTGGATATATAGGTAATGTTGGTTACCTCAATTGACAAAGAAAACATTGAAGACTGTCTAGGTTCTATCACAGGTTTCTTATGTTTGCAGATTCTTTCCCATATTGTAGTTGAATTTGCATGACTCTACAAAAAATGGAACATGATTTTTCATGAAATAAAAGCAAACAGATTTCACCCTTTCAAGTATTCAAACCCCTACCATATTCTTCCAGCACCCAATGCAGTGGTCCATAATGTAGTAAGACGAAAAGAATACAAGCAGTCCATCAGGTACAATTCGAGCAAAGTTTACTGGAAGACAAAAATATAAGCATAACTTCTCAAATGAGCATCAACAATTATCAGGCTAAGGGAATATGCTTAAAATTCAGTGCAAAGCCTAAATTTTTAAAAAGTTATGAACCACTTGAATTTTTAAGGGAGAAAATTATGTTGTCCTCCAGAACACAAAAAAAACAAACCCTTGGTTAAAAAATCCATGATATCTACTACAAGTCTGCAACTTAGAAGCCTTTTTAATAAACAATATTTACAATGATTACTAGCAAGCAAATATTTCAAGACTGGTTGATTTTATCAACAGGTTGACCAGATGCTACAATCTTGTCCTGGTCCAATAGAACCATGCACTGGCCATAAAATAAATGCTACTATTTCTTATACTATTCTATAATCAGACCATTTGAAATTGGGTCAATTTGGACATGAAAGATGGGTGGTGACATGGACCCCAAAGAGAAATAGTTACTGAAGAATAAATTTTGATGGTTACTCAGCTCTCTCTTTGATAAAAATAACTTCAAATGTTATAAATTAACAGTTTACAGAGCGATAGCACATCATCTCTCCTTCAAATTTGCATTCAATTTTGATCCAACAAAGCACGTGAAGGGAAAGCATAAGTATATAAACCAATACCTTATTGGTCTTTTTTTTTTTTGGGGGGGGGGGGGGGGGGGGGGGGGGAAGAGAGAGAGGGAGAGAGAGAGAGAGAGGAAGGAAAAAATCTATAGGAAAGAATGACAAGACTAACTAGAGATGGTCTTTCAAGCTCACTCACAGGTTCAATTATTCACCATGTTAACCTTGCCTTACTGGGAAGATTACTTAAAAACCCTTTATATGATGTTTGAGTCAAGGAATCCAACATACCCTCGGCATCTAGATTCTAAGAATATGATGCTCGAGAATGTAAGGGCCTGTTTGGTTAGTTAGTTCTAACCAACATTTTCACATTTTAAACAACCTTTCACACATTTCAACACACTTTTTTACCCACACGTATATCAAAAACACTCAAACAACATTACTCAAACTAACCAACCAAACAGGCCCTAAATGTTTGGAAATATAATAATGCACATGTTTGGCTTGATAAAGAATTAGATAAAATTCTCATAAAAATGACATTATCATGTTTAGCTTATTGCCTTGTTCTCAAGAATCTTGGGAGGAATCATTTTTTTCCTCAAAACACACTTCTACAAGAAAATTTTAAAATCCGTTTCTTGAAAAAACCAATAATATTGTCTCAGCAACTCAGATGAAAAGGGAGTAAAGAATTTAGGGTAGGCATTATTTTTCAACATGGGATATCTTAATATCACAGAATGCCCTCTGCTCCAAGAAGGCTTTGATAGTATGAGCATGTCTATTAATGTGCAATCATTTATGTGATGATAGAGCTAATAATAAATGTTTATTGTGCTCAAACTATATGCAGAGAGTTCCAACTAGTTTAGTCTCAAATGCATGATACTATCTAGCCATCAAGAACTGCAGAAGAACAGAGAAATGTACCTGGGTTATCAATCCATGGAGTCTTCCACTTCCCCTTATAGTTGGGGTTCTTGATTCTCTGTAACATAGCAAAAATTCCTATAATTAAAAAAACGTAACAAAAGAATTGAATTCCAACTTTCTATGTGTGGCTTAAAGCACCTTGCGCTTCCATGGTCCTTTGTATGCTGGATTTGGAATCTTAGGTGGCTTCCATACTCCATCTTCTTCATCATCCCAGTCATCAGGCTATCATCAGGAAAAAAGAGAAAGACATGTAAGAAAATCATTACCCTCATTTACAGCTATATATCAACAAATTACCATCCTTCTAGACATTATGTTTTGTGCTAATCCCCACTTCATGAGACAGCAAACATACAGTTCATATCTTGTCATATATGAGCAATCAACATACCTCTTTGGCCTTTCGATCAGGAATTTCAGCAGGAATTGAATCGTATCCCTACAACATCAAGATAGATCATGGGTGCGTGACTTATGTAGTTAAAAATTAAACATCAATGTTTCAATATTGGGTTAAAAACAGTATGATACCTCTGGTTTGACATCATTAGGGTCGTCAATGTATTCTCTATCATCCCAGTCTGCTGGCTGTGTGAGGGGAAGGCACATCAATAGATAAAAAATGAAAATTAAAAAATTTTAAATTAAAAAAATTAAAAAAATTAAAAATATAAAAAAATAAAAAAAAAAAAAAAAAACCAAATTTTGTCACATAACTAGATATCTAAAGAATGCTATAAGATCTTATAATTCCATCACTGATTAGATATATGATTTTTCAGAATAAAACATTTCTTTAATTGAAATATGTAATTCATTATTGGCGGATAACACCATCTTCATCCTGAATCAATTAATAATCCAAAATCAAAAAACAGTGCCATCAAGGCCATACCCTTTTTGCTTTGACATCCTTAATTTTCCTTGGAGGAAGGATATCCCAATCCGTATACATGCTTCCAGAATCCCATTCTCGATTGTCAACAAGGACACTATAACTTGCATCAGGCCTCAGAATAAACGTGTAGAAATGGGTTAACTTGTCTGTTTCACATTGTAGATCCTTTTTTAAAGGATAATTTTGCCCCTGGTAAGAAAGTATAACATGGAGTTTTTTGGTCTGTGTGCCACATATATCCGGTCCAAACATTAAACTGCACAATAAAATGTGAACAGTCAGTATCTCTCTATATATCCCAAAATAGTAATAAGTTATAGAATGACATTAAACATCCCAAAGCTGAGAAGATTGAAAAACCTGATTAAGGTAATTAGACTTAATAAAAAGAAGAAAAAAAAAGTAAACAGCATGAAATCCTGACACACAGAAAATTATTCTAATGTCAACAGAATCAACAACACTGAGATTGTAGTAAGTCGAATGATTTGCAAAGAAAGAATTGAATCATTGGATGATAGAAGATATAAAAAACCAACAAACCTGTATGGAGTATCACCACCAAATTTCTTCTGATTGACATAGCCAGAGAGAAGCTTGATGTAACCACCACCACATTCAATGTCCTGTTCAAGTTTAATAGAATACTGGACCACTAGAGTTCTATTTTGGTTGCTGAACTCTGGCATCTTTGCAGATATTGCATAATGCTTGGCATCATTATATGTCTGGATACCTGCAATTTTCAGGCATCATTAGCATCTGCTGTAATTCCAAAATCCTAGTTCACACAGCACAAAGACTGCAGTGAAATAAAAGGCTACATTAATTTAACCTTCTGAGTGACTTAGAATTGAAAACAATCACAAAGCAGTAAGAGGTAAAAATATGCAAAGATGTGCATTTACATTACCAGCTATGTCAACAACACATTGCTCAAGTTTCTATAATTCTCTTTCGGCACACCCTTGACTGTTGATTTTCTTTATCAAACCAATGCAATTTATGTAATCACCCACATTGACATAGGCTAAAATTTACAAATTCTTTCATTTCTATAAGTGAAGTACTATTAGGTAACTGATACTTAAAAGGTTAAACATACACCAAGTCACACACATCTAGCATTATAACGTCTATAAATCCAGAAAATACCTTAAAATGAAATTAAATAATCTCACTTACTAACTTTTATATCAATATTAATAGTCTAATAGTGGTATTAGCAAACTTCATAGCATTACTATGACTACTCCCACTACTATTGGTATCATCACTATTATTGATGTTAGCCAAGTTGAAGTGAACAAAAAAAAAAAAAGCTAATTCTGCAACAATTATATAACTTTCCATTCCTAAAAAGATAGGCTTAGGCACATAGCATAATAAAGGTCACTTTTTTCTTTTGATAAGTATAATAAAAGTTACTTGAGTACCTTTATCATCAGGATCCGCAGACCATTTTCCTGCCGTGTACTTAAACGTGCCTGCTTTCCCTTCGGCCCTTTTCCAATCAGATAACACCCACCGGCTCTTCCACCCATCTTTCCACCACAAAAATCACATAAAATCATCAGAGAAAAAAACCCTTTTTCCAAATCAATTTATTTGAATACACAACACAAAGTCCACGCTTTTTTTAAGGTCCCTTAGGTTCTATACACAAAGTTGCATTAACTAATGAACCACATGGTTGAAATCAACTGTCCTCAGTAGAAGATAACACTATTTGTCTTGTATTAATGAATATACCGTTAGTTGAATTTAATTGGGAAAACTAAGTAACTGTAGGTGGCAGCCGGAGGAATTAAAATATTATAAAAAATTCCATATCACCCATGACACATCAGCATATAAATTTAAAATTTTAATTTATTAATTGTAACTAAATAAAAAAATAAAAACAGAATTAAAAATCAAAATTCACCTGAATTAAGATTTAAAGATTAAGAAAAAAAAACTTGTAGTAACTTTCTCAATTTTTCTTGTCAATCAAACACAAAATCATCAATAAACACTAAACTCAGACACAGTGCCAAACTCATTTTTCATTTTCCTAGATCTCTCTCTCCCTCTCCCTCTCCCTCTCGTGTCAAACTCCTCTCTTGGCTTTCTCTCATTTCTTTTTCTCTGATAGTCCTCTCCATCGAGTGCCTTAATGGTACTTTCACCGCCGACAAGTGGACCGGCGATTGTTCAAGTCATTCTGGGTAGATCCGAGGTCGATTCCTTCATCTTCAATGGCCCCTACTCTTGATGTTGGTGGTGGGTCGGGTTTGGTGGCTATGAATCGTGGGTTAAGGACATGCAGCGGCGGTGGCCTGTCGTGGGCTTGGTGGGTTAGGCCGTGGGCTGCCGTGAATCTGGTTTTGGCTGGGTTTGTGACTTTTGGCTGACTTGGGTTACTAGGTTATGATGTGGTGGTCACCAGGAAAGTGAGCAATGAGTAATGAGTAATGACCACTGCCAAAGTTGGCCTTTTAACTTGGTATTTTTGGAGTAAACTATTTTAAAGGTTGAAGTGGGAGTCGGGTTGAGAATTCAAGACTAGTGAGTGAGATGTTTCTAGAACTGGTTTATTTTCCTTGGTACCACTTGGTTATGGTTTTTTTTTTTTTTTTCGCTCTTTTTAAGGTTCAAAATACTGACTTGTATCTCTCTCAAAAAATAAAATAAAAAATACTGACATGTATAATATAGTATGTTACAGTTCACTTACTCAAAATAAATGTTTTATATCAAATAATATCACATTATCTATATCAAAATTTAATAAATAATTAACGTAGTACAAAATTAACCTTACATTTTTTTAGGATTGGTACTTTTTAAAGATTGGTTAGCCAAAGGCCTTGTAACTGAATTGTCACCTCCCCATATATTAAGTGCTTGGGAGTCTAGAAGGAAAAGGATTTGAGCTGCGGAATTAGCAGCATGTTGTAATTATCACTCAAAAAAAAGATTAGTTAGGAATATTTGCTTAATTAAATAACCCTATTTAATTCCCACAACCTGGGTCCTCAAACCTCCCCCCAATGGGCGGTAGTAAGTATCAACTTGCCCAATTGGGGAGTACTAGGTATGGCTTTTTACAGGTTCATCAAAAAGGTATGGCTTTTTACTTCTTAGTTCTTGGGGTATAAAATATTTTTAAAAAAATATTTTTTTTCTTTATTTTAGGTGTTTTAGGGTTGAAAAATTTTTACTTTTTTATTTTTGTTAACCAGGAAAATCATATCCCTCTGGCTGAAATTATTAAAATATCCAAACCTCCTGAAATGACCACAAGAAAAAAACTCTCAAAAGCTACATGCCAAATTATCAAAATTCTCCAAAAATAAAAAAACAATGGGGATTATTAGATATAATGAATTATTTTAGTTATGTACAACTTTTTTACTACATTCTTAATACATTACTCTCTCTTTTTTTTTTACATAGATGCAGTTATATTTTTTAACTTATTTTGTCAGCAAAATCAAACAATGAAAATTAAGCTATACCAAAACAATCCTTACAGTATTATTCAATTTTACAAAAATAAAAGATCGCTCACAAATGAATTACTAGAAAGAATATGTTCTTCGTTCAGAACTTTAATTAGGTTTTTTTTTTTTTTTTTAGTAAGGCTTATATTCAGTTCACACATAATATTGATTTTATCACATGTTGTGTTGGTGTTACATTACATCCCTAATTAAACCAAACACTTCATATTTATTTATAATGGTAAAATGCATTTATGCTTATGAGCACAATGCCATTTTCAGCCCCATGCTCCATATGATCTTGAAAAAAAATATATGAAATTGAACCAAAGTCTAGTCCTGGTTGGTAACTTGCAGATTACTCCCAAGGGTCAACTGTGTTTTTCTTTTTCCAAGTCAATATGAATATGATGGAAATATAGTGGTTTCGAAGAAATTGGTTTTGGCCAATTCTCCTTCAAGACTTTGACTTAAAAGTCATTTTCTTTGAACTTTCAGCGGTGCATCTTCCTTTCCCGTGGAGGAAACGGCACAAAAGATGTTTTTTTAATACTTCTTTAATAAAAGCGCGTCAGGTCAAGAATAATTTCTCACCCAACTCATATCTTTTATTTGGTTGGTTGGGTGGGGTTGGAGAATTGAGGAAATAGAAAATTAGAAGGCAATAGAAAAGTGGGGATAAAAGAGATTTAAAGCCCGTTTGATAAGAGTTTTTTGTTTTTTGTAATTCAAATTCTAAGAAATGTGGGTTTAACTTTTAAAATTTTTTCTCATATGTGTTTAGTTGGAAGTTGAAAAAGTGAAAGAATAGAAAAAAATTTTGTTTGATTAAGAAGGAAAAAAATGATAAGATAAATAAGTAAATTATATAAATTTACTCACATACTTTCACTACATAAAAAAATTTAAAAAAAAAAAAAAAACAACAACAACAACAAAAAAGGAGGGATGAGAGGACAAATGGGTAAATTCTCATCAAACACCTCTCTCTCCTCCCATTTTCTTCCCATTTCAAGGAGACAACATTCTCACCCCAAATGGTGGGTTTGGGGAGAAATCACCAAAATATTCCCCCCTCCCCTCCTTAACCAAACACACAAATCCTCCCTATTTTCTATTCATCCCATAATTTGCCCTAACCAATTACTATCTTAATGATTCCAACAGAGATATCAAATATTCAAATTTTATTTTTCCTATTGTAACTATCAAAAATAAATAAATAACTAAGTCACTCATGTGCGTTTGCTTCTTGACACCCCTAGTTGATCGTTATTATAGCTATAATGGGTCTAGGAGTGGGTGATTTGGCCTCGATATGGCATGGATTGTGGTAGGCATGGGGTATACATAAAGAGTTATTTTAAATATATGTATTGCAAAATGAATAGTGAAATCACTTAAATGTAATGTATATTCTAAAAGTTAGATGGCTAAATTAGAAAAAAGTGACTTTTAAATACAAAATTTGGCCAAAAAAATTACAAACTCGACGGGAATGTTCTTAATTTCTTGATGTTGAAAATTGATCATTTACTTGTATATGTTATTTAAAAATTAGAGCCAAACCTATAGGTCGAAAGTTGTCACTAGCTTGATGATCATTGATGATGCAATTGGTTATGCAGGCAGAAGTGCATTTTAGTAAGTTTGAGATGCATACAAAGCTAGCTCAATGTATAAGGCAAGTGAGGCGACCGCCTAAAGCCTTTAGACAAAAAAGGATCCCAAAATTTAACTAATAGAGATATGTATTTACTAGTGAAAATACTAATTAGGCCATAAATATTAATCAATAAATAAAAGGTAAATTTTTTTGTCAAAAAAAAAAAAAAAAAAAGCAAAACCCCCAAATAAATAAATAAGACCCTAAATTTTAACCAATAGATCTCTTTACTTGTAAAAATATTAATTAGGTCCCAAATATTAACCAATAAATAAAAATTAAATTTTTGTCAAAGATAAAAAATACATTTTTTTTTTTTTTTTGAAACCGGACCAAAACTTTTATCATTAATCAATGAGAATCGACGTACAATGCCTCCAAAGCAGGTGGAGGGGACTCTTCTAACCAAACCACTTCATCAGTAATACATCTAGCAAAACGTGCTAAAGAGTGAGCTACTGAGTTGGCTGAGCGAGCAACACAATTGACAGAAAAAACATGTAGTCCAGCAACCATGCATTGGATATCACCATACAAGTGTCCCAGCCGAGATTGAGCAGCCTGTGAGTTGGACAAGCAATTCATGACAGTAGCATTATCACCTTCAATCACCAGATCAGAGAACCCCGCATCCATTGCAAACTCCAGAGCTTTCCTACATGCCAATACTTCAGCCTCCTCACTGTCACAAACCGGTGGACCTTTCGCTGAGATTGATGCCATGACCTCTCCCAAGCCATTCCGAATTATTGCTCCAAAACCCGTCGCGTTTATGGCCTGAAAAATTGCTGCATCAAAATTGATTTTGAAGCTTGCACTCGGTGGAGGATTCCATCTTGTGCATCCCCCAACAGACGTCAAAATAGCAAGATGGTCACGTGACTGTTTAAACTCCTCCAAAAAATCAGTGGCTCTTTTAGCAAGCCGAGACGGGTCCTGTATATGGCCACCATGGGTGACTGAGTTCCGTTGTGTCCACAGCATCCACGACTGCACTAAGAAAATTTCAAGCTCCTTCGACTGTAACTTCATCATCAACTCCTCCATCAACTGCCTGAAATCATGCTGACCCCCCACACCCTTTTGTAACCTTCTCGAGCTCACCGCCCAAACATCCTGGGCCACTCTACATTCCCATAATGCATGGATGGCTGATTCCTTGGAGCTCTTACACAATGTGCAAGTGCTATCCTCCACAATGTGTCTGCGAGTGAGATTTTCACGAGTGGGAAGAATGTCATGGATAGCTCTCCAGCCGAACACCTTTATTTTATTAGGAATGTGAAGCTTCCATAGTTTATTCCATATTAACCCATTTTCCCCTGTAGCTGAACATTCTCCCTGCATACTCACTTCCATCATCCTCTGCCTTGCAACATGGTATTCGGATTTAACAGAGTATACTCCATCTCTGTTGTGAGACCAAAATATAGTATCAGTAGTATGTCTTCTGCTCAATGGGATTCCGAGAATGGCAGCAGCGTCATCTCCATGGAATTTTGTCTCAATAAGTTGTTTATCCCAGGTTCGGTCAGACCAATCAATCAACTCCATTACTCTCCATTCCCACTCATCCTCTTGAGGTGGATGAAGCACCTTGTTGCCCGGATAGTTTGGAATCCATTTATCCTCAATGACCCTTATAGTTGAGCCATCCCCAACCCGCCAACAGCATCCTCTCTTTAAAATATCTTGAGCAGCCAAAATACTTTTCCAGACAAAAGAGCTGTTTGGTGAATGTATTTGACTAATTAATTTTCTATGGCAGCTCTAGAATGTAGTACTCATTAATCCTCCACACGTAAAGGTTAAAAAAATCACTTTCTATCTTCATCTTAAATTCTTAATGAAGCAAAACGGAAATCAAAATACAAAAAAAAAAAAAAAAAAAAAAAAAATTAAATTTCAAACCTCAATCTCCATGTACAGATGGAGGGAAAATGCTTTTGTATATTAAAAAAAAAAAAAATTAAGGGGTTGTTTGGCACTGTTGTTTAAGTAACAGTTTTCAATGTTTAAATAACAATAATACTTTTGATACATATTTCTATAACACTCAAACACATATTTTAAAAATACTAAAAACTAAATAACAATACTTAAACACTGTTCCCAAATGGGCCCTAACTTCCTAAGTTGCACTCCAGACCTTCTTCTTCTTTGTTGAGTGTTGCCGTTGAAGCCAACCTTCAAGCTTCTTCTCTAAAAATTTTGTTTCTTGTTTTACTTTGCTTTGTTTTGTTCACTTTCTCTGAGCTTTAAGGGTTTTGGTTTTACGGGGAGAGTGGGTTTACCGAATAGTCTTTTCTTTTTAATTTCTAGATTTTTTTAATTAATGTTTTTTAGGAAATAAATAATAAAATAAAAATTAAATTTTTAATTAATGGCAAAACGATGTTGTTTTGGTAATTTAACGACAATAGTGGATGACAGGATAACAGAAGTCTAAATTAGGGTGTTTTGAAACTTAGAGGACTTAAATGACAGATGACAAACTTAAACGACTAAAATAAAAGGTAGTGAAACTTAGAAGGTGAGTTCTGAAATTTAGCCTATTAAAAATGTTGTGTGCTAACCTGCCCTTTAGACTTCTAAAGTTATCCTTCATTTTAAAATTAAAATTCATTATTTTAAATTTTTAATTAAAAAGTATTTAAAAATATTAAGTATGACTTTTACTTTTTCTTTTCTTTTTTCAAAAGATTGTGAAGAGATTTGTCATTTTAAGTTTTTTTTGGTGTGTATATAAATTTAACCCTGTTTTTACTAATAATAGTTAAACTTTAGTAAATAAAATCTTATATAAATTTAAAATATTCCATTATTAATATAAAAAAAAAGGTAAATAAAATATTATATAAATTTAAAATATTCCATTATTAATATAAAAAGAAGGGGATTTATTTTCAAACTTCAAGGGACCACCCGGGAGAGGAATGATACCCAATAAAATGACTAAACTTTAATATGTGAATGGTTTTAGAAAAAGCGTACCAACTCCGAAATTTCCTCTATTACTTGTTGTTTGACTATTCGTTGTCTCTCCAATTCTCATCCAGCTCACCTTATTTTTGTTCTTCCTCCCTTTCTTTGCAGCTGAACGCTAACCCAAACCCAATTCAGTTTCAACCTCACTCGCTTTAATCTTCGAAGATGGGCCCGTCAACAGCTCTTCAGTTTTACGCACTGAAAACTATTTCTTGTTTCTTTTTTCTGGTTATCTTTCAATTTGGTGGTTTTTTTTAAGTGACTGAAACTTTTCGTCATTGATCCAATTACTTCCATTTCCTTCTATGGAAACTCAAGCAGCTGCCTCCTCCTCGTCCTCCTCTTCTAATTGGAAATACGATGTGTTCCTTAGTTTTGGTGGCAAGGACACCCGCAATAGTTTTACTGACCATCTCTATGCTGCTTTGCTACGAAAGGGTATTATCACCTTCAGAGACGAAGAGAAACTTGAGACTGGAAAAAAGATTTCAACAGAACTCTTAAAATCAATAGAAAAGTCCAAGTTTGCAATCGTCGTTCTATCAACAAACTACGCTTGTTCAATATGGTGCTTTGATGAACTAGTAAAGATTGTCGAATGCAAGAAACTGAACAAGTTGACAATTTTGCCAGTCTTTTAAGATGTGAATCCCTCTGATGTACGGAACCAGATGGGTATTCTTGCTTCAGGGAACTAGGCTTTTTCTGAAGCCTTTGCTAAGCATGAAAGAAATCCTAATGTTAACATTGAGGATGTGCAAGCATGGAAAGCTGCTTTGAAAGAACTTGGCAATATATCCGGATGGCATGTAAAGGATAGGTAACATTTTACATTTTTCTTGACTACTTTGTTCACATTATTATATCAATATCGTAATTTTCCACACTCTAAAATTACTCCGATTTTCCTGTGGATTAACTTGAACTAGAGGAAAATTTAAATTTTTCCCTTTTATTTATATTATGACTTAGGAAATTATATGCTCAAGTTGGACTTTGGTTGAAGAACCTTTGCTTAGTTTGAGGCATGGTAGTCTGTTACTGAATTAACATTTTTTATTTTATTTTTATAATCACATAAACTTTTATTGATAAAACAAACTTCAAGACCTGGAAACATCCAGTACAGAAGCCAAGTCTTGAGAAATGGAGAAGCACGGGTATGGATTCGGGATTTGGGTGCGGGTGTGAGTGCAATGCAGCGACACGGCAATTTTTGAAAAAGTAGGAAGCAGGTTCTGTGGGATACGTTTATTTATTAATTATTAAATATATTTTTATTTATATTTTCTATATATTGCTAAGTATTTTTTTTTTCATATAATGACAAATATATATATATCAATTTAAAAGTAATAGTAAATAATAAAGCGAATACATAACCATTACATGATGTTCATAAATTAGAATACAATATTGAAAGTTTGAAACTAAAACTAAATAAAAGATAAGTTTAAAATTAACCCTTTTTTTTAATAAAAAAAAAAAGTATTTCGGACCATTATTGTCTCACTAATTTACATTTCTAGTAGAATTTCTTTGGTGAACGGTTAAAATGTTTTGGACAAGTAAACAGGCCATACGTATAAATATATAGTAAATACTTCAATTGGTGCATTTGTTCCTTTGGTGATCTAACCTGTTTATAAACAAGTCGTGAGTATGGTTTTTAGACCCGGACCGGACCGTACTGTTTGACCTGGGTAACCAAGAACCTCTCACTAACACGGTTCTTTTAACCATCGGAACCATTTTATGCACAAAAAGCACAACACTATTCAAACCGCGGTCGAACCGCTCGGATTTGAAAACTGTGAACGGTTCTCACGATTGAGATCAACGCTTTTTTTTATAAGATTAAAAAAAAAATTAGAAGCTCACAACACCTTATCACCATGGTTGAAGCTTCAACCACTATGAGATGCTATCAAACATTGAAAATATTGAGATCCCATAATCTCTATCTCGCTAGCTCTGTCTCTTGTTTGTTATCTATTTAGAACTTTTCTTCTTAATCTTCTTCTCTTTCTCTTCTTTTCCTGCCTCTACTCTCTAGATGTTGTGTAAATTGGTTTAAGAAAACTTAAGAAAGGTAAAAAAAAAAAAATTAAAAAAAAGGTGTGAACTGGGAAGTTGAAGTGACGGAAGAAACAAAGGAAACTTAAAAAGATGAAAGAAGAAAAATATAGGAAGAAGACTAGAAGTAAATGGCTGACTTGTTGTAGAGATTGTTTTAAAAGGTGTGGTGCAGATTAAACTTTGGAAAATGGAAGCCTTGGAGAAATAAAAATAAAAATGGGTGAAGTTGATGCCTTGATGAGACTAGATGTGATGTTGGCAGGTGAATGGAGGAAATAAAAAGAAGGTTTTTACTAACGTGCATATGCCCTTAAAAAAAAAAAAAAAAAATAGGAAGAAGACTAGAAGTAAATGGCTAACTTGTTGTAGAGATTATTTTAAAAGGTGTGGTGTAGATTAAACTTTGGGAAATAGAAGCCTTGGGCAAATAAAAATAAAAATGGGTGAAGTTGATGTCTTGATGAGACTAGACGTGATGTTGGCAGGTGAATGGAGGGAATAAAAAGAAGGGTTTTACTAACATGCATATGCCCCTTAAAAAAAAAAGGAAGAAGACTAGAAGTAAATGGCTGACTTGTTGTAGAGATTGTTTTAAAAGGTGTGGTGCAGATTAAACTATGAGAAATGGAAGCCTTGGGGAAATAAAAATAAAAATGGATGAAGTTAATGTCTTGATGAGACTAGACGTGATGTTGGCAGGTAGGGACGGACCCAGGATTTTAAGCTAACAGGGGCCGGAGTATAAAGAAAAAAAAAACTCCAAATAGGCATCCATATAGTATTAAAAAATTATAAATACTCAAAATCATTTCTAAATACATTAAGATGCAATCATTAACCAACAAAGACAAAAACAAAAACAAAATAATGTTTTTTTTTTTTTTTAATACTAGGTAGGCTAGGATTTAAAAAAATAAAATAAATTAAAGCATTCATAGTGGTGGTACTAAAAATTTTAGCTTTTACCACATCACTTTACAATATACCCAATATCAAATGTTCTATTTTTTTTTATCACTTCATTTAAAATAACATAAACAACTCATTAAAATAATAAAGGAAGCAAGAGAATTTGAATTTTTTAATTGAATGAAAAGATATAATTTTAATAAAATATTGTATTTTATTTTTAACAACTTGTTACAATCAAGCAAAAAATTTAACTTTAGCTTCTCTAATAACACATAATTTTTGGTTCTTTGATAGTAAAATTTTTTTTTTTTTTTTTTTTTTTGTTGCTAAAATACAATCACTATTGTGAATTTTTTATTGTTTTTGTTAAGTTTTTGGGTTGAATAGTTGCTAGCTGGGTGAGACTAATTAGGCTTATTGAGGAGAAAGAGCGCCTAAGGTTTTGGAAGGGGACCCAATTACATAAATAAAATATATTATAACTATATATATATAAAATAAAATAAAAAAATTGGACCTAGGGGAGGCCCGGGCCCCAACCTGGGTCCGTCCCTGTTGGCAGGTGAATGGAGGGAATAAAAAGAAGGGTTTTACTAACATATGCCCTTAGGGCATATGTTAGAAAACCATTTTAGGAAAATTTTTATTGGGTTTTTAATAGCTTTTTCAATTCTTGATTTTTTTTTCTTAAAATGAATTGTTAATGTATGCCTTAAGGGCATACATTAACCGGACCCTAAAAAAAAAGATTTTAAATTTGTATTAGGTTAGAAATTAATATCTTTACACAATATTTTTATAATATTTTTACAATAAATTATTGTATTAGATTAATATTTAAAGTAACGTTAATTCTATAAATCTTAGGTTGAAAAATGTTTATTTGCAAAATAAATTTCTATATTTATTTGAAATATTTTAGTTAAATTTTTAATTTTTACTAATTTAATATATTTATTTATATTTTAAATAATTATTAAATAAATTATGACATCATCACGGTTTAACCTCAGTTCTACCTGAGTCTGACCTTAAAAACCTTGAACCCTCTCTCTTGTACGGTTTTTTGAACAGTCCGGGTTTCAAAATCATAGTCATAAGTTGAGGCTAAACGGGTTCAAGTCATATTCGGGTCGACACGGTTGACCCATTTAATAAACGGATCGTATTCGTGTTCAAAATGTGAACCCGTCTGACTCATTTGACCCATTTAGGTTATAAATGAATTAACTTTTGTTATTATTACTTAATTTTTTGTTGCAATTATATGTTTTTTACTATATTTATGGTTGTAACCATATTTTAATTTTAGATATATGGGAATTAATAATAGGTTATTCAGGTCAGGTATGACTTATTAATCAAACAGGTTATTAAACAGGTCATTTGCGTTGACCTTTACATGACTTCTTAATTAAACAGGTTAAACATGTCGTGTTGGGTTGACTTGTTTAATAAACAGGTCAGGTTAGGGTTGAGAATTCCTATACTTTTACTAAAATAGGCCGGGTTTGGGTCAACCTATATAGCTGAATACTTATGGGCTTGACAAGACACAAACCCGACCCACGAACACGAATTGTCACCCCTACCCACTACCCACTACCTTAATATCACTTTTCATTTTTACCTTCATCTTCTTTTATTTGTCTCTTCTTATTCACACATTCTTACTATAAATTTGTCATTCTCTCTTCCATTTTTTGCATAGTTTTCCCTCACAAAAAAAAAAAAAGTTATCTATATCTAAAAGCTGAAGCGTAGCATTTATTGTTGCTATGCTCCAGTTGAGTCACATCAACGTCCACGTTATTATCCTTTTTCTTTCCAATTTACTCATTTACTCTTTTTTTAATATTTACACTTTCTCCAACCTTTCTCCTTCCTTTACCTTTTCATCTACCCACTATCCTCAACCTTAATATCACTTTTCATCTTTCCCTTCATCTTCCTTTATTTTATCTCTTTTTATTCACACATTCTTACTATAAATTTGTCATTCTCTCTTTCATTTTTTTGCATAGTTTTCCCTCACAAAAAAAAAAAAATTTGTTATTCCTCTCTCTCTCTCTCTCTCTCTCTCTCTTAATATTTTGGTTGATTTTTATTATATTTCTTGCATCTTAGCTTTAGGTTGATAAATTTTTATGTTTTTTAAAACTCTACTTTAGGTTAATGCGATTTAGTTTTGTGTTTTAAGTTGTTGTTGTTGTTATTTTTATTATTTTTGTTCTCTTTGATTGTTAAATGTTATCTTATTGCATTATAAATAATTAGAGATAGTATATAAGAATATAAATTATTATATTACATAGTATGATTCCAGTTGAGCCACATCAACGTTCACATCATTATCCTTTTTCTTTCCAATTTTTCTATAATTTTTTTAACATTTACTCTCTTTTTTTAATACTTACACTTTCTCCAACCTTTCTCTCTCTCTTACCTTTTCATCTTCCCACTACTCACTACTCTCTACCTTAATATCACTTTTCATATTTCCCGCCTTCTTCCTTTATTTTATCTCTTCTTATTCACAGGTTCTTACTATAAATTTGTCATTCTCTCTTCCATTATTTGCATAATTTTCCCTCACAAAAAAATGCTCTCTCTCTCTCTCTCTCTTAATTTTTTGGTGGACTTTTTTTATATTTCTTGCATCTTAGTTTTAGGTTGATAGTTTTTTAGAACTCTATTTTAGATTAATGCAATTTATTATATTACATAGCATGATTTGGATAAATTTGGTGTTTATTGTTAGATATTTTATTTTTACTTTTTTTTTCATCTTATTTTATTCAAGGTGTAAATGCACTTTTAGTCCCTATATTTTGACGTTTTTCCATTTTAGTCCCTACATTTTATTTTTACCACTTTTAGTCCCTAAACCAATTAACGCGTATTATTTTCGTCCTTTCCGTCAGTCAACCGACGGAAATAGTTAAGGTGGCAGCCGGAGGAATTAAAATATTATAAAAAATTCCATATCACCCATGACACATCAGCATATAAATTTAAAATTTTAATTTATTAATTGTAACTAAATAAAAAAATAAAAACAGAATTAAAAATCAAAATTCACCTGAATTAAGATTTAAAGATTAAGAAAAAAAAACTTGTAGTAACTTTCTCAATTTTTCTTGTCAATCAAACACAAAATCATCAATAAACACTAAACTCAGACACAGTGCCAAACTCATTTTTCATTTTCCTAGATCTCTCTCTCCCTCTCCCTCTCCCTCTCGTGTCAAACTCCTCTCTTGGCTTTCTCTCATTTCTTTTTCTCTGATAGTCCTCTCCATCGAGTGCCTTAATGGTACTTTCACCGCCGACAAGTGGACCGGCGATTGTTCAAGTCATTCTGGGTAGATCCGAGGTCGATTCCTTCATCTTCAATGGCCCCTACTCTTGATGTTGGTGGTGGGTCGGGTTTGGTGGCTATGAATCGTGGGTTAAGGACATGCAGCGGCGGTGGCCTGTCGTGGGCTTGGTGGGTTAGGCCGTGGGCTGCCGTGAATCTGGTTTTGGCTGGGTTTGTGACTTTTGGCTGACTTGGGTTACTAGGTTATGATGTGGTGGTGGTCGGCGGTGGTGTGGTTGGTGGGTTTGTGGTGGTGGTTTTCTGGGTAGATCTGGGTTTTCTGGGTCTGGATTGGCTAGGTCCATTGATGTGAAACCCATAGACCAAGCCCAGAAAGGACTCACTGTCGTTCGTGGCTGTCGTGGTCAACAACGAAGGATTGAAGCTTGAGGAGCTTCGACCTGGGTTCCTTGCAATGAAACAGAAGTAGAGATCAAAGGTGGCGGATCTGGTGGGTTTGGAGGTTTCGAATTGGTGGTTTGAGTTGAGTTTCAGATCGTTGGGTTTCAAATCATTGGGTTTCAGATCGGTGGGTCGTTGATCGTTGGGTTTCAGATCGTTGAGTTTTGTGTTGGTTTAAGTTGATTTTGTGTTGGTTTCTCGGAAAGATAAGAGAATCATACTCTTTCTTTGTTGTTGATTGTTTGAAATAAACTGGGTTTTGTTTGAGTTTTTGGGTTTCTGGGTTTTTGAGTGTTTGAGATTTCTGGGTTTTCTTTAATTTTATGATTTTGGCTATGAATCTTTGGGGAAGAACGAGAAAAACTGAAGGGTTTTCAGCATGGGTCTTTCAGCATTGGTCTTTGTTCTCTTCTTAAATTTTACTACATTATTGATTTGATTTTAAGTGGGAAAGAAAGTTGATTCAATGGGTTTAATTTTGAATTCGTGTTCTTGGGTTTGATTTTCTGGGTTTGTGTTCTTGTGTTCATAGGCACTTGATTTTATTGTTTTTAATCCTGTTTTTTCTTTTTTTATTTAGTTAAAATTGACAAATTATTTTTAAAAAAAATTAGATGTTGATGTGACATTTTTTATAATATTTTAATTCATCCGGCTGCCACCTCAGCTATTTCTGTCGGTTGATTGACAGAAATGACGAAAATAACACGCGTTAATTGGTTTAGGGACTAAAAGTGGTAAAAATAAAATATAGGGACTAAAATGAAAAAACGTCAAAATATAGGAACTAAAAGTGCATTTACGCCTTTATTCAACATTTAAATTCAACCACATCGTCCATATCATTAAATTATTTATATTTTCTCTCCTTTTTATTTTTAAAAATTAAACATATAATGTTTTACTTAAATTTTTTTTAAAATAAAATGTTCTCATAAAATTGTACTCATTGTTTTTAACATTTACACTTTCTCCAACATTTCTCATTCTCTTTACCTTTTAATCTCCCCTCTACCCTCTACCTTAATATTACTCTTCCCCTTTCCCTTACCTTCCTTTATTTTGTCTCTTCTTATTCTTATATTCTTAGTATAAATTTGTCATTCTCTAGCTCCTCCATTTTATGCATAATTTTCATTCACAAAAAATGTTCTCTCTCTCTCTCTCTCTCTCTCTCTCTCTCTCTCTCTCTCTCAATTTTTTGGTGAATTTTTTTATTTTCTTGCATCTCTGCTTTAGGTTGATAAATTTTTGGTTTTTTAGAACTCTAGTTTAAGTTGATGTGATTTAGTTTTGTGTTTTAAGTTGTTTTTTTCTTTTGTGTTCTCTTTGATTGTTAAATGTTATCCTACTGCATTACAAATGAGATCATGTAAAAAATGATAAAACTAATTAACTACTATCATTATGGAGTAGTAGTCTATGGTTTTACACATCTAAAGAAACAAAATATATAGAATTTACTTAAGGTATATATAAAGATTCACATTTAAAAAAATAAAGTATATGTAAAGGTTTAAAAAAGGTATATGTAAGGTTTTATTAACTTAAAAGATAATGAAAAATCAATTGTTATTAACTAAAACAATAATATTAATAAACAATATTTATTTAATGAGACCACTCTAAAAAAATTATCACACGCAACGTGTAGGTCTGCAACTAGTGACTTATTAAAATTAAGCACACTCTCAACTCATTAAACTATTATAGTTAGAAGGAAACATGTGGTTCTCACTTGGACTGTATGACACCAAACAAATCAAACGTCAATTACGATGCTATATTAACACTTTTCGAATTCCCCATTTGCTATTGAATGAATTTATTGTGTTTTGAATGTTTTGTCTCATGTATTTATGCTATATTATACTGTCATCAAATTTCTTGTTATGCTGTCTTCGTTGCAGGCATGAATCAATAGTTATCCAAGAAATCGTTGAAAGGATATTTAGCGAATTGAAGCTTATATTCTCAAGTACTATTTCCAAGGAACTTGTTGGAATAGAATCTCGTGTGAGGGAAATGTTGGATTTATATTTAGATGAAAGGTCGGGTGGTGTTCACTCTGTAGGAATTTGCAGGATGGGTGGAGTTGGTAAAACAACTCTTGCAGTAGAAATTTTTGAAAGAATTTCAGGTAGCTTTGAAGCTAGCAGCTATATTGCTGATGTAAGAGAAAAAACTGAAAATCAACATCTAGTTTCTTTACAAAAACAACTTCTTTCTAACATCTTTATGGAAAGTGAAATAAAGATATGGAATGTTCATGAGGGGATCAACATCATAGGGAATAGACTACGTGATAAGAAGGTTCTTATTGTTCTTGACGATGTTGAGGACCAAAAACAATTAAAAGCATTAGCTGGGAATCTTGATTGGTTTGGTCCAGGGAGTAGAATCATTGTAAGAAGCAGAGATAGCCAATTGTTGAAAAGTTGTGGTGTGAATTACATATATACGGCAAAGGGGTTGAATACAGATGAAGCTTTGCGACTCTTTAGTTTGAGTTCTTTCAAGAAACCCCATCTTGAAGAAAATTATGTGGATTTGTGTATGTATTTTGTGAATTACACTAATGGCCTTCCTTTAGCTCTTAAAGTTTTAGGTTCTTTGTTGTTTACTAAAAGCATTGATGAATGGAAATGTCTCATAGATAAACTAAAAGCAGAACCTGATAAAAAAAATTTGGATGTTCTTCAAATAAGTTTTGATGGACTAATGGAAACCCAAAGAGAATTATTTTTAGATATTGCATGTTTTTTCAAAGGAGAGAACAAAGATTGCATAAGAGAGATATTAAAAGTTTTGGTTACTATCCGGACTACAATATTGGTGTTCTGATGGACAAATCTCTCATAACCATTAATGAGAATGGAACTTTGTGGATGCATGATTTGCTACAAGAAATGGGTCGAGATATAGTTCGTCGTGGATCCCTTAAAGAGCCTGGTAGACGTACTAGGTTATGGCTTTTTGAGGACATCCTTCATGTATTGAAGAATAATACTGTAAGTTGACTAGTCTAGACCTAAACTTAGAAAGGTACATATATTCTTACAAATTCTTTTAAGAATCGCCAATTATTCTAATTTCATTAATCTTTGTTATTAGGGAACATAGGTAGTTGAAGGCATAATGCTAAACACACCTATTCAAGAAGAGGAGCACTTGGATGCTGAAGTCTTCTCAAAGATGAAAAAATTGAGATTGCTTAAAGTGGGTGATATGGGTAATGTGAAACTTCCACAAGGCCTCAAATGTCTTTCTAATGAGTTACGCATTATAGAATGGCATGGATATCCTTTAAGTTCCATGCCAACCAACTTCCAACCAAACAAGCTTGTTGAATTGAAAATGCATTGCAGCAGCATCAAACGACTATGGAATGGAATTATGGTAAGATTCACTTATTCAATTTTGTATTTTATTCCTTTGCAAATGGCTATGGAATTAGGGGTGGCAATTCATGTTCGCGGGTCGGGTTCGTGTCGTGTCGAGCCATTAGTATTCGACTATATGGGTTGACCCGAACCCGACCTGTTTAGTAAACGTGTCAGGAATCCTCAACCCGAACATGACCTGTTTACTAAACAGGTCGACCCGACCCGACACGTTTAACTCATTTAATTAACAAGTCATGTAAAGGTCAATACAAATGACCCATTTAATAACCTATTTGATTAATAGGTCATACCAAACCTATATAATTTTTATCAATTCCCATATATTTAAAATTAAAATACAATTACAACTATAAATATAGTAATAAACATATAAAAATAACCATTAATTAAGCAATAATATCAAAATAACTAATAATTTTATAAGCTAAACGAGTCAGACGGGTTTGCATGTTGAACACAAACACGACCTGTTTATTAAACGGGTTAACCGTGTCAACTCAAATATAACCCGAACTCATTTAGCCTCAACCTATAACTTGTTTATAAACAAGTTAGTCATGTCGAGTTCGCAGGTCGTGTCAGATTTTGCCACCCTTATATGGAATGGAATTATAGTAAGATTCACTTATTTAATTTTGAATTTTATTCCTTTTCATTAAGGCTCGAGTTTATCTAATTATTTATTGGTTTATAACAAATTTTAGATGAGTTAAAACTCATTGACTTGCGTAACTCTCAAAACTTGATTGAGACCCCAAATCTAAGTGGAGTCCCAAATCTTAAGCAATTGATTCTTTAAGGTTGTATATCACTGTGTAAGATTCGTCAATTTCTTGGAAATCTCAAACAGCTTATTCGATTAGATTTGTCTGGCTGCAAGTGTCTTGAAAGCCTTCCACACAAGATCAACTTGGAATCTCTTGAAGTTTTTATTCTTTCCGGCTGTTCAAGACTAAAGAAGTTTCCAGAGGTTGTAGGGAATATGCCATGTTTGTCTGAACTTTATTTAAATGAGACTGCTATAAAAGATCTACCATTGTCAGAAGAGCATTTAACTGGCCTTATTAAATTGAATCTAAGAGACTGCAAAAACCTTTCAAGTGTTTCAAATGCTTGTTATGGTTTGATGTCTCTAAAAATTCTCACTTTATTTGGCTGCTCAAAACTTGATGAATTATTAGAGAATTTTGGGAATCTCAAGGGCTTGGAGGAGTTAGATGTGAGTGAATCTGCTATAAAAGTGCTACCTACATCCATCAAACTCTTAAAAAATCTCAAAAAACTGTCTCTTTGTGGATGTAAAGGGCTATCATTTAAATTTTCAAATAGACTCTTCAGTTTTTCTTTAATGCAACAGAGAAGAAGTCGAGATCCCATGGCCATGTTAGAGTGTTCTTTATCAGGCTTATGGTCCTTGACCGAACTGGATCTAAGTCATTGCAATCTTCAGGCAATTCCTGATGCTTTTGACTGCTTGTCATCCTTGTTAAAATTAAATCTTGAGGGGAATGAATTTATTTGGCTTCCTAAAAGTATGATTCAACTATCAAATCTACAAGATCTTTTTTTGCGTGGTTGCTAGAATCTTCGATCATTGCCAAAGCTTCCATCAAACATTAAGTATATTGATGCAACACAGTGTACCTCACTGGAAACATTATCATTAGGATTAGAATATGATTTTCAGCCAGCACTTCAGCTTCTGAATTGCATCAAATTGATTGAGAATCAAGGCTACGGTTACATGTCAACAATGCTAAGACGTTATTTCATTAATGACAAGCTCTCTCTCTCTCTCTCTCTCTCTCTCTCGTGAAGTTCTAATCATTATTTGTATATATCAGCATTACTGTGGGCTAGGCAGATTGGCACATTATATCTATGTTCCTGGATGTGAAATTCTGAAATGGTTTAGGCACCAAAATGTGGGGGCTTCAGTGAGTCTGCAAATGCCTTCAGATTTTTGTAACAAATTGATGGGAATTGCTATATGCGCTATTTTTGTATTACGCCAATATAGTCCATTTGAGTCATATGACCAACACGATTTTGAAGATTTAGGGCATAATAAATATACACATAAGCTTTCATGTTCCATTGAATTTAACAATTATCAAATTTTTGGAGTGACCAATGGTTTTTCCGAAGAATTTGGTAAGATTATTGAACCGTATCACCTTTGGCTGCAATATTTACCCTCTCAATTCTTTAAAAAGGAATTGGAAGAAGCGTCGAGTACAAGCAATGCTAAAGGATTCAGTGATATTAAGATTGAATTTAAAACCTGGGGTCCAGGATTGGAGGTTACAAAATGCGGGGCCCATTTGGTATTCAAGCAAGACGTTGAAGATCTCAAACAAACTATAGTTGGGTCTAGCAGTTGCAGCATCACTCTTTATGAGGATGATTTTGACGATTCAGCCAGAGATACCATAATTAAAGGAAGTCATGATGACTATGATGGGGAAGGGTGTGGACCTGGTGTAGAGGGTACCTCTAATGATGTAGACGCACTGCACCCAAAGTGGATACATCAACCTAATCTAATTGAAAATTGGATTGGGAATTTCAATTCAAGCACCAATAACAGGTAAGAGCATCCACATTGACCTAGGTGGAGCCAAAATAAATTTTTAGCTTTTAGCAACTCAAAAAGCTACTTTAGCTATAACTCTACTGATGCAGCCCCTTTTTTGTTATATTGGTTGCTAAAAATAGCAATTTGACACCACCAATGCTAAAGAGGCCAGTGGCAGTGATGATTGTCCTACTACCAATAGCACAGGGTTTGGTGTTACTACCACCACCACCACCACTGCACCGCCTTTGGGTGTCCAGACTTTATGCTGATGATGATGGAGTGGAACTGGGTTCAGCAACTCAAAAACTGAAAGATTCCAGAAAGGTCACCAGAAAGTATGTTATTTTCAACTATCTACTTATTTTCTCATGTGTTTCCTTTTCTTTTCCTGGAAACTGTTTTTTTTTTTTTCCTTGGTACACATTTGTTTCTTGTATGTCACTATGTCTCTGTCTGGCTGCAAGGAAACTTGAGGAAAATTTATGTAGAAAGGGTAAAAAAAACTTTTGAATTCTATCTCGTTTTGATGTTTTAGTTTTCGGCAATTGTAATGCTTGACTAATATGAGCTGATATAGTGGTGCCAGACTTAGTTCTTGAGTTCTCAACTTTCTAGGTTCCCTTTGAAACATATAAATTTTGTTTTCTTATCCCATATTTTTCATAGAATCTGAAAGTGACAAAATGCTGGGTTTTTTCTCTTATGGTTTTGTTTTCAGAACACATAAGCACGGCTTAAGCAAGCCAGTTGTGTTTGGCTTGGCTGGCAATTTCTTTCCATTGCATAAAATGCATTTTTCCCCAAGAAAATAGGAGCTGCTTATTGTGGGTTATATTGTTTTGTATAAATGTTTTCTGAAGGTACCAGTTGGAGGGAGCTAAGCCAGAAAGCTTTGGATGAGAATATAATTATATATTTGGGAAGAGGTTGTGGGAAGACCCACATTGTTGTACTACTTAGTGCTTATACCCGAGCTGGGTCACATGATAAGGAAGCCCCAGAAGAACATATGCGCCTTTTTTGCCCCTATAGTGGTTCTGTTTTGGCAGATAAGCTACTATTTATCATGTTTGTTTTGTAATTTAATGTTCGATTTTGGTTGTATATAAGTTTGAGACAATTTTTTTTTTTTTTTTTTTTTTTTTTTTTTTTTTTTTTTAAGTTTATATGGCTGGAACGTTGCACAATAACGAAGTGGTGTGCTTTTTGACTTGGCTGAAGTGGTAGGTGTGCAGGCTGTGAGAAGGGGGTTGGGCTAGAGTAATACTTAGGTACTCCCGAAACACAGAGAATGGTGCTCTCTCCTCTCACATTCGTAGTGGAGTCCACTCATTAAATTCATGGTGAGGTCCATCATGAATGTGAGAAGAAAGAACATCATTTATCCATGCTTCGGAAGTACCTAAGAATTTTCCGTTGGGCTGTTGGTTTTTAGTGCCTATGTATGCAATTTCTCATCATGATTCTAGATTTGAAGATGGGCCTTCTTGATTTTGTGTTTCTACTTCACCTGGGAAGGGAGTTTGGCATTTAATAAATAGAGGTGATTATTCTATGAACTCATTACTCCTTGATAGTGAAGTGTGGGCTAACTCTTCTAATGGCGTGGTGTTATGTAGAGTTTAAGCAAACAATAAGGCATTGGTGGCCTCTTTATTTGATAATTGAGGTCTCATTCGTCAATTAATCAATATATCAATATATATATATATATATATATATATTTATATACAAAGCCATGTGGAGCTTTGTATGAGTAGTTTCTCTACAATAAAGATATTAATTTTCATATTTTCTCTTTCCACAACCTCTCCTCTTTAAGTCTCTTAGGACCACCGCGCACCATTGGCGTGATGGTCACTCTACAAGTATAAATGCTTGTGGAATATGGGGGGTGAGGGCCGGGATTCAAGTCTCTAGGAGGGAGCTTCACACACATATACACTTAGATTAGGCTAGAGTAAAATTTCTATCTTATATTAAAAAAAATAAAAAATAAATAAAAGTCTCTTAGGATGCCCAAACGTCTCCTCGATTACACAAACTCATTGCTTTTTACCTCTTGCTATCCTAACTCATTTATTTTCTGTTTCAATCTCCTCTCTTTCCCATACTTATGGTCATATACTCCCAAAACCCATATTACCATAGTTCAATCTTAAATGAATGACTTCAAAGGGCAGAAGTTTTCTCCACAGTTGGCATCGATTTCACCAAGTCCCAAAATCCCTCCGTCTCTCTTCTATAAAACTTAAAAAAATGTTATACTCTTCTCTTTCTCAATGTGTTTTGAGAAATAATAATAATAATAGAAGAAAATGCAAAACTAACCCTCTAAGTTTCACAATTTTTCATTTCAGTCCTCTAAATTTGGGTTTTGTCATTTCAGTCATTTAAAGATACGTTTGGTACGCTGTAATAGCTTCTGTAATGGAATAGTTATTCGTGTGTAATATTAATTCAGTCATTTGGTTACATCTTTATTACATGGATTAGTTATTACATTGGAATAACTATTCTTTAAATTGAAGAATAACTATTCCTCTTTAAAATGGATGTAATAACTATTTCTTAGTACATATAATATGTTTTAAAATTAATATATTTCCAAAAATATAAAGTTTCCTTATACATCATCTTTTATAAGCTTTCTTTACGTAACAACCAAACTTATTAATAGTAATAGTTATTCAATTACAATGTCTTCTATTTCTAGTAATAAAAATTACTATTCCTAATGTAATTTACATTCAGTGTACCAAACGTACATTAAGTTTCATTCCTTTCCTATCAAGTCCCCCGTTTAACTAACTAAAACGGCGTAGTTTTGTACCTTAATTAATATTTATTTATTTCTTAAATCTTAGGAAAAACGTTAATTAAAAAAAAAAAATAAATAAAAATTGAAATCAAAACTGAAACCCCACCCCCACCCGATAGATCTGAGAAACCAAGAATGAGAAAGAGGGGGAAAGAGAGAGAGAGAGTGAGAGATCGAGAGGGGGAAATAGAGAGATCGAGAGGGAGAAAGGGAGATTGCTGATCAGGGAGAAAGAGAGAGAAAGAAGATTGTAGCACTGAAATCTTTGGTATCAGACATGCCAACTACAACTGTTGCTTCAACTATTCATCATCATCATCATCATCATCATCATGATCTTTGTACAGTTTGTATCGAAAGTTTCGGGTCAAGTGATCAGGGTAGTGAACAACATGTCCCATGTGACCGACTAGTATTTACTGGAAATCCACTTTTCTTCCGATAAAGGTTGTTTCTGTTTTGAGGTTTCTATAGCTTTTAAATAGTCTATATCATATATGCTCTTGTAAGTTGTAAGATTGTCTTTTTTTTTTTTTCTTTTTTTTTTCTTTTTTAATTTCTTTTTTCTGATATTGAATTCTGGTGTTGGTAGACTAGTGGTTTTCTTGTCATGGATTATGGCAGAAAGTTGCAACACTTACCGACTGGTTTTTTTTTTTTTTTTAATTAACATTTTTCATAAGATTAATAATTAAGTAACTAAATATTAATTAAAGTTCAAAACGATGTCTTTTTGGTAAGTTAATGGCAGAAACTAACATATTAACGGAGAACTTTTTTTTTTTTTTTGATAAATATTAACAGAGAACTTAATTGGGAAGGAATGAGGACTGACATGACAAAACCCAAACTTAGAAGACTGAAATGAAAAATTGTGAAACTTTGAGAGTGAGTTTTGCATTTTGGCCATAATAATAATATCAGATTATGCTTCTTTCAGAATCTCAGGGACTCCACTGGGGAGGCTTTCTGGTGTACGTCAATGAGGTTTTGCTCAATCCATATGTATTACTACTTGTATTCCTCGTTTGTATACATAGAAAGTGAGCACCTTAAAGATTTTTGCAAAAAATTTTCTATGTGATCTTTTAATGTTGTGAATGATTCCAGGAATATAGGACTGACCCAGAAGATAAGCCTCAAGCCAAACGGTTGACTTGACAAGGTAAAAAACGAAACCTACGTTTAGGTTTTTTATTTTATAATTTTTAATGGTATAGTTTTTTTTTTTTTTTAAGTGCTCATTAAGAAGCTTTTTTTTTTTTTTTTTTTTTTTTTTTTTGAAGGGGAAAACTAGAAATTTTATTAATGTAGGCCTATCAAATCGGCTTGTAAAACAAAATGTATCTGTGGTGGAACATCCTCTATCCACACTAAAAAATTTGGAATGCCTATTGCATATCTAACCAAACTATGCGCTACTTGATTACCTTCTCTCTTAGTGTGAGAGTATAGTAATTCATCAAAATTATGAGACAAAGCTTTAACATCCTCAACCAACAAACTAGTAGGAGATAAAGAGCTAACATCCTCCTTCAAAGCTCTTATCACTGCCAACGAGTCACCCTCTAGGATAGCTCGTTTAATGCTGATCTCTGAAGCAAATGAAAGAGCAAAAGATGCTGCCATTGTTTCAATCTCACCTCCACTGTATGCTGCTGGAAATTTCTTCGCACCAGAGGCAATGATCAGCCCTCCATCATTCCTTATAACCATGCCAACCCCTGACTTGTTGTCCTTTGCAAACACCGCACCATCGAAATTGATTTTGACTAACTCCGATGAAGGAGGTCTCCATCGTTTTTCTTCAGCTCTGCTACTATCCTGCCTCACATGCACCTCAGACACTACCTGCTATGCCTTGAAATTTGGCCACCATGCTCTAGAAACCGAGGCTACCTGATGAAGTGCCATTGCTATTTGGTTTAGTCGAACCTTGTTGCATTGGTTCCAAAATGACCAAGCCGTGATAGCAAACAAATCCAAATTTCTTGCTTCTGATATAATCCATGACAAGGGCTCCTTGAAATCAATGAACCCGACTATATTTCTAAAACTCCACAGCTCCATGTCACTCCAAACCACATCCAACTCTGAGCAAGCCCACAGAGCATGAAGTGGATCTTTGTTAGCAACATGGCATCACTCGCACAGTGGGTTGACAATGATGGTTCATCGTACTAGAGCTGTTTTTGTGGGCAAAGCATTTCGGCAAGCCCTCCACATGAGATTCTTCACTTTTTGTGGCACAGTCATTGACCAAATCCTTCTCCATAATTGCATATCTCAGTCTGGTGGGGCTTGTGGTGTAGCTGAAAGTTTAGCCTCTTCTTTAAGAAATCTATACCCCGATTTGTAGGTATAAACTCCATTGCTCGAGTATGGCCAGTATAACTTATCCTTTGATGCAGCACGGCTCAAAGGAATTTTATTTTATTTTATAATTTCCGCATCTTCTGGAATAAACAGCCCGTCCACCAATTCTGCTATCCATTCTCTCTTGATGGGATCTATTAAAGACTCCACCCTTGAATTTGCAAAATCCTCTATAGGACATTCAGGTAGTTGTGGTGGATGCTTCTTAGGTAGCCACTAACTTTGCCAAATATTTATCCTCTGCCCATTACCGACTCTCCATCTAGCTCCACTTATAATTACATCCCTATCTCTAAGAATACTCTTCCAAGCATATGAGCCCAATCTTGAATTGGATGCCTCCAAAATAGAAGTGTTTGGGAGATATCTAGCTTTGAAGACCTTGTAAAAGAGAGATGTTTCATTTTGCAATAGTCGCCATGCTTGCTTAGCTAATAGAGAGTCATTGTACAAAGCAAGATCTCCAAAGCCCATTCCACCCACTGTTTTAGACTTCGTCATCTCTTCCCATCTAACCCAATGTATTTTCCTTTGGTCACCCCTTTGCCCCCACCAAAATTTATTCATTAATCTTTCAATCTCATTTTACAAACCAAGGGGAATTTTAAACATCCCATGCTATACGTAGGAATAGCTTGAATAACATATTTAAGCAACACTTCTCTACTAACTTGAGATAGTAATTTACCTTCCCATTCTTGGAGTTTCCTCCATACCCTCTCCTTGATATAACTGAAGCTAGCTTTTTTTCCTTTTCCAACAAAGGAAGGGAGACCCAAATATCTTTCATACTGCATGATTTCTGGGACACCCAATGCTACTTTGATATCATGCTTTATATCAGTTGATGTGTGCTTGCTAAAAAAAATGTTGTTTCGCTTCTATTCACTTTTTGTCCCGAGGCTCCTTCATACATATCCAAAATCTTCAGCACCTTCCCACACTCCTCCATTGTAGCCCTGCAAAAAAGAAGACTATCATCTGCAAAGAGCAGATGTGTTAGTTTAGGGCCCCTTCCGCAAAGGGAGTACCCATGTATTTCACCACTTCTTTCTACTTTTTTTATGATCATACCATTTAATCCCTCAGTACAAAGAAGGAAAAGAGAGTGGGAAAGAGGGTCACCCTGTCTAATCCCTCTTGTAGGATGAATCATACCACACGGCTCACTATTCACCAAGATAGAATATGTAACTGTCTTCACACACACCATGACAAAATTTATCCATATTTCATTAAAATCCATTTTCCTCATAATTTCTTCAAGGAAATACCATTCTACTCGATCGTAAGCTTTACTCATATCCAATTTTAGTGCCATAAACCCATGAGTACCAGATTTATATTTTTGTAAACTGTGCAAGGTCTTAAAAGCCACTAGAATATTATCATAAAATAATCTATCTTTGGTAAAGGCCGATTGGTGCTCTGTAATAATGGATGGGAGTAATTTTTTTAATCGGTTGGCTAATACCTTGGAAAAGATTTTATACAGCACATTACAAAGACTAATTGGGTGGAATGGTGAGCATGTTCAGGTGAATTTGTTTTAGGGATGAGAGATATAAATGTATGATTTAAGGGCGAAGGCAAGGTACCTGAGTTCAGCCATGCTAAAATGGAGGATGTGACATCTTGGTTCACCGTACCCCAAAAGTGCTGGTAAAAAAGTGGGGGCATCCCATCTGGTCCTGGTGCTTTGAGGGGTGCCATTTGTTGCAATGCAGTAGCAACTTCACTCTCATCAAAATCACGGCTTAGGAAAAAATTCATTTCATTAGTGATGACACTTGGTACACATTCTAAGACAGCTTGAGACATCTTCTGATTTGTAGAAGAAAAAAGGGACTTATAATAGTTTATCAGCACCGTTGTTATGTCCTTAGGTAGAGCTCTCCATACACCTTCCTCATCTCTAATTCCTTCAATCAAATTTTTTCAATATCTCTTTGTGGCACAGCTATGAAAATATTTTGTGTTTTCGTCCCCTTGCCCGAAGTAATCTTGCTCTTTGAGGCCACATGGTTGCTTCTATGTCCAACAGAACCTCTATCTCCTTTTTTATTTGTCTAACCAGGTCATTGTTTCTATTAACCATTGCTGCACTCTCGGCTTTAGGGAGAATTTTCCTCAATCATTCTAGTTCCTTTCAAACACTCCCAAACACATTTTTATTCCACCAGTTCAGATCTTTCCCACACTTTTCAATTTTTTGCTAAAACATCCCCTTCACCTCCAGCTTCACCCGAATTGCTCCAAGATGCCTGGACAATTTCCTCACAACCCGGACTTGACAACCACATCTCCTCAAAACAAAATATTTTTTTTCGAGAAGGTGATTCCAAACCCAAGAACACAATATGTAGTGGACAATGATTCGATGAGTCGTACCTTAGATGATGAACTCTCGAACTTGGAAATTTTAAAAACCAACTATTGTTAGCCAAGCCTCGATCAAGTCTTTCCCAAATTGAACTCCCATTTTCATAGTGCCTACTCCAAGTAAATTTTGGACCCACAAAACCCAAATCCATAAATCCACATTCGTCTATAACATCCCTGAAAAGCTGCATTTGGTTATGAGACCAAATTGCTCCACCCACCTTTTCATCCTGTTTGATTATTTCATTGAAATCACCACAACACAGCCACAGAGAATCAAAATGTGAATTTAAATTCCTGAGTGTATCCTATGCTTCAGATCTTCTTGCTGTCTTGAGCTCACCATAGAAACCTGTCAATCTCCATTCTATTTCTGTATTTTTATCAATAATGGCATCAATATAATTTTTGCTACTCCCCTCCACCTTCAGATTGATTGAAGACTTCCAGTAAAGTACCAATCCGCCACTTCTACCCACCCTTGGAACCACCCACCGATGATCAAAATCAATACTTCTCTGAATAACCTCTAGCCTTGCTTCATCTGTTAGTGTCTCGGCCAATGACACAACAGAGGGATCTTTTGCCCGTACTATTTCAACGAGCTCCCTTCTTGTACGTAGGTTCCCAAGCCCACAACAATTCCATGCTAGGCAACTCATTGATGCTGGCAAGGCTGACTCTCAGCCTCCACCAATATAAAGGGTATAGTATCATCATTATGAGAAGCCCGCTCACTCTTTGAAGGCAACCCTGAATGATCCTCGGTTTCTACTATGTCTCTTTTCTTCCCTGTGATTTTTTCATTTTGCACTGAAGCACTGCCATGGTTAGACCTGCTGATACGTGTCCATTGAGGGGGGATACGCTTATTCTCTTTCGGTTTGGAAACCTTAGAAGAATTCTGCTGCTCACGTGCCGGGTGAGTGTGTTGCGGATCCACTTCATTAAGACTACATGTGCCTTTACTTTAGTATTATCCAAGTCAATCAAACCAAACTTCCCAAACCTGTTTAAATCCTCATCAATCTCCACTAGCACCATTTCAAACTCATTAGGATTCTTAAAGCCCCCACCAATTTCGGAATTGATTGGAGATTTTACTCCCTCATCAATTACGGATACAACTGGATTTGTAGTGATAGGATCCGGTGTAGATAAAGAAATATCTCCCTTTTTCACGTTACACATTGATGATGAATCAACAGACCTAGAGTAATGTTCGTCTTCCTCCTGCATCTGCGCTGACACGGTTGAGGTCCTTAACTGTTGAGTTTTTTCATTGTCACCGTCAGCCTTGGACTGGACAGTCCTATTTGGATTGGAGCTTGGTTTTTTTTTTTTTTTTTTTTTTTTTTTTTTTTTGTTGTGTAAAATCCAGGGACCTTGATTATGGTTTTCCTTGAGGCTACAAATGGAGGAGCTCGAAGGTTTGGACCAAATTCCCTCTGATCATTCCTCAATATCCCCTTACTTTCAATCCATAGTTCACAATCCCTATCGTCATGTATAAGGCGGCCACACTAGTAACAAATGTTTGGTAACCTTTCATATTTGAAAGAAACCCACACATCTTTATTCCCATTTAGAGAAATAAGGCAACCTCAGCACAAAGGCAGACCTAAGTCAATGGAAACTTGAACCCTAATAAAATTACCACCATTATACACCTTAGGCTCTGAAGGTCGAATCGCCTCTCCCACAACCCCACAAATTTTTTCAGCTGCTTCAAGCCTCATGAATCAAGCCGGAAGTCCATGAACTTGCACCCAAAGAGTAGTCTTATTGAAGCTAATATCCTGTGATGGCATATCACTCTCATAGCGTTGCATGACTATGAGATGTTTGTCAAAGCTCCATGGATCACTATTCAGAATTCTGTTAACGTCCTCCTTGTTATCGAAGGTGAAGAGAATTTTGTGATCATCGAAGTTTTGAATCTCAAAACCATTCTGAGCTCTCCATAATGGTGTAAAAGTTCTAGCTATAACATTAATATTGAGAGCTCTTCGTGTCAGGAACTTTACTGCTATAGAGAACTCATTAACACTATCTTCATTGGTAAGACAACAGCCCAGCCCTTCTCCTCGGAGAGTGTAAGTCTATTCCAAGATTGTGCTAAATTGTCCATAATTGTAACAACTCTAGTGTTTCCCAAATCCCCTGAAAGAGAACCCAACGACCTGAGGAATAACCATGTTACTCCAAGGAAAAAACAACAACTTCAAAGAAGGGACAACCAATTCTACAGTACACTAGCAGCTAGGTTGGAACAAAGAAATGCATTTTTTGTTAATCTGTAAATCCATATCCTGATTTCTATAAATACAAATGAATTGGATTGAAGCCTAACACACAATCTACTCATGTCATATAATAAGTTGAGATTGTGGGTTGTTGTGTACTACTATTGTGTAGAGGAGATAAAAATTAACTAAGGAACCACCAAACAAATATTAAAAGTATCAGGAAAGATGTAAAGGCTCTAGTTGAGTTTTTTTGTTGGGTAGTTGTCCAAGGCTCCAAGCCTTGGCAGTGAGCCAGTGATTTGCTCAATATTTGAGTGGGTTAATTGTGTTTTTGTAAATACATAATATGTTCATGCCATAAAATCAATTTTTATAGCCAAAATAGATATTCCATTCATTTTATGATACATAATAATCCTTAGATAGAGTTCAATCTTCTTCTACTTCTGTTAGAGACCGCGCCCTCGGCCCATTTTTTGAATGTTGGGCCAAACCCACGTGAATGAGTGAAGTTGTATTATTGCCTCTCAAAATGGAGGTTCGACTGATTATGTTTTCCCCTTTAGATTAAGGGTTTTACAATGGAGTCATCACTTATTTAATTATTGAAATAAATAAGAAAACCAAAATTGAAAAAATTCCTAATTTTATTGATTTGAGAATGAATGTACATTGATTATAGGAAATTACATGACTTTGGTCCTAGATACAATCTAAGATAAAGTACATGGCTTTGTTTCCTAGTTACAACTAGAATTTAAAAATTACATGGATAAGCATTGATCTATCAACCCTTGATCTAAGTTCAGATGCTATGTTACAAAGTGGGAAGGTGTTAGGCACCCACCTTACCCGGTGAAACTGGTCTTCTAGACTATGGTGGCCAACATTCATATCATATCATCCAATATGTTATTAATCAATTTGCATATTGAATTCAATGTGTGTACATGTGATAAATCCTAATTCAATTTATCAATCATTGCATTTTGATTGAAAAAAAAAAAAAAAATTCTAGTGAATGTGTGTGGATGGTGATATCCTAGATTCAAGGATTTAAAAGAATTATGGAACATACATGTTTTTCGTATTTTTGATGTAGATTTAAGATCAAAGCTAGTGTTATGCATAGACATGGGATGAACAACTAAGAACATGTGAAGAACACATATAAACATTTAAGAACATTTAAACATATTCAAGAAATTTAAATAATCACTGGCATGCTTTAATCTTAAATTCTCATCATAGCAACATATACAACAAGTTAGGGAAATTGATTATACCTGCATGCAAGATCCACATGGTGAAGGAGGAGACTCTGGTGGAGGTCCTAAGGGTGGAATAGAAAAGAAGAACTAGGAGAGGGAGAGTAAGTCTCACTCAATACCTTGAGTCTTAGGAAGATCAAAATATGACAAGACTATTCCACTAGAACTCAAGAGGGGAGAAAAGAGGGTGTTTCTTTGTCTTAGAATGGAAGATGGGGGGGGGGGGTTTATATAGTTGTAGTGGAAAAAATATGAATGAAAGATCATTTAATGAGAGTTGACAAAAGATCAAAAGGAATTATAAACCTAGACCCTATTTCAGACTTTGGAGAAAGTTGGTGCATTAAATGTAGAGATTGGTGGGAGTGATGAGCAAGTAAAATTCGGTTTTTCCTGTAGCTATTATAACAGCCCACATAGCCAAATTCAAAAAATCATATCTTACTCAATTTTGATCAGAAATTCAGAATTGTCTCGTTCTTGTGCTTAAATTGAAGCCCCAGATGTCTAATTTCTGGAAAAGTTAACTTTACTCACAGATTCAAAATATTCTGAGAGATATCAATGATATGGTGAGCAAAGGTCATTTGTTAGAAAATAATTTCAACACAATTAGCATTAATGGGCCCCAAATTAGTTTCCAATCAACTTTAATAGGCTCCAATCACTTCCATTTCAGATTTAATTAGTTCTAAATTTACCCTAATTAAAAAGATAATTACACAAATTACTCATTGAATAATTAATGTTTGACTATCTAATTAATTAAGTGTGTACAACATTACCATAAGATGTAGTCTTAGCCAATCAAACTATGACACGTCATTAATCTCAAATTGATTATAATTATAACCAATTGGAATTAATTGTTCATAATCACATATAGTCGGACTCAATTTGTGATAGAGCATTTCGGTCATTAAAACTTGATTTGACGATAACTTTCAATCTGATGGTCCGATTAGGGCTTATGACCAGTTGATTTGATCGCTACAATATCAAGATCATTTTGATGAAATGAAATTAAGGATCTAATGGCTACAATTATGATGCCTATTTCCAAGGTGAAATTACACTTTTACCTTCCATGTGAGGTTAAATGCGGGTTGCAAAATGGGGTGTCAACAACTTCTTTTTTCTATTTTTTGAATGCCCTAATGCCTCCAATCTTGGATCTCCTTAAAAAAATACAAGATGTAGTTCATCTAATATTGTTCTGTATTTCAACACAATATTTATGCATAGAAGATACTAAATGACTTTTCCCTTTTGTTGAATAGTTACCTTATTTCATATGCATACAGCAATAGGGGAGCTAGCTAAATAATTTTTATCAGTTTTACTTTACACTTGAATACTCTTACATGTCTTGTAGCTCTTTCTAAACATCATGTGCATTTTGTGCCCATCATGAAGTGATCAAACTTTACAACATTGGTTTTATTACATAGGTACGCATTTCAACACAAAATTAGTTTGTAAATGAGTATGTGGACGTAAGAGCATTCTCATCAGGTGTGCCAAATGCCAAATATTTGGCATTTGGCACACCAAACACCAAAAACCAACCCTCATCAAGTATTCCAAATCTCAAAAAATTTGCCACACAGCTACAGTACTATCTTAAATATGAGATGATATGGACATCAATGCCAAAAATATTTTGGCTTATTTAATTAGTTTTTCTCTCTCCTCCCATTAGATATCTCTCTCTCCGTCTACAACACAACTCTCCCTCTCCTCTCTGGTCTCCATCTCTCTTGCTCCCTATTTCTTTCTAATTTCATTTTTTTTTTTTTCTGTCACTCTCTTCCTCTCTCGTCCTCACTCTACTCCACTACATTTTAAGCTGCTGACGTGCCGCCGAGTTGTGAGTTCAAGCCGCTGTCATGCCGCTGATCTCACCTAGAGCTGCCGCCCGCCGATCTTGCTTGGAGCTACCGATCTCTCCTCTCTCCACACCTCGCCGATCTCTCTCTCTCTCTCTCTCTTGGTGGTTGTGGCAGTGTTTCTAATGGTGGTTGGCTGATTTTGGTTAAAGGTGGTGGGTTGATCGGGTTGTGGGTGTGAGATTTGGGATAGTCTCAGATAGGGTTGTGGTGGTTGATGTTATGGTGTTTTTTTTGTTTTTTTTTTGGTGTAGGGGCTGATATTGGTTGTAATGTTTTTTTTTTTTTTTTGGTAGCAGTGGCTAATATTGGTGGTCGGTGGTTGATTTTGTGGGGGTGGTTGGTGGTTGTGGGCTGTGGCGGTTGATTTGTGGGTGTGGGTGGTGGAGGATTTTGTATATATATATATATATATATATATATATATATATTTGTAAAAGTTTTTTTTAGATTATTTTAATGTGTTGGATATATTATTTTAAAGTGTTGAAGGAAAAAATAGAATATTTGATGAATGGGGTATTGTAAAGTGGTGTGTTAAAATGATAAAGTAGGCTTTTAGTGTGTCAAAATGACATTTTTTATAAGAGAGCTTATGAGAATGCTCTAAGAGTCAATGAAGTTTTTGTATTAGATGGTGCTCGATGTGACATACCTCACCTTCAGGTTAGAAAAATTGACACCTGGCATATATCATACTAATAAATTTAATGGTCTAATTTATCAAGGACTTCTTTTATTTATTACTTACTTATCACTTTGGAAAATTTCATAAATCCAAATTGGTATTTTCACCTCTCTAATGTGTTCTTCTAAAAAAAAAAAAAAAACTCTCTAATGTGTCAATTGCTAAATAGGACAAATATTTTTCAGTATCTCTTTTTTGTCCCCCTTTTTTGCTATGTAGGGTTACTACGTACATGTGTAAGTTTCCACTTTTACAAATACATGAAAAAGGTCTTCTTTGTAAAATCTGGAACTTTGCTAGACACCATACAACATGCTTTATGGAAGAATTTCCAATAGACAAGTATACAGAAACGAATGATCAGAGTCCTTGGTTTTTTCTTCATTTTTAACATGTCTCAATAACTTAATTTTTTGGGACAATCAGTAATTTAACATAAATGATCTTAATTAGGTGGCTCATGCACAAACATAGCTATGAGTTAGGCAGTAATATGGTTGCCTATGAAATAAGCTATAATGGGGTTAATGTGAATGATCTTCATTCTGTGTATCTTGGGCTCATGCTTACTAGTTTGTCACTCTATATATATCTTGGGTTTTAGGGTCAAAGAGCACCCCACACATGCTGAGAAGTGTCCAATGCAACAAGTTCGGTTCAAGGGAAAGAAGAATGCTAAGAAAGGAGATAAACTTAGTGAGATAACACAGGCTATCCAAAGCTTTACTGAACTATCAAGGGCAAAGTTTATAGCTGGGCAGGCAAAGGCAAGTGGTAGCACTAAGCACGTGTGTGAATCTGCTGGCAGTACTAATGATAAGTTCTTTCTTGAGAAAGTTATTGCAAAGATCTAGACGATATGACCTTCTTCAAGGTATAAAAGAAACTCTATAATCACGAGGCTAGGATTTTCTTCATGACCTTGCCAGATAATAGGAAGGAAGCCTGGATGGAGTTCATTGTGAAGGAATCTGATTGAGTTGCAGTTGTGCTTGATGATGTGTTTGTTTGTTTGTTTGTTTGTAATAACTTGGAGACATTGTTTGTAGTTGCTATATGTTTACACAACAATGTTGTGTTAAGGTACGTTGTGATTCTCTTTATGTGTGTTTTGTTTTCAGCCTCTTTATGCTTGTTTCCAAATAATTATGTGTAACTACGTATTTGTTATATGGTTCACAGCAGATTATGTCAGACAACTCAAATTGGTGCAACACTGAATGTATGTAAATGTATGGTATTATAATGGTAGTTGTGACCTGTATTAGAGAACTTACTAGCTGATGTGTAATTATCGTCGCTGCCATGTTTTTGTATATTGTAGGGCATAATAACCTGGATGAGAGTGGTTATAAATTGCTTTCAGTATTCAACTGTAACCTGGATGAGAGTGGTTATAAATTGCTTTCGGTATTCAACTGAAATTGTCCAAGGGCAGTTCACGAATTTGAGAACATTATAATTAAGCTAGATGAAAATGCACATAAGCTCCCTCATGAACTTGATGTAAACGAAAAGTACTATCCATGGTTCAAGATATAGAAGCATTTTATTATTTATGTCATAATAATGTCACTATGTTTACTATTGTATTTGGTTATGATAGGACTTAGCTACATTTAAGTTATGTTATTGGGCATTTATAGGAGATATCAATGGTACCCATGACAGTGCCTGGGTTCCTACTGTGAAAGCGATGTCATGTAGGAGAAGGAAAAATGAAATTATATAGTATGTCATGTGTGCATTTAATTTTAATATGCAATTTACATATGTTCATGTTGAACGGGAGGGTAGTGTTAAGTTGTTAATGACTCAAGAGTGATCCTAAACATGGATTTCCTTGGTTTGAATTTTTTTAACCCGAGTTTAAGTTTTTATATAAAAAATGACATTATTTTATATGAATATAAATGTAACTTTGTTCCAGGGGCGGAACCAGGGGGTCGAGAGGGGACAACTGCCCCCTCCCCCCCTCCCGACTCCTCCTAAAAGACCTTATAGTTGCTAATATTCAGGAATCATAAACGTTTTGCCCGTCACGGTAAAAAAACAAAAAATTCTTCTCTATTCGAATAAAACTTTCCTGACACCAAAAAAATATGGAGAATAGATTTCCTAACATAGTAAAATACAACAATGGAGTCAAAAGCCTTGTGTTTTATCTTTTCCACGCTATTCACGGAATCATGTTTTTTTTTTTTTTTTTTTTTTTTTTTTTTTTTTTTAAGTGAAATCTTAAGTCACCTGTTTATAAAAGAGAAAAAAGTCAGGAGCAATTTGGTCCCTAACCTTTTACATGTTATGTTAATTTAGTCATTACCGTTATCCCTTGAATGGAAATTGTTGACGTAGCAAATAGTCTAAATAAAAAATTATTTTTTTGCCACATCAACAGACATCTGTATTGCCACGGCAAATTTAAAAAATAAAACAAATTAAATCTGCACACGTGAGATTGCAATTTTGAGATTGATTTCTAAGCCCCACTCATCAACTATTTTCTAGGTAGCCAAACAGAAAACAAGTGACCCATCACAATAAACGAAAGTAGAAGCAATTTTGAGATTGATTTTTGCAACCCATCTGTTTCCTCTCTTTGTCGATCGTGAGTTTAGAGAGTGAAGGAGTAGTTTGGGGCACACTTCCTAGAACTTGTAGAGTCTTTGCTCAATCATTGCATCTATATCTCAAATTTGTAATTTTACTTTTCACACGCACACCCTTCTCTTTTATTCTCCAAGTTCTTGATCCCTTCTGGACACATGTAGGTATATTCATTTCAACTTTTCAAGAATAGATCACTCTTCTGCAAACCTTATATTAAACCCTGTTTTTTTTTCTTGTTTCTTTTTGTGGTCTAACTCTTGTTTTAAGTGTATTTCTCAATATGAATAACTGTTTTGTTGCTTCAAGATTGGGAAAAGGACATTGTAGCAGCTTTGCTAGGAACACCGATGGTTCTTGTAACCGAGGGAAGCACATTTCTGTTTGGATACAAAGAGAGGAAACAAATGGGTTTGCAAAAATTAATCTCAAAATTGCTTCTATGTTTACTATGATCGGTTCTTTTTGTTATTTATTTTTGTTATTTACTTGTTTTTTGTTTGTTAACCTAGAAAATAGTTGTTGAGAAGGGCTGAGAAAATAGTTTATGCTCTTCTTTAGTTTAATTTTTTTTTTAATTTATTATTCCACAAGTAGTACATGTTTAATCTAATGTGGCATAATTTTTTTTTTTTTTTTTTTTTTTGCCTTTAGCCACATCAGCATTTTTCATCCATTACTTAACTGTAGGAACTATTTTGATACAATACTAAAGGGTTAGGGATCAAATTGGAACAGATGAAACGTTAGGGACTAAATTGACATATAATGTAAAGGTTAGAGACCAAATACGTAATTTACCATTTTTTTTCACTCCATTTTTTATTTAGTCACAATATTTCAATTGACGAGTCTCATATTTTTTACACAAATTATTATTATTAAAAAAAGCCTTCATGGTACTAAGTCCCTAAAGCCTCCAATGTCTTTTTTTTTTTGGTCTATATCTCATGTAATTTCAGTTTCGAACTCTAGATTATTGTTTTAAACCAAAATTTTAAATCAATCACATTCATTACTACATCAATTTTTGTAAGTTTTATGTAGTAGAACTTGTAGTATTTTTAGCAATTTTTCTAATTTTAAACACTGTGAAGCCAAATTTTAAAAACAATCAATGTACTGCAATGTGTATACAATTATACAATACAACTTTGCACGTATAAATATTGCTATATTCTTAATACTTTTAAATTGATTTATTTCTCTCAATTTGTTAAGGAATCAAATTAGATGTCTAAGCTTAATATATTTATACCAATCTCTTAATTTGATTATTAAAAACTATGAATTGGTTAGTTTTGTTTCTTTAGTTTAATGATATGAAATATTTACTTTTAGTTAATTGAAACTACAGAAAATCCTAAGCGCAATAATAAGTCTAGATCAAATTTTAATTGAAACTAGGTAGATTTTGTATGACAATTACATTGGTTTATCTATTTTGTTATTAGTATAATTAATATTTTTTAGGTTTTTTTAATATTGTCTTTTAATCTTGCTCCTCCTGAAGTGAAATCCTGACTTCACCACTGTAGTTTGTTCCATGCAGGATCATATTACCTTTTTGATTTAGGGTTACTAATGGTACATTTCCTCCCACCACACAAAATATTTAGGTACCATGTCTAAGAATATCGAGAGAGGAACAGGCAACTTGCCAATAATGCTGTTAAATTGTTCAATTATAGACGCTCTTCAATACGAATGGTTAAAGCATGATGCTCTAAGGTGCTAAAGGCACATTTTCTTATTTTAAACGCAATTCTCTGTTTTAAGCCAATAAAATTGCCTTTCATCATAAGCTTTGCATAATTATATATATTTATATATATATATATATATATATATATTTAGATGTTTTGCTCATGTGTGGGAAAAAGCTTAATGAGGGACAAGCGACGATCACAACTCATTGTTGAAAATTCTTTTGATACAAATGCTAGTAAGAGTTGAAGGCATGTACAAAACTTCAATCAAAAGGCATGTAGAGTGATGGGCTAGTTAAAGGATGACATCACTGAGGTGATGTGATACACATTACATTGCCACTCTAATCTTGGAAACATGATGCGATACACATTGCGTTGTCACTCTAATCTTGGAAACATGAAATTTGTTTTTAGAAAGGTAATGCGCCCACAACATTTTCATAATCTTTTCATAATAAATCATAGATGATAAGTTGTTGATTCTAATTTGAACCTGCAATTGAAATTACTTTTTTGCCTACTAGTAATAACCAATAACAACCTGCCACTCTGAATTTGTTTTAAAAGTATTATGAAAGTGTTGTGGATATAGAATTTTTTTTGTTTCTATGTTGAATTTTTTTTTTTTTTTTTTTTTTGGATAATGCATCACAATGTGGTTTGTATTCAACAATTTTGTACATGAACCTTTTTTACAATTTGGCTTGAATGCACATTTAGAGCTATGTTTTTGTACATGGACCTTTTGCAAACAAACTAATTGTGCATTTCTAAACTACTATCAATAAGGTGAATGATATAAATGAAAGTTAGTTTTGCATAACCATATTATGTTTAATATTGTACATTGTTAGCAATTTAGGTATCGGTTGTGCTGAATGACCAATTTTAAACCAAATTGATTATTAATCTAATTATGTGTTAGTTCTTAATTGGTCACGGTTTGCCAACCTAGTCCTGTGGACTCAACAAAAACCATCCATCTTGATTTCAAACCTTTTGAAATTCATTACCATAATCAGCTGACTATTACTTTGGTACTGTGATAGTTATTTCCCGTAATCAGTATGAACTAAACTCTAAAACACAAGCTATGAAGATGAAAACATAAGCTCTATTATAAGAGTTCTAAACTGAAAAAAGGCAGCTCAAGATATTTAACCAAGTCATTCTCGGAATCAAACAAAAACCAAATATAAAACTAAATTCATATTTTCAAGAGCCAAAAGACAAATTTCTGTTCCAAAATAAGTAATATTTATACATGACTCAGAATAATTATTCAATCAAAAGAGGATCTAATATTTGCAAAAGTTCAAACCATCAAAGGATCTCAAGGGTGCGTTTTTGAAACAAAAACCAGGGATTTGGAACAAAGGAAATTTGGGCATTCATTTATTGATTGAACTCATAAAATCTATGCCCTTGAGTATTTATTCAAGGAACCTGACAGAGTCATAACAGCACACCTTGGGCCACAATTTTCCTACGATTCTCCATTTTAACTCTCGATGGTGGAGAATTTTATCAGCAATCTCGTGCCTCTTACAATGATGCTTGAGGTTTAGTAGCTGATTTCTCAGCCTTTAAAGAGACTATGCTTTGGGTGTCAAGTCTTTGTGATGTCTTTGCCTGAAACATATATAAGACACTTGCACAAAGATATAGGAAACTTCAGGCATCCATTAACTTAGATTTATAAACAAAGTTGATTAGATGCATTAGTTAATTTTATAATCTTTATTCTTTGTTCAGTATAGTATTTTATTCTTTTTATACGTGTTAGAGATATATTAGACATATTAACCCAATGTAATAGGCCCAAGCCCACTCCTACTTGTACTAGTAGTCTAGGGTTTAGTCACTTATATATACTCATGTTAGGGTTCATTGTAACACAAATTATTGTACTATACTCTTACATAATAAATATGTAGTCCTTAAGGGATTCCTCTGTGGATATAGGCTGACAAGGCTGAATCACGTAACCCTTGTGTTCTTAGTATTCTTATTCTATGCTTCCCCTTCCGCATCCACTCTAACATATACAACATGGTATGGTATAACACATCGCGTTAATAATTTATTCAACAATATGGACAAATTTGCATACATTGTGAATCCTGAAATGAGCCTACCATATGCTTCAATTTCTTTTTTGTCTACATTGCAAGTAGAATCTGTCGGGATTATAGCTTCCGATCTGCACATCAAATTTGCAAGATCTTTGAATATATTTGGCTGTCACTTGTTTTTAGTGCACACGTTTTGTTGAACTATGTTTGAATATTCTCTAGCTTCCTATGCAAATGCCATTGGCCGACATTTGCTTAATTTGTTATACAAGAAATTTGCTATTTCTCTAATACTGACCTCCGTGCTGGCTTGATGCTATGTTGCTTCTATCCGGTGAATATATATAATTGGTTAGTTAAATAAATTGGAATAGCATTGTCCTTAGTTATTCCAAGGGGACATCATTGTCACATTGAGTAATCCTTTCTGATGATACAATACAACACCACAAGGAAAGGAAATGTACAAAAGTAAAGGGTGTGTTTATTTATAGTACAAATAATGGAGGGCCTCTTGTTAAAAAATAATTGATTTGTTTTTCCTTCATTGGTATCTCTGGCTCTCGAAGAAAGAATCCACTAATAAAGCTTTCTATTCTCTGCCAAAGACCTGATTATCACTCTTGCCCCTTTAACAGTATGTTTATTTATATAATTGTTTTGGATGATCAACACCTATATATTATTTATTGGTGAAGCTTAGAAAGTCCAAACTTAAAGTTTCTTTTTTATTTTTAATGTTTTATAGAGTTTCAATTTATTTTATCTGCTTTCATCAGACCAAGATATCAATCAATTTTTGGCATAGACAGGGATTGAACTTTAGATTTTTTATTCAATCATTAGAGACTTTACTAGTTGAACTAATTGGAATCCACGTAAAGTTTTAAATATTAAATAAAAAAACAAATCAATAACAAAGTTGTATATTGTATGAACTATAGATAGGTGATAATGTTGATCTTTATCCAGGCAGATATGAACCCCTCGGGGTCTAATCAATTGCATGATGAGAAAAAGGACATTATGGCCATTTTGATGGCGAACAGTGTGGCCATTGTTGAGATCTTTTTTTCTTCTGACAACCATTGATGATAATCCAAATAGAATAAGGCCATTTAATGATCACTGAATATCATTTTCCTGATTATTGGTATGCTACTAAAAAGTCTGTTTCCTTTTGTTTTCAGCTGCTGTCTCTATGTTCTAGAAAAGCTTTTCATTTATGAAGTCTCATGACTTGGCCTTCTTTTTTCTTCTACTTCTTCTTTAGGTGTCTAAAGCTTTCCGGGTATACGGCTATTCCTCATGTGTGTGTAAACGTAGGCCCCCCTAAATTTTTTTTTGGGAAGGCACTTCTATTGTCTTATCAATTACTCATTTCATTTAATCAGAATCATCAGATCAAGTTGCAATTTTTTTTTTCTTTTGGGTGCCAACATAAGGATAAGGAACAATAATAAAAATCTAGAGTTGACCCAGAGTTGACCATTAAATCACTCATTTTTGAAGCAATCTTTAATAAATCTCAGTGCCAAAGAATAAAGAAACTAAATAAAAACTTACAGGAAATATTAAATTCATTATTTCCTACCGGCTTAAGTTTTTACAACCTCCAAATAAATAAATAAACCTTATTTTTTTCAAATAAGTAAAACCCAAAAAAAAAAAGAGTGACCCAACAAAACTCACACAGATTGATCCAAAAACAAACAATCTTTATGAACCAAACAGGAAAAGAAAATGGGTACCTTGGAAACGCTCCTCAAAGAAGATTTCAGAGGAAGCAGAGTGGAAGAGAAAGATAGAGCTGAGGAAAAATAGTAGAAGCAAACGAAAAGGAAAAGGAAGAAGAGGGTCTTCCATTTCTATGATAGTAGTGGTAGTATTTTGATTTTGCTACTAAGCAAGAGCTATGCATATTGTTTCCACTACACCAGGAAAGTGTGCAGTGAGTAATGAGTAATGAGTAATGACCACTGCCAAAGGTGGCCTTTTAACTTGGTATTTTTGGAGTAAACTATTTTAAAGGTTGAAGTGGGAGTGGGGTTGAGAATTGAAGACTAGTGAGTGAGATGTTTCTAGAACTGGTTTATTTTCCTTGGTACCAAATGTTTATTTATGGCACCACTTGGGTACGTTTTTTTTTTTTTTTTTTTTTTGCTCTCATTTTAAGGTTCAAAATACTGACTTGTATCTCTCTTAAAAAAAAAAAAAAAAATATTAACTTGTATAATATAGTATGTTATAGTCTACTCACTTGAAAAAGTATTTTGTATTAAATGATATTATGTTATCTGTATTAAAATCCAATAAATAATAAACATTATGCAAAATTAACCTTACTTTTTTTTAAATTGTTGGTTAGGAATATTTGCTTAATTAAATAACCCTATTTAATCGCCACATCCTGGTTCCTCAAACCCCCCAGTCTGATGGGTTAGAGCATTCTCATCAACACTCTCAAATGCTATAAATGCTAAATTTTAGCATCAAAAGATCAAAAAGCATACTCCATCAAAGCTCTTAAATCCTATTCATTTTGCAATCCAGCTACAGTGGGCTGCTAGAGATAGCAGCCCCAGTGGCGGAGCCACACACAAGGGTGGGGGGGCCAAGGCCCCCCCAAAGTTTTAAAAAATTATTTTATAGTATATATATTATTTACATTTAAAAAAATGTAGCATGTAAAAATTGAAGTTGGCCCCCCCAAATTTTGAGTCATTTCAATGGTGCTCTTAAAAGAAAAAGAAATTATATTAAAATCATATAATTTAAGAGGTTTAACAAATTAAACTATGTAAAAAATGATAAATTTGTGTACATGTCTAATAGAAGAAATACATGACTTTTGTATGCTCATTAAAATTTAGAAGATGATAAATTCTCTTAGTAAATTAATTTTTATATGTGTGTGTAGAGGTTTGTCTTAACTAATATATTAACATCACAACCTGGCCCCCCCAAACCAAAATTTCTGGCTCCGCCCCTGTTGCAACCCACTGTAGCAAGATTGTAAAAAAAAAAATAGTTGTTTAATAAAGAGAGAGACAGTGGAGAGAAAGAGAGAGACAGAGGAAAAAAAATGAATAAAGAAATAATATTTAAATGGAGTGTTAAAAAAAATAGAAGTTTTGATGGAAGGGATATTGTAAAATAATGTGTTATATATTATAAAATTAGTTTTTGAGATGGTAAATGCTAAATTTTTTAGAAGTGTTGATGGGAATGCTCTTAGGGAAGTACCAACTCCAATGGGCGGTGGTAAACCCCAAGCATTAGAGAAGTATCAACGTGCCCAATTGGGGAGTACTAGGTATGGCTTTTTACTTCTTTGGGTATAGAATAATTATTTTTTTAATATTTTTTCTTTATTTTAGGTTCAAACAATGAAAATTAAGCTATACCAAACCAATCCTTACAGTATTATTCAATTTTACAAAAATAAAAGATAGCTCACAAATGAATTACTAGAAAGAATATGTTCTTCATTCAGATCTTGAACCAATTTTTTTTTTTTTTTTTTTAATAATTTGAGTAAGGCTTATATTCAGTTCACACATTATATTGTTTTTATCACATGTTGTGTTGGTGTTACATTAGAGCATCCACAGCAGTGGAGCTAAAAATTTAGTTTTTTAGCTCCACCAAAAGTTACTTTATCTATTTTACCTATATACATGCTGCAACAGTGGATCTATTTTAGCTTTTAACACAATAAAATAATATAAACATCACAATAAAATAATATATCCATTACAATAAAATATTATATCCACTACAATAAAATAATATATCTTATACAATAAACAACAATCACAACCACCTGCACCCGCCATCGTTACCGCCACCACCGCCGTCGACTCTTTTACCGCCACCACCGACTCTTCCGCCGCCGCCACCATATCACATAGCTATATTTTTCACATAACACCAAGTGTATACAAAGGTTTTTTTAATTTTGCCGACAACACACCATTTTTCACCACAAAATAACACCATAAATGATGACACAAACCCAGAAAAATTAAGCCAAAACAACGAACACCCAAATGAAAAAATTCACTAATTCATCAAAAAAAAAAAAGATGAAAAAATTCACTGACCTGAAGTGGATCGGCTGGGACGGCTCGGTCTGAGGCGATCGGCGACTGGGACGGCGGTGGGTCGAGCTTCGATTGGGACGGCGTCAGTCTGAGAGCTTGAGCTTGAGAGATGGTGAGTTTCAGGTGAGATGGTGAGAGTGAGCTTGAGAGTTTTGAGAGAGGTGAGAGCTGGAGAGAAATTTCTCAGATGGGAGCTTTGAGAGTGAGAGAGAGGACGGTGAGATGAAGAATAAAAGAATGAAAAAAATAAACAACCCAGTATTATGTTAATCCGGGGGCTGAATAAATTTTTTTTTTTTTTTTAGATCACTGCTACAGTGCACATCTATAGATAGATGTGCACTGTAGCAGTTCAGCTAAAAATTATTGCTATGCCTCCATTGCTGCGTGGCCCTTTTTGGTATTTTGGTGGAGCTAAAATAGCATTATAGCTATTTAGCTCCACTGCTACAAATGCTCTAAATCCCTAATTAAACCAAACACTTCTTATTTATTTACAATGGTAAAATGCATTTTTGCTTTTGAGTTTTGAGCACAGTGCCTTTTCCAGCCCACATCCTCCATATGATCTTTGAAAAAAATATGAAATTGAACCAAAGTCTATTCCTGGTTTGGTAACTTGTAGATTACTCCCAAGGGTCAACCGTGTTTTTCTTTTTCCAGTCAATATGAATATGATGGAAATATTGTAGCTTCGAAGAAATTGGTTTTGGCCAATTCTCCCTCTAGACTTTGACTTGAAAGTCGTTTTCTTTGAACTTTCAGCGGTGCTTCTTAGTTCTTTCCCGTGGAGGAAACGGCACAAAGATTCTTTTTAATACTTTTTTAATAAAAGCGTGTCCGGCAAGAATAATTTTTCACCCAAGTCATCTATACTATTATTTAAGGGGCTTTCTTATTTGGATTCTTCATTTTTTAATTCAAAAATATCCCTACGTTCCTATGTTTAAGTAGAGACAAAACTAATGGACAATTCGGCAAAAATGCAACTCTAACTCCTACTAAAACATTGACTAAAAAATAGGACTGCTTTGCTGTTAATTTCCAAATTGTTTTATCCACTTATAAATTGGTTTAAAGCATGTACTGTGTATTCAAGAGTTAGGCCCTTTTGGATATACACCATTGTAAGTTTCTTTAAAAACCTTCTTCCATCTCTCCGTGTGTGTGTGTTAAAAATATTTAGTATTCTAAAAAAAAAAACTTATAAATTAGATTTTCAAAATAAAAATTATATATATAAAATAAAAACACAGAGTTTTTTTTTTAGCTAAAAAAAAAAAAGCCGGTTGGTTGGGGTCGGAGAATCAAGAAAATAGAAAATTAGAAGGCGATAGAAAAGTGGAGGATAAAAGAGATTTGAAACATGTCTGGTAAGAATCTTTTAATATCATTTTGTGTAATTCAAATGTTAAGAAATGTGGGTTTAATTTTTAAATTTTCTCTCATATGTGTTTAGTTGAAAGTTGAAAAAGTGAAAGGATAGAATTTTTTTTTTTGTTTGGTCAAGAAGAAAAAAAATGATAGAATAAAAACTGTAAAATTGTAGTATAAATTTACTCTCATACTCTTAGTACATAAAAAAAAAATAATAATAATAATGTTTATAAGGGAAAAAATAAACAACAACAACAACAAAAGGAGGAAGGAGAGGGGCAAATGGGTACATCCAACCCGTCTCCCTCCTCCCATTTTCTCCTCATTTCAAGGAAACAACATTCTCACCCCAAATGGTGGGTTTGGGAAGAAATGATCCAGACCCCACCAAACTATTCCTCCCTCCCCTCCCTAATCAAACACACAAATCCTAGTTATTTTCTATTCGTCCCATAATTTACCCCAACTAATCACTACCTTCTTTTTTTTTTCTTTTTTTTTTTCTTTTTTTTTTAAGAACTAATCACTACCTTAATGATTCTAACAAAGACATCAAATATTCAAATTTGATTTCTCCTATTGTAACTATCAAAACAAAAAATAATTAAGTCACTTATGTGCGTTCACTTCTTGACACGCCTAGTTGATTGCTACTGCAGCTATAATGGGTCTAGGTGTGGGTGATTTGGCCTCAATATGGTGTGGATTGTGGTAGGCACGGGGTATAGTGAGAATATATACATAAAGAGTTATTTAAATATATGTATTGCAAATGAATAGTGAAATCACTGAAATGTAGTGTATATTCTAAAATTTAGATGGCTAAAATAGAAAAAAAAAGTGACTTTTAAATTCAAAATTTGGCCAAAAAAATTACAAACTCGACGGGAATGCTCTTAATTTCTTGATGTTGAAAATTGATCATTTACTTGTATATGTTATTTAAAAATTAGACCCAAACCTATAGGTCGAAAGTTGTCACTAGCTTGATGATCATCGATGGTGCAATTGGTTGTGTAGACCAACCTAAATCAACATCCGCCTGCAAGAAGAAACAAAAAGCACAAAATGAGATGTGGAAGATATTGATTAAGATTTGAATGCTCTTAGAAAATCAAAAGCTCTTATTTGGGTTGTGCTCCTTTTGAGGTGTTACATTGCTCTAAGGCTGAAGTGCATCATAGTAAGGTTGAGATGCACACAAGGCCAGCTCAATGTATAAGGCAAGTCAGGCGACTGCCTAAAGCCTTTAGATAAAAAAGGATCCCCAAAATTCTAATTAGCCGGATGGGTTTTCTTAATGGGTTCTCTAAATGGGTGCGGCTTATGTCCAGTGCTCCAGTGCACTGGAGTCGCACTGATTGTGACACATGCCCATTTTTAGACACGTGTCACAATCGCAACGCGTCCAGTGCACTGGACGTAAGCTGCGCCCTTTCTAAATAGCCGAATGACAAAATTCTTATATTATCCCATCAAATTGCGTGATTGGAACATTTTCCATTAAATTCTTATATATATATATATATATTAATAATTAAACTAAATAGATTCAGAGATCCTCTTTCTCTCCAATGGGTCTCTTTCTTAAATCTGCACAGGTTTCTCTCTCTCTCCTCTCCTTAGTCCTTTGAAAATTTCAAGAGTTTTTTAGAGTCACATGAGAGACACATGAGTAATTCGTTAGTTATTAATGAAACACTAACTAAAGTATTAATTTGGCACATCCTTGATGTTTATGGAGTAAGAGCATTCACATTGGGTCTTGCAAATGCCATATGTTGGTATGTTTAGCATCAAAGCTCCAAAAACCCCCCCATTACCGGAACTTGTAAACCCAAAAAAATTTAGAATGGTGCTACAGTACCATCCCAAATATATGATGGTACTGTAGCACAATTGTATAATTTTTAATTAATTTATTCTCTCTCCTCCCATCCTCTATCTCTCTCTGCGTCTCATTTCTTTCTCTAATTCTCTCTCCTTCAGTCCTCTCTCCCTCACTCTCACTCTGTCTCTCCGTCTCCCACTCCCTATTTCTCTCGATGTGCAGTGGTGGCCTGTTTGTGGTGGATCTCGATGTGGCAAGGTCACGGTTGTGGTGTTTTCTCCTGCAAGGTCACAGCGTGGTGAGATCAGTGGGTCGTGGCAAAGGTGGGTTTCTTTTGTGTAAATTTTGACTTTATTTTTTTTTTTTTTGGGGTCATCTTTTGGATTCGGATTTTACTATTGGTTTGATTTGATTTTGGGATGGATTTTTTTGTGGGTTCATGGTGGTGGAGTTGGGGGTTGCTGTAGTGGTGATGGAAGAGGGGTGGGGTTTTTATTATGGGTCATATGTGGGTTCATGGTGGTGAAGGTGGGGGTTGCCGTGGTGATGGTGGTGGCGTGGCCATGGGTTTCAGTGGCTGAGTTTTTTGGGTTTTGTTTTCTTTATGGGTTTCTAGGTTTTGTTAATCTATGGGTTTCTGGGTTTCGATGGCCATGAGTTTGTGGTTAGGGTTTCAAGAAAACGACATTTCGGATGGGTATACTTAGAGGAAGCTTCTATATGTGCTTGAGGATGACTTTGGTTTTCAACTGATAAAAATTAGTTTGGGTATGTTCTTTGTGGTGGTGGTGGTAGCAGGTGGTTGCAAAGGTGATTTGGGTTTTGGGTTTTTGTTTTTATTTGGGTTTTGGATTATGTTATTTCATTGTGTAGATATATAATTTTAATGTGTTATATGGTAAAATAAAAGTTGGGATGTTAGGTGTATTGTAAAATGGAATTGTATAACCAATAAAGTAGCTTTTGAGATGGTAAAATGGGATATTGTTTACAAATTGGATGTGAATGCTCAAAATTGGCTAAAATAAAAGTTTAGGGGGTGTTTTGACCACTACCTTAAAATTCAAGGGGTGTCAAGACATTTTTCCCTAAAAATATGTATTTACTAGTGAAAATATTAATTAGGCCATAAATATTAATCAATAAATAAAAGGTAATTTTTTTATCAAAGAAAAACAAAACCCCCAAATGAAAAAAGGCCACAAATAAATAAATATGGCCCTGAATTTTAACCAATAGGTCTTTTTACTTGTAAAGATATTAATTAGGCCCCAAATATTAAACAATAAATAACAAAATAATTTTTTGTCAAAGGAAAAAAATCTTTTCATTACATGTGTGTGATTAAGGGTTTGTTTGGGTACTGTTTATTGCTGAAAATTGAAAACTTATTGCTGAAAACACTGTAGCAAAATAATTTTTAAACTATGAATAGTGCCTATGGGACCTAGTTTTAAAGTTACATTTGCATTTTTCCGTACTTGCGAGTCCCGTAAACAGTGCACGAGACCCAGGGAAAAATGCAAACGCCAGCCGCATTTGCTATCAAAACTCACACTAAGGGTCCATTTAGGAACAACTTATTTAGCTGAAACTAAAAACTTTTTACTGAAAGTATAAAAAAAAAAAAGGTTAAAAGTTAGCTAAATAGTATAATGAAACTCATGAATAATGCCAAAAAGTACAATGGAACCCATGAATACTACCAAAAAGAAGCTAAAAACTTAAATAAACTGAAGCAAGTAAGCAAATCTCAAACACGCTCTAAGGCTCCGTTTGGTTGGGATGAAAATAGGAAGGATGGAAAATGAGGAGAGGAAAATAGGGAAGAAAATACTGTTTTCCCTTGTTTGATTCAGGAGAGAAAACAAGAGGGAAAGAAAATAATGAAGAAAAAAATCATTCTGGGCCCACAAATATTTATCCTCCCAATTTGGGAGGAAAACTAAGAAGAGAAGGGGAGAAAAGATGAACCAAGTATTGAATTACACAAATACCCTCAAAAGTTGCTATCCAAATCAAGTGAGTAATAATTACTACTGCATTTGGGTACAGAACAAATTATTAACGTGTTTTGTTTTGCCCCAAGAGGGGTGGCCTAGTTGGTGTGGGATCTCGCAGGCAAGCTTATGGTCTCTTGTTCGAGTCATGGCGGGTACCATGTGAGGGGGGGGGGGGTTTCCTGGCTTGCATTGCGCCCCATCCACTGGCTCTCTTAGGGTGCTAAGGTGAGGTTTGTGGCACCCCGATCACAGTAGCTATAGCTCAATCTAACATTCCCTAGCGAGGGGTGCCCCTATTAGGTCACGCCCTGGGAGGTAAGTCACATATGGTCGCCCCCGCCCCCCCTTTTGTTCATAAAAAAAAATGTGTTTTGTTTTTGCTAAGCTTGGCTCAATGGGTAGAGAGGATGAAAGTGAACCCAGTGAACGCGTGTTTTGTTTTGTTTTGTTTTTTTTTTTTAATTATGAAACCCAGTCTACATATTTTATTTTTTATTTTGTGTTTGGGTTTTTTTATGAAAAATAATTTGTGTAATTAAAAAAAAAAAATAGAGTTAGTACTTATAAGTTATAAATGTATTTAATATATTTGTAGGAAATATAATAAAAAATTATAATGTTTTAATAGTTTTATATAGTAAGGGCATTAGAGTAAATTTATTTGAATTTCATTTTCCATCATCTCATTTTTCTTTTCAAACAAACAAATGAGTTTTTTATCTCTCCACTTTTCCATCCTCCCAACCAAACACATATGAGAGAAAACTAAGGGTATGTTTGGTAACTGTTTTTTCCTCTTATTTTCTGTTTCCAAAAATAATTTTATATTTTTGAGACTAAAAAACTTGTTTGGCAACCCAAAATAAACAGAAAACAAAAATTGTTCTCAAAACTCAATTTGTGAAGGAAACTAAAAACATGTAAAATGCTATTTTCAATTTTTAATTTTCAAAAGTTAATGAAAACACTAATTTAATTTAATGAATCTATCTCTTTTTTTTTTGAGAAAGAATCTATCTCATTTAATGAGTTAACAATTAGAGTTCAAATCCTAGGAACAATATATTTTAATATTTTCTATTTTTTTCTTCAAAAACCTATCTTTTTAATTTCAACTAATCAAACATGTTTTTTATTTCAAAAATACAAGAAAATTGTTTTTACTTTATATTCCCCAAAACAAGTTTTTGAAAATAGAAAACAAAAATTGTTACCAAACATAACCTAAATCTTTTCTATCCCTTCCTCATTTTCTATCCTCTCACTTTTCCACCCCTTTAACCAAACAAACCCTAAGGGTCCATTTGGTCGGAGGAGTGGAAAAATAGGAGGATAAAAATAGTGGGAGGATGGAAAAGTGGAAGGATAAAAAAGATTTTATTTTCTCTCATTTTTTGTTTGGTTGTGAGTGAAAAAGTGAAGGGATGAAAAAGATGAGTTTGAATAAATTTACTCATATACCATTATTAAAGAATGATATCCACATGTAAAAGCTAAAAAATCCTCCACATGTAAAAGCTAAAATCACTTTCTATCTCTATCTCAAAAAAAGAAAAAAAAATATCTATCTTAAATTCTTAATGAAGCAAAACGGAAATCAACATACAAAAAAATTTATTTCAAACCTCAATCTCCCATGTACGGATGGAGGGAAAATGCTTCTGTATATTAAAAAGAATAAAAAAAAAATTTTAACTTCCTGAGTTGCATTCTAGACCTTCTTCTTCTCTGTTGAGTGTTGCCGATGAAGCCATCCTTCAAGTTTCTTCTCTAAAAACTAAAAACTTTGTATCTTGTTTTACTTTGCTTTGTTTGTTCACTTTCTTTGAGGTTTGGGGATTTTGATTTTACAGGGAGTGTGGGTTTACCGAATAGTCTTTTCTCTTTAATTTCTAGATTTTTTTAATTAATGATTTTTTAGGAAATAAATACTAAAATTTTAATTTTAATTTTAATTAATGGCAAAATGACATAGTTTTGGTAATTTAACAGTAATAATGGATGACAAGATAATGAAAATCTGAATTACGGTGTTTTGAAACTTAGAGGATTTTTTTTTCCAAAAAAAACATAGAGGATTTTTTGACAAATAGCAAACTTAGAAAACTAAAATGAAAAGTATTGAAACTTAAAAGGTAAGTTCTGAAATTTAGTCTATTAAAAATATTGTGTGCTAACCTGCCTTTAGGCTAGTATGACTTTTACTTCTTCTTCTTTTTTCTTTTTTTTTCTTTTTTTTTTTTTATGATTATGAAGAAATTTGTCATATTAAATATTTTAGTATTAATAAATTTTACATTTTTATTCTAAATTTGCAAGTTATGATTTTACTAATCATGGTTAAATTTTGATAAAGAAAATCTTATAAAAACTTAAAATATTCTAAAAAGAAGGGAACGTTTTCTCAAAAAAAAAGAAGGGAACGTTATTTTTTTCAAACTTCAAGGGACCACATGGGAGGGGAACGTGGGTGAAATTAGCCAAATACCACGTTTTGGCAAAATTTGTAGCAAACTAGTACTGTTTCAAAAATATTTAGCAATCTACTATTTTTTTTAGTACTCGAGTTCAGTGAACTCGAGTTCCTAGTGAGTCGCCAGCGTGGCACAACTGACCTGGAATTTGTGTAATTAAAAAAATAATGTGGTACTCGATATTACTGAAATCGAGTATCTCTTTATAGTACTCGAGCTTAGTGCAGTCGAGTACCTTGTTTTTTTTTTTTTTTTTTTTTTTCCTTTTCTTCTTTGTACTTTTTGTTTCTATTGGAATAGCTTGAATAGTCAAACTTAGTGGCTTGACATTAGCCAACAAACCGTTAAATGGCTTGCATGACATGCCCATGTCAGGAATATGCATGATCTTGTCCATGTCAGGAAGATGCATGATATTCAAGAAGTTTCATGCGTGAAGAAATGCAAGAGCTTGCATTTCAATATTCTTCATGAATTGTCAAAGAAGATGGCCAGGAACACATGCAAACCAAATTCATGCTTCTTTTCTTTGGCCATAAATGCTTGACTATTCATTATTACTCGTTGTGCTCCTCTATTATTATTTATTACTTGTTGTTTGACTATTCATTGTCTCTCCAATTCTCACCTTATTTTTGTTCTTCCTCACTTTGTTTGCAGCTGAACGCTAACCCAAACCCAATTCAGTTTCAACCTCACTCGCTTTCATCTTCGAAAATAGGCCCGTCAACAGCTCTTCAGTTTTACGCACTGAAAACTATTTCTTGTTTCTTTTTTCTGGTTGTCTTTTAATTTGGTGGTTTTTTTTTTAACCGGCGGGAGTGACTGAAACTTTTGGTCATTGGTCCAATTGCTTCCATTTCCTTCTATGGAAACTCAAACAGCTTCCTCCTCCTCCTCCTCCTCCTCCTCCTCCTCCTCTCCTTATAGGAAATACGATGTGTTCCTTAGTTTTTGCGGCGTGGACACCCGCAGGGGTTTTACTGGCCATCTCTACTACGCTTTGAAGCAAAAGGATATTATCACCTTCATAGACGATGAGAAACTTGAGCGTGGAAAAAGTATTTCACAAGAACTCTTAAAAGCAATAGAAGAGTCCCAGTTTGCAATCGTCATTCTCTCAACAAACTACGCTTCTTCAAAGTGGTGCTTGGTTGAACTAGCAAAGATTGTTGAATGCATGAAACAGAACAAGTTGACAATTTTGCCTGTCTTTTACCATGTGAATCCCTCTGATGTACGGAATCAGATGGGTATTCTTGCTACACGGAACTGGACTTTTGCTGAAGCCTTTGCTGAGCATGAAAGAAATCATGTTAACATTAAGGATTTGCAAGCATGGAAGGCTGCCTTGACAGAAGTCGGCAATATATCCGGATGGCATGTACAACCAAATAGGTAACATTTTACATTTGTCTTGACTACTTTGTTCACATTATTATATCAATATCGTAATTTCCCACACTCTAAAACTACTCCGATTTTCCTGTGGATTAACTTGAACCAGAGAAAAAAAAAATTTTGTCCCTTTTATGTATATTATGACTTAGGAAATTATACGCTCAAGTTGGACTTTGGTTGAAGAACCTTTGCTTAGTTTGAGGCATGGTAGTCTATTACTGAATTAACATTTTTTTTTACTTTATTTTTTATATTCACATAAACTTTTATTGATAAAACAAACTTCAAGACCTGGAAACATCCAATACAGAATCCAAGTCTTGAGCAATGGAGAGAACAAAATGCAGGGGACCTCTTAGAGGATCAAAACAACCCAATACAAAATTAAGCAGAGACCAGCGAGCTAGAGCATGTGCTGCTCTAATGGTCTCTCTGCTTCCCCAACAGAAAGATACAACTTGGGATACAATGTGTTTTTTATAGTCGGCCCTATTGCCTCAAGTCAAATGGTTGCCTTCCTTCAGCTTAGAATGTCTAATACCTACAATCTGAGAAGTGTAGCAGGAGTCAGACTAGGCCAGTATCAGGACAATGTGTTTAGACATATATTTAATCAATAGGCTTGTGATTTCCAAAGATCGTAATATGCAGGGTATAATCCCATATTTACTTTTTTTCGTACTAGATATCTCATTCAGTCATAACCATATCATTTTTTATCAGCACTTTTCTATTGTTATCAAGTGACATTTTAACAAAAATTAGATATCAATCAACAACAAGAAGCTAAATATTTCCAAAGGGAAAACTCTGTGAATACCTTCTCTATGAAGAAACTTCTAGTCATTTTGCCTCGAGAATAATCATCGGCATATATTTGGAATAATAGATGCATCTTTCTTTCTTTCTATTTTTTTTCCATCTGGGTCTATTTCCATTATAAATTAACTAGAATTATCTTCATAAAAACTTAGATTTTGTAGAAAAAATTTACTTCAAACATGAATACCTATTACCTCCAAAGTTAAATAGAATATGAGTTAAATCAATGGTGAAGATAAAAATACTGTACTATATAAGGTAGTGTTAAAACTAAGAATTTAATAAGTAATTATAACAAATCAAGAATATTGTAAAATTTGAGGTCAAATCACATTTTGGAAATAAACAAATGGGAGACATTTTTTCAAAATTATAAGTTTTGGATTTAAATGGCTATTGGTATGATTTTCAACCATCCATGTCCATGACTATGACAAATATCACTATGACTAACGATGACTAATCTTTTTAACCTCAATTATTGTCTCACTAATTTACATTTCTTGTAGAATTTCTTTGGTGAACGATTAAAATGTTTTGGACAAGTAAACAGGCCATAAGCGTAAATATATAGTAAATAATTTAATTGGTGCATTTGTTCCTTTTTCTTATTGTGAAGATTAAAGAAAAAGATTAAAAAAAAAAAAAAGAATATGAAAATTAAATCCAACAAACATACAACAAATGAATTATTAAAATTAAGCACACTCTCAACTCATTAAACTATTATAGTCAGAAGGAAACATGTGGTTCTCACTTGGACTGTATGATACCAAACAAATCAAACCTCAATTACGATGCTATATTAAACACTTTTCAAATTCCCCTTTCACTACCGAACGAATCTAAGATTGTGTTTTGAATGTTTTGTCTCATGTATTTATGCTATACTATACTGTCATCAAATTTATTGTTATGCTATCTTCATTGCAGTTGCAGCTCTGAAGCAGCAGTTATCCAAGAAATTGTTCAAAAGATATTTGGAGAATTGACTCTTATATTCTCAAGAACTATTTCCAAGGATCTTAAGCTTGTTGGAATAGAATCCCGTGTGAGGGAAATGTTGGATTTATACTTAGATATAAGGTCGGGTGGTGTTCGCTTTGTAGGAATTTGCGGGATGGGTGGAATTGGTAAAACAACTCTTGCCATAGAAATTTTTGAAAGAATTTCAGGTAGCTTTGAAGCTAGCAGCTATATTGCTGATGTAAGAGAAAAAACTGAAAATCGAGATCTAGTTTCTTTACAAAAACATCTTCTTTCTAACATCTTAATGGAAAGTGAAATAAAGATATTGAATGTTCATCAGGGGATCAAAATCATAGGGAATAGATTACGTGGTAAAAATGTTCTTATTGTTCTTGATGATGTTGAGGACCAAAAACAATTAGAAGCATTAGCTGGGGAACTTGATTGGTTTGGTCTAGGGAGTAGAATCATTGTAACAAGCAGAGATAGCCAATTGTTGAAAAGTTGTGGTGTGAATTACATATATGAAGCAAAGGGGTTGAATCCATATGAAGCTTTGCAACTCTTTTGTTTGAGTGCTTTCAAGAAACCCCATCCTAAAGAAAATTATGTGGATTTGTGTATGTATTTTGTGAATTACACTAATGGCCTTCCTTTAGCTCTTAAAGTTTTAGGTTCTTTGTTGTTTACCAAAAGCACCAATGAATGGAAAAGTCTCATAGATAAACTAAAAGTGGAACCTGAAAAAAAAATTTTGGACATTCTTCAAATAAGTTTTGATGGGCTAACAGAAACCCAAAGAGAATTATTTTTAGATATTGCATGTTTTTTCAAAGGAGAGAAAGAAGATTGCATAAAAGAGATATTAAAAAGTTTTGGTTACTATCCAGACTACAATATTGGTGTTCTGAAGGACAAATCTCTCATAACCATTAATGAAAATGGAGCTTTGTGGATGCATGATTTGCTACAAGAAATGGGTCAAGATATAGTTCGTCATGGATCTAAAGAGCCTGGTAAACGTACTAGGTTATGGCTTTATGAGGACATCCTTCATGTATTGAAGAATAATACTGTAAGTTGACTTGTCTAGACCTAAACTTAGAAAAGTACATATATTCTTACAAATTCTTCTAAGGATTGCCAATTATTCTAATTTCATTAATCTTGGTTATTAGGGAACAGAGGTAGTTGAAGGCATAATGCTAAACACACCTATTCAAAAAGAGGAGCACTTGAATGCTGAAGTCTTCTCAAAGATGATAAAAATGAGATTGCTTAAAGTGGGTGATATGGGTAATGTGAAACTTCCACAAGGCCTTAATTGTCTTTCTAATGAGTTACGCATTATAGAATGGCATGGTTATCCTTTAAGTTCCATGCCAACCAACTTCCAACCAAACAAGCTTGTTGAATTGAAAATGCATTGCAGTAGCATCAAACGACTATGGAATGGAATCATGGTAAGATTCACTTATTCAATTTTGTATTTTATTCCTTTTCATTAAGGCTTGAGTTTATTTAATTTTTTATTGGTTTATAACAGGTTTTAGATGAGTTAAAACTCATTGACTTGCGTAACTCTCAAAACTTAATTGAGACCCCAAATCTAAGTGGAGTCCCAAATCTTAAGCAATTGATTCTTCAAGGTTGTACAACACTGTCTAAGATTCATCCATCTCTTGGAAATCTCAAACAGCTTATTCAATTAGATCTGTCTGGTTGCAAGTGTCTTGAAAGCCTTCCTTACAAGATTAACTTGGAATCTCTTGAAGTTTTTATTCTTTCCGGCTGTTCAAGATTAAAGAAGTTTCCAGATTTTGTAGGAAATATGCCATGTTTGTCTGAACTTTATTTAAATGAGACTGCTATAAAAGATCTACCATTGTCAGTGGAGCATTTAACTGGCCTTATTAAATTGGATCTAAGAGACTGCAAAAACCTTGCAAGTCTTCCGAATGCTTGTTATAGTTCGATGTCTCTAAAAATTCTCACTTTATCTGGCTGCTCAAAACTTGAAGAACTACCAAAGAATTTGGGGAATCTCAAAGGTTTGGAGGAGTTAGATCTGAGTGGATCTGCTATAAAAGTGCTACCTACATCCATCAAACTCTTAAAAAATCTCAAAAAACTGTCTCTTTGTGGATGTAAAGGGCTATCATCTAAATCTTCGAATAAACTCTTTAGTTTTCCGTTCATGCAACAGAGAAGAAGTCCAGATCCCATGGCCATGCTAGAGAGTTCTTTATCAAGCTTATGGTCCTTGACCGAACTGGATCTAAGTCATTGCAATCTTCAGGCAATTCCTGATGCTTTTGACTGCTTGTCGTCCTTATTAAAATTAAATCTAGAGGGAAATGAATTTATTTGGCTTCCTAAAAGTATGATTCAACTATCAAATCTACAAGATCTTTTTCTGTGTGGCTGCACGAATCTTCGATCATTGCCAAAGCTTCCATCAAACATTAAGTATATTGATGCAACACAGTGTACCTCACTGGAAACATTATCATCTGGATCAAAATATGATTTTCAGCCAGCACTTCAGCTTCTGAATTGCATCAAATTGACTGAGAATCAAGGCTATGGTTACATGTCAACAATGCTAAGACGTTATTTCATTAATGACAAGGTCTCTCTCTCTCTCTCTCTCTCTCTCTCTCTCTCTCTCTCTCTCTTTTGTGAAGTTCTAAGCATCATTATTTGCATATTTCAGCATTACTATGGGCAAGACAGACTGGCACATTATATCTATGTTCCTGGAGGTGAAATTCCAATATGGTTTAGCCACCAAAATGCGGGGGCTTCCGTGAGTCTGCAAATGCCTTCAGATTTTTGTAACAAATTGATGGGAATTGCTATGTGCATTGTTTTTGTATTCCACCAACATGGTCCATTTGAGTCATTTGACCAACTTGATTTTGAAGATTTGGGGCATAATAAATATACACATAAGCTTTCATGTTCCATTGAATTTAACAATTATAAAATTTTTGGAGTGACTAATGGTTTTTCCGAAGAATTTGGTAAGATTGAACCGTATCACCTTTGGCTGCAATATTTACCCTCTCAATTCTTTAACAAGGGCTGGGAAGAAGCGTCAAGTAAAAGCAATGCTTATGGATTCAGTGATATTGAGATTGAATTTAAAACCAGGGGTCTTGGATTGGAGGTTACAAGATGCGGGGTCCATTTGGTATTCAAGCAAGACGTTGAAGATCTCAAACAAACTATGGTTGGGTCTAGCAGCTGCAGCATCACTCCTTATGAGGATGATTTTGACAGTTCAGCCAGAGATACCATAATTAAGGGAAGCCATGATGACTATGATGGGGAAGGGGCTGGACCTAGTGGAGAAGGTACCTCTAATGATGTAGACGCACCACACCCAGAGTGGATTCAGCAACCTAATCTAATTGAAAATTGAATTGGGAATTTCAATTCATGCACACAATAACAAGGAAACTCAGACAAAGAGGCCAATGGCAGTGATGGTGATGGAGTGGAACTGGGTTCAGCAACTCAAAAACTGAAAGATTCCAGGAAGGTCACCAGAAAGTATGTTATTTTCAACTATCTACTTATTTTCTCATGTGTGTTTTCCTTTTCTTTTCCCAGAAACTGTCTTTTTTTCTTTCTTTTTTTTTCTTGGTTCACATTTTTTTCTTGTATGTGACCATTTCTGTGTCTGGCTGCAAGGAAACTTGAGGAAAATTAATGTAGAAAGGGTAAAAACTTTTGAATTCTATCTCGTTTTGATGTTTTTTAGTTTCGGGCAATTGTAATGCTTGACTAATATGAGCTGAAATAGTGGTGCCAGACTTAGTTCTTGAGTTCTCAACTCTCTGGGTTCCCTTTGGAACATATAAATTTTGTTTTCTTATCCCATATTTTTCATAGAATCTGAAAGAGTGACAAAATGCTGGTGATTTTTTCTTATGGTTTTGTTTTCAGAACACATAAGCACAGCTTAAGCAAGCCAGTTGTGTTTGGCTTTGCTGGCAATTTCTTTCCTTGGAATAAAATGCATTTTCCCCCAAGAAAATAGGAAGAGCTTATTGTGGGTTATGTTGTTTTGTATAAATGTTTTCTGAAGGTACCAGTTGGAGCGAAGCCAGAAAGCTTTGGATGAGAATATAATTGTGGGAAGAGGTTGTGGGAAGACCCACATTGCTGTACTGCTTATACATGAGCTAGGTTACTTAATAAGGAAGCCCCAGAAGAACATATGCGTCTTTTTTGGCCCTACAGTGGTTCTGTTTTGGCAGGTAAACTATAATTTTTAATGTTTGTTTTGTAATTTAATGTTCAATTTTTGGTAGTATTTAAGTTTGAGACATTTTTTTAAGCTTATATGGCTGGAACATTGCACAATAACGAAGTGGTGTGCTTTTTGGCTTGGCTGAAGTGGTAGGTGTGTAGGCTGTGAGAAGGGGGTTGGGCTATTGGTTTTTAGTGCCTATGTATGCAATTTCTCATCATGATTCTAGATTTTAAGATGGGCCTTCTTGATTCTATGTGTTTCTAGTTCACCTTGGAAAGGAGTTTGGCATTTAATAAATAGAGTGGTGATTATTCTATGAACTCATTACTCCTTGATCGTGCAGAAGTGTGGGCTTACTCTTCTAATGGTGCAGTGTTATGTAGAGTTTAAGCAAACAATAAGGCATTGGTGGCCTCTTTATTTGATAATTGAGGTCTCATTCGTCAATTAATCAATATATATATATAAGCAAAGACCTCATGCGGGAAAGTATGAGGTTTTGCCCTGTCGAGCTTTGTATAAGTAGTTTCTCTACAATAAAAACATTAATTGTCATATTTACTCTTTCCACAACCTCTCCTCTTCAAGTCTCTTAGGATGCCCTGATGTCTCCTTGATTACACAAACTCATCGCTTTTTACCTCTTGCTCATTTCTTCTGTTTCAAACTCCTCTCTTTCCTATACTTCTGGTCATATACCGCCAAAACCCATATTGCCATAGTTCAATCTCAGTCTTAAAGGAATGACTTCAAAGGGCAGAAGTTTTCTCCACAGTTGGCATCAATTTCACCAGGTCCCGAAACCCGTCCGTCTCTCTTCCACAAAACTTAAAAAAATGTTATGCTCTTCTCTTTCTCAATGTGTTTTGAAAAAAATAATAATAATAATATCAGATTATGAGCTTCTTTCAGAATCTCAGGGACTCCATTGGGGAGGCTTTTTTGGTCTACGTCAATGAGGTTTTGCTCAATACATATATATTATTACCTGTATTCCCTGTTTGTTTACATAGAAAGTGGGTTTTGCTGAAAATTCTCTATGTGATCTTTTAATGTTGTGAGTGATTCCAGGAATATAGGACTGACCCAGAAGATAAGCCTCAAGCCAAATGGTCGACATGACAAGGTAAAAAAAGAACCTACATTTAGGTTTTTTATTTTATAATTATTAATGGTATGGTTTTTTTTTTTTTTTTTTAAGTATTCATTAAGAAGCTTTTTTGAAACAAAGAAACGCATCTTTTGTTAATATGCAAATCAATATCCTGATTTCTGTAAATACAAACGGATTGGATTGAAGCCTAACACACAATCTACTCATGTCGTATAATAAGCTGAGATTGTGGGTTGTTGTGTACTACTATTGTGTAGGCCCTGTAGGGGAGATAAAAATTAACTGAGGAACCATCAAACAAATATTAAAAGTATCAGGAAAGATGTAAAGGCTCGAGTTGAGTTTTTTTGTTGGGTAGTTGTCCAAGGCTCCAAGCCTTGGCAGTGAGCCAGTGATCTGCTCAGTATTTGAGTGGGCTAATTGTGTTTTTATAAATACATAATATGTTCATGTCATAAAATCAATTTTTATAGCCAAAATAGAAATTCCATTCATTTTATGATACATAATAATCCTTAGATAGAGTTCAATCTTCTTCTACTTCTTTTTTTTTTTTTTTTTTTTTTTTTGAATGTCCTAATGCCTCCAATCTTGGATCTCCTTAAAAATGACAAGATGTAGTTCATGCTAATACTGTTCCATATTTCAACACAATATTTATGCATAGAGGATTCTATGTGAGTTTTCCCTTTTGTTGAATAGTTACCTTAATTATTTCATCTGTATACAGCAATAGGGGAGCCAGCTAAATAATTTTTATTAGTTTTCCTTTACACTAAAACAATCTTACATGTCTTGTAGCTCTTTCTAAACATCATTTGCATGTTGTGCCCATCATGAAGTGATCAAACTTTGCAACATTGGTTTTATTACACAGGTATGCATTTCAACACAAAATTAGTTTGTAAATGAGTATGTGGACATAAGAGGCAATGAAGTTTTTGTATTAGATGGTGCGCGATGTGACATATCTCACCTTCATGTTAGAAAAATCGACATCTAGCATATATCATACTTATAAATTTAATGGTCTAATTTATCAAGGACTTCTTTTATTTATTAATTACTTATTACTTTGGAAAATTTCATAAATCCAAGTTGGTATTTTCATCTCTCTAATGTGTTCTTCTAAAAAATAAAAAATAAAACTCTCTAATGTGTCAATTGTTATATAGGACAAATCTTTTTCAGTATCTCTTTTTTGTCCCCCTTTTTTGCTATATAGGGTTACTAGATACATGCGTAAGTTTCCAGTTTTACAAATATATGAAAAAGGTCTTCTTTGTAAAATCTAGAACTTTGCTAGACACTATACAACATGATTTGTGGAAGAATTTCCAATAGACAAGTATACAGAGAAGAATGATCACAGTTCTTGGTTTTTTCTTCATTTTTTATCACATCTCTTTTTTGTGCTTCAATCTCAAAAGTTGAATCTATGTAGTTTTTCCTGAATTTTTATCACTTCAAAGTATATCTTTTACTGCAATGAAAGAACCAGTGTTCCTCTTTGCACATAATGTATAGGGAAGTGCCAAAAAGGCAAGTAAAAGAAATTGATGGAACAAGTTGGCACTTCACTTGGAAAATGTGGTATAACTATCTGGGTGGTTGGGAATTATCTAGTTCTGAAATCAATGGGGAAGGTGGGGCTCATAATGGGAAACATCCATATGTACAATAATTTTGGGACCTTTCAATATAACTAGATTGACAATTTCTTGGGTTTTTGAAGAAACATTTGATAGAACACACATATTTTTGCTAAATAAATTTTGATAGAATATAACTACTGCTTAAGTGTGTGTATGATTGGCATAGCTCTGAGTTAAGGCAGTAATATGGTTGACTATGAAAGAAGCTTATAATGGGGTTAATGTGAATGATCTTCATTCTATAAATCTTGGGTTCGTGCTTAATATTTTGTCACTATATCTTGGGTTTTAGGGTCAAGAGCACACCACACATGCTGAGAAGTGTCCAATGCAACAAGAACGGTCCAAGGGGAAGAAGAATGCTAAGAAAGGAGATGAACTTAGTGAGATGACACAGGCTATCCAGAGCTTTACTGAACTATCAAGGGCAAAGTTTATAGCTGGGCAGGCAAAGGTAAGTGGTAGCACTAAGCACATGGGTGAATCTGCTGGCACTGATGATAAGTTCTCTCTTGAGAAGGCTATTGCCACACTCAATGGGCACAAAGATCTAGATGATATGACCTTCTTCAAGGTACAAAAGAAACTCTATAATCGCGAGGCTAGGATTTTCTTCATGACCACGCCAGATAATAGAAAGAAAGCCTGGATGGAGTTCATTGCGAAGGAATCTGATTGAGTTGCGGTTGTGCTTGATGATGCGTTTGTTTGTTTGTTTGTAATAACTTGGAGACATTGTTTGTAGTTGCTATATGTTTACACAACAATGTTGTGTTTTGGTTGTGATTCTCTTTATGTGTGTTTTGTTTTCAGCAACTTTATGTTTGTTTCCAAATAATTATGTGTAACTATGTATTTGTTGTATGGTTCACAGCAGATTATTTCAGACAACTCAAATTGGTGCAGCACTGAAAGTATGTAAATGTATGGTATTATAATGGTAGTTGTGACCTGTATTTGAGAACTTACTAGCTGATGTGTAATTATTGTCGCTGCCATGTTTTTGTACATTGTAGGGCATAATAACCTGGATGAGAGTGGTTATAAATTGCTCTCAATATTCAACTGAAATTGTCCAATGGCGATTCTGTCGAGTATTGAGGGCAGTTCACGAATTTGAGAACATTATAATTAAGCTAGATGAAAATGCACATGAGCTCCCTCATGAACTTGATGTAAACGAAAAGTACCATCCATGGTTCAAGATATAGAAGCATTTTATTATTTATGTCATAATAATGTCACTATGTTTACTATTGTATTTGGTTATGATAGGACTTAACTACATTTAAGTTATGTTATTGGGCATGTATAGGAGATATCAATTAATGGTACCCATGACACTGCCTGGGTTCCTACTGTGAAAGCGATGTCATGTAGGAGTATGAAAAATGAAAATATTTAGTATGTCATGTGTGCATGTAATTTTAATATGCAATTTACACATGTTCATGTTGAACGGGAGGGCAGTGTTAAGTTGTTAATGACTCAAGAGTGATCCTAAACATGGATTTCCTTGGTTTGAATTTTTTTAACCGAGTTTAAGTTTTTATATAAAATGACATTATTTTATATGAATATAAATGACCTTATGGTTGCTAATATTCAGGAATCATAAACATTTTGCCCCCATCACGGTAAAAAAATAAAAAAATCCTTCTCTATTCGTATAAAACTTTCCTGACACCAATAAAATATGGAGAAAATATTTCCTAACATAATAAAATACAACACTGGAGTCAAAAGCCTTCGTTTTATCTTTTCCACGCTATTCACAGAATCATGCTTTTTTTTATTTTTTATTTTTTGTGAAACTAGTCACCTTTTTAGAAAAGAGAAAAAAGTTTGCACTTTTAGGCTCCGTTTGATACACCCACTCAAACACATGTTTTCAGTTTTTAAACAATATTACACATATTTTCACATATTTTTTCACTCACACATATTTTCACACATGTTTTCAAATAACAAAACACATGTTTTTAAATACATGTACCAAACACCTCCTTAGTGTTTATCTTTTTTTTTTTTTCACTCCATTTTTTATTTAGTCACAATATTTCAATTGATGAGTCTTATATTTTTTACACAAATTATTATTATTAAAAAAATCCTTCATGGTATTAAATCCCTAAAGCCTTCAATGTCTTTTTTTTTTTTTTGGTTCTATACCTCTTGTAATTTCCGTTTCAAACTCTAGATTTTTGTTTTAAACCAAAATTTTTAATCAATCACATTCATTACTATATCAATTTTTGTAAGTTTTATGTAGTAAAACTTGTAGTATTTTTAACAATTTTTCTAATTTTAAACACTGTGAAGCCAAATTTTAAAAACAATCAATGTACTGCAATGTGCATACAATTATACAATACAACTTTGCATGTATAAATATTGCTATATTCTTAATACTTTTAAATTGATTTATTTCTCTCAATTTGTTAAGGAATCAAATTAGATGTCTAAGCTTAATATATTTATACCAATCTCTTACTTTGATTATTAAAAACTATGAATTGGTTAGTTCTGTTTCTTTAGTTTAATGATATGAAATATATACTTTTAGTTAATTGAAATTACAGAAAATCTTAAGCGCAATAATAAGTCTAGATCAAATTTTAATTGAAATTAGGTAGATTTTGTATGACAATTACTTTGGTTTATCTATTTTGCTATTAGTATAATTAATATTTTTAAGGTTTTTTTTTTTAATATTGTCTTTTAATCTTGCTCCCCTTGAAGTGAAATCCTAACTTCGCCACTACAGTTTGTTCCATGTAGGATTATATTACCTTGTTGATTTAAGGTTACCCAATGGTACATTTCCTCCCACCACACAAAATATTTAGGTACCATGTTTAAGAATATCGAGGGAGGAACAGGCAACTTGCCAATAATGCTGTTAAATTGTTCAATTATAGACGCTCTTCAATACGAATGGTTATTACATGATGCTTTGAGGTGCTAAAGGCACATTTTCTTATTTTAAACGCAATCCTCTGTTTTAAGCCAATAAATTGCCTCTCATCATAAGCTTTGCATAATTTTATATGCATATATGAATACTTAGATGTTTTGCTCATGTGTGGGAAAAAGCTTAATGAGGGACAAGCGACGATCACAACTCATTGTTGAAAATTCTTTTGAAACAAATGCTAGTAAGAGTTGAAGGCATGTACAAAACTTCAATCAAGAGGCATGTAGAGTGATGGGCTAGTTAAAGGATGACATCACTGAGGTGATGTGGTACACTTTGCATTGTCACTCTAATCTTGAAAACATGAAATTTGTTTTTGGAAAAGTGATACGTTCACAACATTTTCATAATAAATCATAGATGATAAGTTGTTGATTCTAATTTGAACCTGCAATTGAAATTACTTTTTTGCCTATTAGTAATAGTCAATAACAACCTACCACTTTGGATTTGTTTCGAAAGTGTTATGAAAATGTTGTGTACATAGAATTTCTTTTGTTTTTTGGATGATGCATCACAATGTGGTTTGTATTCACCAATTTTGTACATGGACCTTTTCTACAATTTGGCTTGAATGCACATTTAGAGCATCCCCATCAATATGTGCATAAATGTGCAAAATGGAAAAAGTAACTAATTTTACACATTTTGAGCAAAAAAACACCCACATCAGTGGGTGTAAACTTATGTATAAATGCACAATTGCTACAGTAACTGTGCAAATATGTACGGTTACTGTAGCATGTGCATATAATATCTTAATAATTTTTTTTCTCTCCTCTCTGTACCTAACTCTCACCTCCCTCTCTTTTTCTCATTTCATCAGAGACTCTCTCAGGCGCATAGCTCTCTCTTTCTCTCATCTCATCAATCTTTCTTCCTCTAGCTTTCGCCGATCGCCACCGCCGCTAATGAGAACGACATCGAGCAAGCCAAGTTGTCGGACGAGTCCGTCGCCTACAACACGAACGGAGTTCTCCGACGGAGAAACCTGAGGCTTTGTTCTGAGCGCCGAGGAGCAGAAATTAGACCACCACGTAGACGAAGACGAAGACTTAGAAGACGTTGTATTATAAGGAGCAGTAGTAGTAGTAGTAGAAGAAGAAGAAGAAGAAGAAGAAATCCTAGAATCTCGTGGGTTTTGATTCATTTTTTGTTGAGCTTGAGGCTGCCGTGATAGTGATTGTGGGTGTGGGTCAGTGGTATCGGTGATTGTGGAGCTGGTTTTTTGGTTGTTCTTTGGGGTTTTTTGGTTTTTTTTATTGGGTTTGTTTCTCTCTTTTTTTTACTGGTTTTCTTTGGGATTCCAGTGTGATAGGCTTGTGTGGATTCCGGTGTCGATCTTGTTGCACAGTGGGAGGCCAAAGGCGTTGATCTTGAGAGAGATGGTGGCTGATGATGGTGGCTGTGTGGGTTGTGTTGGGTTTGTGAGAGAGATGACAGTGTTAAAGAAATGAATATTTTATTTGAATAAATATGTATAATAGATAAACTAATGTGGATATTTTGTAAAAATGGGTGTGTAAAATAGAAAAAGTAAGTTTTAGATATGCAAAATGAAAATTTTTTTGCACATACTATTGGGATACTCTTAGAGCTATGTTTTTGTACATGGACCTTTTGCAAACAAACTAATTGTGCATTTCTTAACTACTATCAATAAGGTGAATGAGATAAATGAAAGTTAGTTTTGCATAACCATATTATGTTTAATATTGTACATTGTTAGCAATTTAGGTCTCAACAAAAACCATCCATCTTGATTTCAAACATTTTGAAATTCATTACCATAATCAGCTGACTATTACTTTGGTACTGCGATAGTTATTTCCCGTAATCATTCTGAACTAAACTCTAAAACACAAGCTATGAAGATGAAAACATATGCTCTATTATAAGAGTTCTAAACTAAAAAAAAGCAGCTCAAGATATTTAACCAAGTCATTCTCGGAATCAAACAAAAACCAAATATAAAACTAAATTCATATTTTCAAGAGCCAAAAGACAAATTGCTGTTCCAAAATAAGTAATATTTATACACGACTCAGAATAATTATTCAATCAAAAAAGGATCTAATATTTGCAAAAGTTCAAACCATCAAAGGATCTCAAGGGCGTGTTTTTGAAACAAGAACCAAGGATTTGGAACAAAGGAAATTTGGGCTTTCATTTATTGATTGAACTCAGAAAATCTATGCCCTTGAGTATTTATTCAAGGAACCTGACAGAGTCATACCAGCACACCTTGGGCCACAATTTTCCTATGATTCTCCATTTTAATTCTCGATGGTGGAGAATTTTATCAGCAATCTCGTGCCTCTTACAATGATGCTTGAGGTTTAGTCGCTGATTTCTCAGCCTTTTAAGAGACTATGCTTTGGGTGTCAAGTCTTTGTGATGTCTTTGCCCGAAACATAAGACACTTGCACAAGGATATAGGAAACTTCAGGCATTCATTGACTTAGATTTATAAACAAAGTTGATTAGATGCATTAGTTAATTTTATCATCTTTATTCTTTGTTCAGTATAGTATTTTATTCTTTTTATACGGACAAATTTGCATACATTGTGAATCCTGAAATGAGCCTACCACATGCTTCAATTTCTATTTCGTCTACATTGCAAGTAGAATCTGTCGGGATTATAGCTTCTGATCTGCACATCAAATTTGCAAGATCTTCGAAAATATTTTGCTGTCACTTGTTTTTAGTGCACACGTTTTGTTGAACAATGTTTGAATATTCTCTAGCTTCCTATGCAAATGCCATTGGCCGACATTTGCTTTGTTATACAAGAAATTTGCTATTTCTCTAATACTGACAATGGATTTTTTTTTTTTTTTTTTGAGAAAGAAGCTGACTTATTTTATTAACTTGAAACAATTACATCCAAATCTAAAATCGAAACAATATGCGATGGGACATCTTCCATCCATAATTGAAAATCTGGCATGCGTAATGCATTTTTTGCCAGACTATAAGCAACCCTATTGTCGTTTCTCTTAACATGAGAATACAACAATCGTTCAAAACTATTAGCAACCCTTTTCACATCGTCTACCAGCAGACTTGTTGGAGATAGGCTACACTCTGTTGACTTCAAAGCTTTAATCTGACTGAGAGAATCTCCTTCAAGAGTAGCTCTTCGAAAACCCAATTCACGCGCAAATGTCACTGCCTTCAGAGCAGCCAGCACCTCAACCTCGTCAGGCTTGTAAGCTTGATGAATTTTTTCTGAACAGGAAGCGAGCACAGCTCCATTATTATCCCGAATTACCACTATTGCCGCCACTTGAAATTGATTTCCCTTGAAATATTTTTTCAAGGCATTAATTGGATTAACTCCAATTGTACGTGCTAGCTGGCTAGTAGACTCCAGATCGGGTGTAACAATCCTTGCCAATAATAACTCTTCATTATTATTCTACAACACTCCTTTCTCAAGTTGTACAAATAAAAATCAAGAAAAGGGGGATTCTCCTCTAAGGGAGGGAATTCTCCTCTCTATCCCCACGGTGGGGACTATGGAGGGGATTCTCCTCCTTGTCTCTCTGTTGCTAAGAAAAGGGGGATTTTCCTCCTTGTCTTCAACAGTAGAAGTTGTTTGTCCCTTCTACACGAAGGAGTGTTTTGTTTTGGGATTGTCCTTTTGTCTCTCTAGGGATATCAAGAGTATCCATGGAGCTAGTGGGGTGTTTTTGTTGTGGGGTTGGGGAAACACTTGTCTTTTTGTGAGGAGCCTACTACTCTTTCGACGTCAACTAATATGGACAAAATCACTGATACCTGGGTATTATGAGTGAAATCAGTATTGCCCAACAGGGAGGAAGACGGCGAAGACTGAGAACATAGGGAGGAGCGCAGTAAGATCGATGGAGGAAGGCCGTGCTGACGTGGTGCACATGAACGTTACTTCAATTACAACTCCTGAAGTAACGCCCTCATTAATGCTGCCCTTAGCCACGTAGCTGGATTGGGCTTTAATGCCTGCAATTATTGAGGATTTAGTGCTGCCAAAGTCCACGCCAATTAGCAATAAGTCCGACTTAATTAATACACCTTCTATTTCGGTGGTAACGCCCTCATTAATGCTGCCCTCAGCCACGCAGCTGGATTGGGCTTTAATGCCTGCAATTATTAAGGATTTAGTGCTGCCAAGTTTTTCTTGAAATATATGGGTATATTTTTAGTGAGGGCATTTTTGTAAAATTGTCAACAAGATATTTGTTATGTGTGGTCCATAATCTTTCCCATCTATCACCACAAGTGAAACCCCTCCCCCCCCCCCCCCCCCTCTTCTCTTTTCATTCTCACGGCTACTCTCTCCTTCCTATCTCTTATTCACTCTTTTTCTTCCCCAATGATGACCGAACCTCAAAACTCCCATCTCCTTCAGCATTCTTTCCCCTCTCTAGTCGAAATCTCCCTATTAGGGAGGATTATGTCTCCATTGATTCTCCTAGTATAGCCATAGCTCCATGAGATTTTGAAGTGCAAGAGACCCAAGGTAAAAATCTAAGTTTTCTCTCAACGTCTTCTATGAAATCCTTTGGGTTTTGTTAGTTTATGATGTTTGTGGTATATACTTGATAGGAATGACAACGGGTCGGGTTCGGGCCAGGTTTTTTGATACCCAGACCCGACTTGCGGGCCCTCCCCTGTTGCCCAGACCCTGCTCGTTTAGTAAACGAGTCTTTTTTTTAGCCCCAAACCCGGCCTGTCGGGTCTCCACGGGCCCCGTGGGGCCTCGTCCAGCCACTTTTGGGCCTAAGCCGTGGCCCAATCCAATGCAATCTTATTAAAAAAAAAAACCCCAAACACAAACACAAATCAATCAACATTGTTATCAGTCTTGCTGAAATGAGATCCTTAGACAGAAAATAAAAAATAAATAAACACAAAAAATAGAAGAAACAAAACTCCATTTATCATTTATGGACCGATTTTTACATTAACACAACATTAACTCCGATTTTTACATATTGAATCCTCAAACAAATACCCAAAAACAAAAACTACTGAGTGAGGAAATGAACCCAAAAAAAAAAAAAAAAAACCAAAAAATAAATGAAGAACTCAAACCAAGAGCTCCTCCGATCATCACATCTCTCTTCGATCTAACAATCCCGTGCTCTGATCTAACAACACGACCACATCTCTCTCCGATCTAACAATCCCATGCTTCTCTATGACAAAAACGGCAACCACCACGAGGTCAGTGCTCTTCCACAAGAGTAAGGATGGGTCAGTGAGTGAATGAGAGTGAGGGTGAGGATGAGATGTGAGTGTCTGAGTGAGAGTGAGAGTCAGTGAGGGGTATGAGATGCAAGTGAGAGAGAGAGTCAGTGAGGGTGACTGGGTGAGGTAAGGGAGGCGGCTGAGTTGAGAGAGAAGTAAGAAAAATTAGTTTTAGGTTAGGGTTGTGAGATATATATATATATATATATATATATATATATAAAGGTAGGTTTTTTTGTAATTTTATATTTATGCTAACCGGGTGAAAAACCCGGACCCGCTTCGGGGTTTTTTTTTAAAACCCAAACCCGACCCTATTCTTTATCGAACCGGGTAAAACCCGACCCATTAGGGTCGGGCATAAATTGTCATCCCTAATACTTGATGGGTTTGGTGAGTAATGGAACATTAGAGGGTTATGAGGATTTGGGTAGCAAGTGTTTTGTTTAAATCCGAAAATTTCAATTCTTTGGTGGGTTTTTGCTTTAATGGGATGATTTGGTTTTTACTATGGGTTTTTATCCTATTTTATTTGTATTACTCTTTGATGTTGTGGGTTTTGTTTTGGGGGTTGTTTTATTGAGTTGTAGGGACATTTAAGACTTTATTTGTTGGCTATTAATTTAATGAGGTGAATTGGATGTTTTGTTTGGCAACCATGTGAGTTGGGTTTCTTGAGAAATCATATGGGTTTTTTTTTTATGTTGAGGATTGGGATTTATTTTTGAAAGTGAGTTCCTTGCATTTTGGGAAAGATTTTGACATATGTGATAGTTGATGGTATTGATTATGAAATTTTTTAATTGATATGTACATTATGCTTGTTGCATGCCAAGTGTTTGATAAATTGCCTATATGAGTTATGGGATTGAATTTCTTGACTTGGGTTGTGATGATTGTTATATGAGGTTATGGGTTGTAATCTTAGTTATTTATATAGGCTAACACATGTAGCTCTAAGGTTTAACCAAGTCTCAAAACTTTTGGCATAGTGTTAAAATCATAGTATTTTTCTTTTGGGACTCTAAATCTGTCCCTGATAGATTTGAGTAAGCTGCACTACGTGATTTTTTTATAAATTATAGGAAAATTATTTTGAGCCGAATTTTTGATGGTACATACTACACATATAAGAGTTTATCCCTATTTAATTTCAAGTTGATCGGATAACTTTTCATAGACCAAACAGTTTTTACAAAAGGGCTGAACTGCTGTGTAACGAATCTGAAAGTATGAGGAGTATGTTGGGATTTTTGTGGAATTTACTTGAAACCTTCATTGAGTGGGTTGGCTTGTAAATTCCTGGGTTTTCTTCAACATGTGGTTTACTTAGTTAATTTTAATAATGGTTTGGTTTAATCTCTTGTAGTAGTGTATTAAAATGCTTTGGTTGTGTTATGGTCCTTTGGATCACTTGTATGCTTGTTTGATGTCCCTTAGGAATAGGTGCCTTGGGATAGTCAAGTTAGGCTTTAGGCCCTCACTTTGATTTTAGGGGACCATTTTCGATTTATGGAGACAAGTTCGAAGGTACTTTGTGATAGGCCTTGTTATTGATAGGCTTGATCATTGTGTTTCTAGGTTTCGAGATTCTTGGTGATGGACCTAGTAATTGGATTGCTTGCTTAGGTGGTGGTGCCCAATTGAGGTAAAATTGGTTAGCCTTCCGAGGTAAGTAGCTTTTTAATGAGATTTTTGGAAAATAACCATGTTGCATAAACGCTGTTTTTGGGTTAAACACATTTTGAAAAATTATTTGTGGAACTATGGTTTCTTAAAAATATTTTGTTGTGACCTTATTATATATGATTATATATGAAAAGCGCATGTTTAATATTGCATATGGGGAAATGCATAATTTGTTAGTATGGAAGAGATAAGCATCTTTGATATAATTCTTGGGAATGGATTTTATGGATTTATTGCATTATTTGCAAATTCTAAAGATGCTTTATCTTAGCTTGTATTATTTGGGAAATTTATGCAAAATATTTATGACAAGAAATGGTTTTGAGGACCTTGAGAATATTATGGATATTTGGTTATTGAAATATTTTATAAAACTACATGGAAGTGAACTGTATATTTCAAATACATTAACTTGTGAGCTTTTGATGTGGTTTTGCCACTATGCCATGATATTGGTGATGACCCTGTCTGTGTGACGACCTTGCCATGTAGCCTTGGGTGAGGTTTCTGGATTTGAAATGGTTTTGGATATTTTATGGCTCACAATGAATAATATGTAGTTTCATAGTTACTTTGGGAAGCTTGGCGCTACAATATGTCTATCATTCTTGTCATGATGTTAAGGAAATTTATTTTGCAGAATTCAAATGGAAATTCCCAAATTCTAGCATGTCTGTAAAATGCTCATTATCATGAAACTTGCATTTCCTCCACCCCCATTAATTATGCTATTTACTGGGCTTTAGCTCATTCCAGTCTCCAACAGTTTTACAGATAAATTAGTTACACGTCAGGCATGGAGCTTAATTTATTGGTGGTGACTGGAGTGCTATATTAAATTGGGAGACCTAGGCCATAAATGGTTGATGACTCAATCTTGCAAAGTTTAACAAGGTCATAATTAATTCTATTGGAGGTTGGGTACTTGGGGTTTGTTAGCCTTAGGCGTGGTAGGCCTAGCTTCAATGTTGAGGTTGTGTATTCTAGAAGGGATTGTGGTTTTGTGTTATCTATTTGGAACTTTGAAATATATTCATGTATTATTTGGAGGCACATGATTTGAGATATTGTTTGTAAATGTATTATAGAGTTCTGACTTGTAATATGGAGATTTTAGTATGGTTATTTATTTTTATCATGTGTCTAGGAGGAAAAAAAATCTCCTACATTCTCGCTATTAATGGTTCTTTTCTCACGCTTTGGACCCTTTTGGGTTTGAGGCGTGACATATATGACCACCGTGCTGGCTTGATGCTATGTTGCTTCAATCCAGTGAATATATATAATTGGTTAGTTAAAGGCAGAGAAGAGCACTAATGAGAAACAAAAGTCAATTAATTAAGAGTGGTGTGGTGATTAAGTCATGATTTGTGTGTACGCTAAGTGCATTAAGTATGTAATAGTCTTTTCCAATTAATTAATATGGATCATGTGTGATGTATATGATTGGTTAAGGAAAGATGTCGATTTGCTTCGGACCACGCAACAGTGTTACAAAAAATGGGTACTTTCAAAAACAAAGTGAAATTTTCTATAACTTGGTGACCAAAGCCGACCGCCTAGCTAACTCTTCGTGCAACCGAGAAAGACGACATGGTGGCTTGATCAAGTAGTTGTGGACAGCGGAGTAAGCAAATTTTGTTGTTTATTGAGATTACCAAGTGAAAAATAAAAATAACAGGAATAAAGGAGAAAAAAGAAAGGAAAAATTGCAATACCAATGTTATGTCCAAACAATAAAATTTGTACCAATGGAACATTAGATAATGGAATGTAAATCCCATCATTTTTAAATTTCTAAGTAATCAAAAATTTCCTCACTCAAACATATATACTGTAAAGGATTTCTCCCCCTCCGCACTTAAAAGTGAGGTATTCTAATTCTTAGTGCGTCTCGTAGAAATTTAGGTTCAATTATAGGCCAAGGCATCCAGATGATAGTCATTTGCATGTAGAAGTGGCTAAACCTACAGACACATGTACTGGGCTTTGAAATGTGATAAAGTATCAATAGAAAGTGAAACCTTTATGATAAAATTAAAATAAAGTCTCTAACATATGAGATACTTTTCTTAATATATCAAGACATGACAAGACAAACATAGAAAAGTTTGGGGTTATAGTCACTTAAGACTGCTTTATAATCACAATTGAACATACCAAAATAGAAAGTGTTTATTACCTTGATGTTGCATAGAATAATGGTTCTCCTTTTGCTATATTCCTAAGTGAAGAAAAGTTGGGAATATAAGGAAGCGCCTGAAAGGAACATTGTTTTTCAATCCTATGAAACGTGAAACTTGGCTTTGTTGGATTGAAAGAAACCAAATCCTGGTTTTTATATAATAACAAGATGTCACCATTATGGCACAACCCTAGGATCCGTGGAATGGGGATGAAAAACAACGTTGTTTTTATCATAGTAAACTCAATGTTGTATGCCTTAGCCCATGACACTTGAACTCCATAGTCCTTCATTACCCATATGTGAAAGTTTCTTCCATCATTTTTAGGACTTTCACAAATTGCAAGAGACAACATTCCAACACCCCAAGACTGATCCCCAACTTTGTCCGCTCAGGTGACTCAATCTCAAGAGGCGGTTGAACTGATTGAAAACACTCATCCTCAACGTCAAATGAATATATATATAAATATATATATATATATTTATATATATATATTGTGGTACAGAATGGGATGTCACAACCCAATGAATAATCCCATTGAGAAAAACACTGCCTGTTGTCTCACCATACACATCATCTCCAACATTAACTCTCTTCCAAACATTATTGCCCTTCACCCCAAGTGTGTACACAAGAGTTGGCTCTCGATTACTTTCCTCAACTCCATAATGTTCGGACAAGAGAACCACCTTATACACTTGAGTCTTGGGACAAAATCCGAGTCGAGGACACCAAAGAGAGGGTGTAAGGTTGATATCAAGCCTAATTATGACAAACTCACCTGTTATTGGATTACACACAAATAATTGATCCAATTTCACAGAGACATGATACTTATACTGATGCACCTTGCCAATTAAGATCAACCCATTGCATGAATCCACCAGATGATGTTTCACATAATACCCAAAACCTAAATGTGTTTTAGTGGCAAATTTCACTTTAGCACTGGAGTGAATAACGGAGCTGCTATTGAAAAGATGGACAACGTAGAGGTGGTGGTCTTTGACTTTGGGTTGGAGGATGGTCCAGTTGGAGTTTACTCTTGTGTGGTACAATTGAGTGAAACTGGGGTCCTTGAGAAGATGAAGCCATGTCTTGCAAACAAACCTGCAGTTGAATAGGGTTTTGAAGGGTAGTCGTGTCAGAATGTCTGCCACAATATTGTGGGGAAGATGTGAGATATAGTCTTCTTCATCTTCTTTCAATGCTTTGGTCTTCTTTCTAGCCATGCTGGTTGTGGGGTTGGAATGAGATTTGCTTCTTCTTCCCATGGAAAAAGTGAGGACTTGAGAGAGGTGAAAGCGGAAATGATGAGGATTGAGATAGGCCTTGGATGCATTTTAATAACCCTGATAGCCTCTAACTAATTCTAATATAGGTTTTGAATGAGGCCACTGGATCCAAATATTCCTAGGTGATAATATAGTTGCTAACTGATCCAAATAATCCTAGTTGTGTAGGTGGTTTGTTAATTGTCAAGCTGATCTTGCCGTGTATAACAAGACTCTGCAAACTGGTTTTGAATTTTTTTAATTTTAAAATATTAAGACGTAATCATGACTTTTTTTGGTTTTATTGGTTTTGACTTTGTTATACTAAAATATTACAAAGCAATTAAAGAAAATAATAATGGTATGTGAGTATTGTTGATGCCCATTTTTTGAATCCATGCCCAAAGGCCCATACAGAGGAAATCCCAAATGAAAAGCAAAGCCCAAAGACCCACCAAGGAGACCGAAGAACAATAAAAGTCCAAAGAAAGAAGTGCAAGGGAAAGGAATCTGCAACAGAATACAAATCTGCCGCAGAATACAAATCTACCGCAGAACACAGTTCTTTGGCAAAATGGCTTCAGCAGACAAAGACAAATTAGGCCCAAGAACCTTTTGATTCAGTCAATACTTGGCCCACAAAGGCCCAAATCCTTTTGTATAAAAGATAGGCGTGAGAACTAATATGAGAAGCACGGTGAAAAAAAACAAGGAACGGCAGGAAGTGTAAGCAGTAGGAAACGCGTGAAGGAAAGAAAAGCCAAACCAAAGGAAAATGACAAACGTAGCAGGAAACACGTGAAGAAATAAGACAAAATGCGCAGCAGAACGAAACAAAACTAATCTGCTACGGCAGGAACGACGTGGCAGACAAAAAAACAGAAGACAATGGAGCAAGCACAGAAGAGCCGGGGCACCACCAACCTGTACCCAGCCAATACAAGGGAGGTGGGCCCACGATCAAGGGGATTCAAGGGGTGTGGTTTGGTGGAGGGGGGAAAAGGGGGTCTATATTTGATTTCCTGCCGTGACTTCTTTTGGAGAATATATCCTGCTGGGATGGTATCTTACCCAAAAGAAGTAATAAATGGTTGGAACCATCTGATGCATGCCATAGAGCTAGGTAGTGAGGTAAAGGTATATAGCAGGAACAAACAAAAGGAAATTTTGTCGTGAAATGAGTAATGGTGCAGCAGACATGTACTGTACTGAGCAATGGCAGGGGCAACCAATAGGTGGGTGGGTAATCTTGAAAGGATGCCCACAACAAACCAAAAATAGTTGGTGAAGCCCTAAGGGTAAAAGGGAGAAATCTCATTGAATGAGTTCACTATAAAAGGAAGGTAACCACGGCAGATTAAAGGGGATGGCATGGGAGGAAAAATAGGGGAAGAGAGAAAAACACCGAAAGAAGGGGATCCAAGGGGGCGAAGGCACCTAAGGGGAAAAACCCATAGTAAGAGAGTAGTAAGCACCTAGAGAGAGGAACCCAAGAAAAGAAAAGACCAAATGGGGAACAACCCACGGCAAGAGAGTAGTAAGAAATTAAGAGTAAAAAAAACAGAGAGAAAGAAAGAAAGTGGTAAAAAGAAGTGAGAAAACGCGGCAGGAATAGGGGCATGCATCAATAGACCATCTTTTCCCTCCCTCTTAGCAAACTCACTCTTTGATGTTCCAAAAAGTAACAGCTAGTAGCCATTTAGGCCTATTCTCCAAAATGCACAACTTTGATGGCAAAAGCCTATGACAAGGTTGTTCAAGTTGGGGTTTGGGTTCTTTCTTGGTTTACTTATCCTATGGGAAGATTCAATACTTGATTTTGATTGCAAATATATTTGATTTCTCTCATTATAACTTATATCTGCTGTATTTAGTTATCCTGCCGTAGCACGTTTTTTATCACGTCTGCTGCATCAGTTGCCTTGTTGTAGTATCTTTACTTTTTTGTACTAGTTATTCTGCTGTAGCACCTTTTTCATTATCTTTACCGTGTTAGCTATTATACTAGCTAATCATTATCCTGCCATAAGTATATATATACATAAATCTTGTTTCTCATGTTCTGCAAAATATATTTTATATATGTATATGTGAATACGTATAAGTACATATACTCATATATGTATGTATATATTTGAGAATATGCTAACCCATTTAAACTAACATCTGTTTGATGGGTATTTTCTTTGAGTTTTAGATTTGTTTGTGTGCAGGAAGTAGAAAAGTATTCTTGCAGTAAAATGAAGAGTAGTCATTCACATTGCAAAAGGCTTTAAAGCACGGCAGATAGTTTTAAAGCACGGCAGGAAGTTTTATAGCACAGCAGAAAGCTTTACTGTACAACAGGAAGCTTTGTCGCACAGCAGAAAGTTTTGCTGCATAGCAGAAAAGTCAATCCTGCGGCAGAAACTGGAGAAAAGTTCTTTTTGCGATAAAAACTGGAGAAAAGTCAGTCCTGCGGCAGAAACTGGAGAAAAGTTCCTTCTGCGGCAGAAACAGAGGATAAGCACCACGTTCTGCCCGCCGTAAGCATGTTCCTGGCAAACGAGATATAGTTTACGCACAAGCCGGACCAAATTGAGTTGCAGTTGGACCGGTCCCAACTCCCTTACTCAGAATACTTGGGCCCAATACCGCAGGAGGCAACCAAGCCCACCTTAACCACAAAAAGGCCCACCACATTAAAATGGCGACTTCACTGGGGAGTTGGGATCAAGATGGGGAGAATGAGATATTTCTCCCTCACAAACATGTTTCCAAGTCCTTACCAAAAAAAGACATGCAGATGTTCTTAAACCTTCCAAGCTATACTCTCAGGAAAGTATCCAAAATGTTATAGCAATCCTATTGCAGAATTCTGTGGCAAAATATAGCAACGTTATAGCAGGACAGTACTGTAGCAGAATTCTTTAGCAGAATACAGCAATGTTACAGTAGGACAATACCGTAGCAGAATTCTGTGGCAGAATACAGCAACGTTATAGCAGGACAGTACTATAGCAGAAATCTGTGGCAGAATACAGCAACGTTACAGCAGGACAGTACCGTAGCAGAAATCTGTAGCAAGACACAGCAACGTTAAAACAGAGTAGTATCGTGAGCAAAATGCTATGGTACAATGTTGCAGCAGAATGTTGTGGCAGAATACCACAATACCATCGTAGAGTTCTACAACAAAATATCCTGAGAACTCTACAATAGATGGCCTTTACAATATTTGGTCCTATCCTTTAAGTGCCACTTGTTTTCCTTGTCATGCATGTGAGACATATGGCAAGCCATTTATTCAAACATGCAACTCTCCTAAAAGCTTTCTAAGCCACTTATCACCTTTTTGCTCTCATTTCTTTTAAGCAAACACTAGAAGCTTTCTAAACTCTCTCCATCTCCACCTTCGGGTTCAGCACTTAGAGGAGTAAAATCACTTCATTTCCTCACAAGGTTTCAATCATTTTTTCCATGCTAATGATTCTAGCTCTACTTCCCCTCAAGAACCAAAAGCTAGAAACAAAAAATGAAGCTATAGCAGCCAAAGGAAAACTTTCATCATTACTATACTGTTGCGAATCACTATTTCCTCCGCAAAGTATCCCTCAGCAGACTTCTCTAGAAGTACAAAATGTCCCTCCGCAGAAATTTTGTAGCAGAAAGTACAAATCCTTTGGCAGACTGTTCGCAGCAGAATCTGCTGAATTTTAGAAGTGTAGAATGTTTGTCCGCAGAATATTTTATAGCAGAAAATTTCAGCCTGCCAGGACATTCCACACTAAGATAAAAGGGAAAATAGTTAAGGAGGTACAGAAATTGCTAGCCGCAGGATTCATTAAGCCCATTCAGCACCCGCGCTGGTTGTCCAACATAGTGCCAGTAAAGAAGAAGAACAGTCAGATAAGGTGTTCTATAGATTTTAGAAATTTCAACAGGGCCTGCCGGAAAGACGAATTCCCATTGCCAAACATGGACTTACTGATAGATTCTGCGGCAGGCAACACCATGTTTTCATTCATGGACGAATTCAGTGAATACAATTAGATCAGAATGGCGCCAAAGGATGTAGAGACTCGTTACCCAAGGGCAGAAAGGGCATGCCTGGCCATAGTATATGCCTCATAGAGACTACGCTATTATTTCCTGGCCTATGAAGTGTGACTGATAACTAAGTCTCACGCAATCAAAGCCTTGTTGCGGCAGCCAATCCTCTCCGGAAGAATATCCCAGTGGTTGTTACAATTGTCACAATACAACTTGAAAGCGGGAACGCCCAAAGCAGTAAAGAACCAAGCTATAGTAGACTTGCTGGCACAATTCCCGGGAGAAGAAGAATTCCCGCTAGATGATGAAGTCCTAAGAGAGGTGGCTATGGCAGAAGAATTTAGAGAGCAATGGGTGATGAAGTTTGATGGGTCTTCTACTACCCAATTACGAGGAGTGGAAGTAATTTTGTATCATGAAGAAGACAAGGCTGTGGTGCTCTCATTCAAGTTAGAATTTCCCTATTTTAACAATACTGCAGAATATGAGGTCTATCTAACTGGGTTAGCCACGGCCCTTGAAATAGGGATCAAGCACTTAAAGGTGATGGGTGATTCGAACCTAGTAGTCTGCCAAACCAAGGGGAGCTTCTGATTAAAGGAACCCAGCCTAGCCCCGTACAGAGCAATGGCCCAGAAGATGGAGGAAAAGTTTTCAACCTTTGAAATAGAACATACTCCAAGGAACGAAAACCGGATTGCGGATGCGTTAGCTGTATTAGGCTCACAAATAATTTTCGAAGGGGATAGCACCAGAATAGAAGTTAGCAAGAGGAAAGAATCTATTATTGAGATGTTGAAGGAAAGGTTCCAGGAGGAACAATGTGAAGGAGATTGGCGGTTTCCCATAAGGGAGGCCTTGATGAAAAAAGAAAGGGCTGCAGAACTTAAGGTGCTAAAAGATTACAGCTTGGTAAGAGGAGAATTGTACTGCAGGATGCCAGGTGGGATCTTGACTTACGGATCCTGTGGAGAGGTCAACCTTTACCACAGACTTCAGAGGGCAGGCTTTTATTGGCCAAGTATGGGTAAAGACGCAGATCAAGTCCAAACCCAATGTGGGACCTGCCAGCTTGCGGCAGACAGAGCGGAAAGTTATGCCGTGTTCACCAGTGAAGACTGAAGAAGCCCATTCAGACAGTACTTAACAGAAGGTATCCTGCCACAAAAGCACACTAAAAGATATAAGCTTAAGAGGAGAGTGTGGGGAACGCCAAGGGAAGAAAAAGTTGTACAGATGCTTGCTACAAATAGGTTACTACTGGTCCACCATTATCGGATCTAGCAAACCGATTCAACAACCTTGAAGAGTTGAGAAGTTTTCTTTGAAGCACCTCAGAGGATTTATGCCTAAAGTGGCATTAATAATCATGATCTTTATGATATTTCTAGAGAGAATGTATCAGATCACTTGTAATGCGCAACTCCACCATTACTTTTCAAGTCATGAAGCTCATTGATACCCATGTCTCATCCAAGAAGAACTTTGCAACAGTGACAAACTCAAAACTCCTTCTTTTAGCTTGTGTACAAGAGGGAAATAGCAAAAACAATTGCTGACACACATTCTGCCATGAATAGAGTTGCTTATCTTCTTTCTACAAAAAACTATTACATGGTTTTTATTGAAGGTGTTCTGCTGCAAGGGCATTCTGCCGCAGGAATAAAGAAGCATGCTGTCCCAGGAAGATGTTGGTACGTCATGGGAATATTCTACATTAGAAGCCGCTAACTCTTGGCTATTACTAGCCAACCATGAAGCAAGAGACGTAGTAAGCTCCATCTAAATATGCCCATACTTAAAGCAAACGAAGAAGAAATCCAAGGAATATGGGTCTTAGTAGCAAAAGCCAGAAAAAGGGTCGTGGTTATGAATTCTTGGCTAGAAGCCAACAAAGGAACCATGGTTGTGAGTTCTTGGCAAAAGCCCATAGTGGGGGCTACACTCAATCAAACCTGCAAAGGAGCCATGATTGCAAGTCTTTGGAAGGAATCTGCAGAAAAGCTATAGCCACAATCATATGTAGCAAAAGATAAATGGGAAGCAATTGTGCTTGAAGTGGAACGAAGCCAAAGCATGCTTGGGAAGTAACTAATTCCCAAATTCTCTAGCAACGAAGAATCTCTACAATATGGCAACTTGTAGATCCATGGCATCTAATTTTTTTTTTACTGAAGAATGCATGAACCACATGATGGAGCATCAATACCAAGAGAAGTATGACATCAAGCCCATCCAATTTTCTCACATACTGGGGGGCTAAGTCTCATTCTGTGGCAAATCTGGGAAGGTTTCTGCAGAAAGCTAAGGACTTATTTTCATACGCTGGGGGCTGTCTCATTCTGCAACAAAATTTGGGAAGCCTTCTACAGAAAGCTAAAGACTCATCCAATTATCTCATATGTTGGGGGCCTAAGGCCCATTCCGCAGCAGATTTAGAAAGCCTTCTGCAAGCGCTTAGAGTGTCAATATGCAACAGCAACATTACCCACCACGAAATAAGTATTAATTGTGCCACTTCAACAAGTATACATCCATTTGCCACTTGGTCTGCAGCAACTTCAAACTTCATGATATGGCATAGTGCAACACCCATGCAATTTGTTGCAACCTACCATGGTCAACAATGAATCCTTGAGGAGAAATTCTACCACCCTTGTTGTGGCAAATGTCAAAGAAGCAAAGAAAGGAAGCAGGAAGAGGAGGCCTCCAAGCACTCCGGCAGAAACATATGTAAAGGTGAACCAACAAGCACTACAGCAGAAAATAAATGCTCTTCGTGAGACTATAAAGCTTCAAGAGTGCTCCGCAGAAAAGCTAAGTGACAAAGGAACTCACAACAGGAGCAAAATGTGGAAATCAACGATGAAGTCCAAGCATCTCTCGAGCAACGCATTCAATGGTAGACCACAAGAATTGGAGAGACACTGCCAAGCTTAGCAACATGAGAAAGAAGAATTTGAAGAAATAAGATCTGCGGAAGACTACAACAAAGTTAAGGGATCTAGTTCACAACAACATCTATGCCTTTTCATCAAAAAGGTAGGGATATACTCACCAACAGCGGCTATGGCAGAATGACAAGAAGAATATGTTAAAGAAGAAAAAAGCAAACACGAAGGAATCAATAGTTGCTGTGGCAGAATGACAAAGAAAATGTTTAGAAAGTGAAGATTTCTCATGAAAGCATCCTCATTTCCCCTTGGAAAAATATCTATAGTGGCACCACCTGTAGGCGCCTTAAAATCAGTGGCAGACTCAATCACTCCTGCGGAAAGATCAATTTTGCAGCAGAACCAGAATTTATGGCAGAATCAGAAACAGCCTGCAATGCAAACAGCAAAGGTACAAGAGTATTGATGATCTTGGGGGCTAAAAGGTCCTCTACTATTACAACAATACATTTGCCCATGTTAGTAGTAGCTCTAAATAAGAAGGCCTTCCATAAATACATCATCACTGAAAGAAACTTGCCTTTCTACAAGACCCAACATCCTTCTCCGCAGAAACTTCATCCTGGCAAAGAATATGTGTGTTCTTCAACATAGCAGAAAGTATTATCAACAAATGAAAGAGTACTCTACTATGATGAGGGCTTGCAATGTTAGCTCTACGCTTTGTTTTGAGCAAAAGAAATGAAGATATGTGAATGCAAAGAGAAGAAGAAGGCACAAGAAAAGGGAGTGAAGCCACCCTTTGATCTACACACCTAGAGGAAGCTTTCCTCTTGTGAAAGAACTCTACTTGAAGAAAGTGATGTGGCGGAACTATTTTGATGAAACTCTTTTCAGTCAAGCCTAATTCTTCTGCCGCAAAATCTGCCACAACCTTCACTTCCTACAGTATAGATGTTGCTCTAGTAGAAGCAGAGTAAGAGGTGTATTAATGAAGAGAAATAAATGCATGTATTGCAGCAGAAAGTGTCTACATATCCTGCGGAAGCAGAAAAATGAGTATTTGTCCCCCAAAAGCAAAGAAATGAGTATGCGCTACTGCAAAAACGTGAAGAAATAAGTATACAAATTGCCGCAGACATAAAGAAATGAGTACCATTGCAGAAGTCCAAGATCACAAGAAATTTCCAAGAAGCAAACCAAGAAACAAGCAAGGGAGTGATGAAGAAGAGAAGGATGCACACATCATCATTATTGACAATCCCTTTGAATAAGTGTAATGTTGATGCCCACTTTTGGCAAGGGGGCCTAATAGCAAGAAGAAACCCAACAATATGGGAAGAAAAAAGTTAGTAAATTGAGAAGAAAACCATTAAACCCGAATGGCAGGAATAATGGATCACAGGCCTATGAAATAAACAAATGGGTCTTGAGGAGGCAAATGGGCTTAAAGAAGCCCGGAAAGAGAGAAATAGCATACCCATGGGCAGTATATGATATAGAAAAGTGAGAATGGGCCACTGCAGGCCTAAAGTAATGTAAACAAAAAAAGTAAGGGGTTAATAGCAGGCCCATGAACCCCAAGGATGAGAATAAGGTAATTGGGCCAGGAAAGCCCAATGAAGTTAGTAAAAGCCCATGGGAATGCAGAGTTAGTAAATGGGCCAAGGACGCCCAAAAGAATAAAATGGGACAAAGGAGCCCGAATGGGACAAAGGAGCCCGAAAGTGATAAACGGGCCAAGGATGCCCAAAAGAATAAAATGGGACAAAGGAGCCCAAATGGGACAAAGGAGCCTGAAGAACAAGAAAGGCCCATACAGAGGAAAGCCCAAATGAAAAGCAAAGCCCAAAGACCCACCAAGGAGACCGAAGAACAAGAAAGGTCCAAAGAAAGAAGTGCAAGGGAAAGGGATCTGCAACAGAATACAAATCTGCCGTAGAATACAAATTTGCTGCAGAATACAAATCTGCCGCAAAACACAGTTCTCTGGCAGAATGGCTTCGGCAGACAAAGACAAATTGGGCCCAAGAACCTTTTGATCCAGTCAACACTATTTGGCCCACAAAGGCCCAAACCCTTTTGTATAAAAGATAGGCGTGAGAACTAATATGAGAAGCACGGTGAAAAGAAACAAGGAACGGCAGGAAGTGTCAGCAGCAGGAAACGCGTGAAGGAAAGAAAAGCCAAACCAAAGGAAAATGACAAATGTAACAGGAAACGCGTGAAGAAATAAGACAAAACACGCAGCAGAACGAAACAGAACTAATCTGCTACGGCAGGAACGGCGTAGCAGACAAAAAAATAGAAGATAGTGGAGCAAGCACAGAAGGGCCGGGGCACCACCAACCTGTACCCAGCCAATACAAAGGAGGTGGACCCACGGTCAAGGGGATTCAGGGGGTGTGGTTTGGTGGAGGGGGGAAAAGGGGGTTTATATTTGGTTTCCTGCTGTGACTTCTTTTGGGGAATATATCCTGCTTGGATGGTATCTTACCCAAAAGAAGTAATAAATGGTTGGGACCATCTGATGCATGCTATAGAGCTAGGTAGTGAGGTAAAGGTATACAGCAGGAACAAACAAAAGGAAATTTTGTCGTGAAATGAGTAATGGTGCAGCAGACATGTACTGTACTGAGCAATGGCAGGGGCAACCAATGGGTGGGTGGGTAATCTTGAAAGGATGCCCACAACAAACCAAAAACAGTTGGTGAAGCCCTAAGGGTAAAAGGGAGAAATCCCATTGAATGAGTTCACTATAAAAGGAAGGTAACCACGGCAGATTAAAAGGGATGGCATGGGAGGAAAAACAAGGGAAGAGAGAAAAACACTGAAAGAAGGGGACCCAAGAGGGCAGAGGCACCTAAGGGGAAAAACCCATAGTAAGAGAGTAGTAAGCACCTAGAGAGAGGGACTCAAAAAAAGAAAAGACCAAATGGAGAACAACCCATGGCAAGAGAGTAGTAAGAAATCAAGAGTAAAAAAAACAGAGAGAAAGAAAGAAAGTGGTTAAAAGAAGAGAGAAAACGCGGCAAGAATAAGGGCATGCATCAATAGACCATCTTTTCCCTCCCTCTTAGCAAACCCACTCTTTAATGTTCCAAAAAGTAACAGCTAGTAGCCATTTAGGCCTATTCTCCAAAATGCACAACTTTGATGGCAAAAGCCTATGACAAGGTTGTTCAAGTTGGGGTTTGGGTTCTTTCTTGGTTTACTTATCTTATGAGAAGATTCAATACTTGATTTTGATTGCAAATATATTTGATTTCTCTCATTATAACTTATATTTGTTGTATTTAGTCATCCTGCCGTAGCACGTTTTTTATCATGTCTGCTGCATCAGTTGTCCTACTGTAGTATCTTTACTTTTTTGTACTAGTTATTCTGTTGTAGCACCTTTTTCATTATCTTTACCGTGTTAGCTATTATACTAGCTAATCATTATAATGCCATAAGTATATATATACATATATCTTGTTTCTCATGTTCTGCAAAATATATTTTATATATGTATATGTGAATACGTATAAGTACATATACTCATATATGTATGTATATATTTGAGAATATGCTAACCCATTTAAACTAACATCTGTTTGATGGGTATTTTCTTTGGGTTTTAGATTTGTTTGTGTGCAGGAAGTAAAAAAGTATTCTTGCAGTAAAATGAAGAGTAGTCATTCACATTGCAAAAGGCTTTAAAGCATGGCAGACAGTTTTAAAGCACGGCAGGAAGCTTTATAGCACAGTAGAAAGCTTTACTGTATAGCAGAAAGCTTTGTCACACAGCAGAAAGTTTTGCTGCATAGCAGAAAAGTCAATCCTGCGGCAGAAACTAGAGAAAAGTTCTTTTTGCGGCAGAAACTGGAGAAAAGTTAGTCCTACGGGAGAAACTGGAGAAAAGTTCCTTTTGTGGCAAAAACAGAGGATGAGCACCACGTTCTGCCCGCCGTAAGCATGCTCCTGGCAGACGAGGCATAGTTTATGCACAAGCCAAACCAAATTGAGTTGCAGTTGGACCGGTCCCAACTCCCTTACTCAGAATACTTGGGCCCAATACCGCAGGAGGCAACCCAGCCCACCTTAACCACAAAAAGGTCCACCACAAGTATTACCAATAATATTTTTCTATAAAACTGAAAAATCAAACAAAATTTTTAGTTCAACTGTAAAAAGAATGAGTTGTTTATCAATAGTATGAGTTTAATTAGCTTGGAAAAAAACTATTTATAATTGTTTGTTTAGCAAACAAGACAAATTCAAACTCAAGTTAATTAAGCTCGACTATTAAACAAGTCTAACTTAAACATGGCAATGTGTTTGTGAATAACATCGTAAATGTGAGACTCGTTTGAAGTTTATATAATATTATGTGTTTATATTTATACTTATCTTAAAATAGATTTATATAGACTTAAGATTATATTGTGTAAGTTTGTAAATAAGTTCATACAATATCAATTATTATTGGTAATTTATTGATAATATAAACCGTCCATTTGTAGCAAAATTTATTTAATTTTTAACAACACAAAAATGATAAATCTAATTTTTATAAATTCATAGGTAAAAATATATCGTTCAATCTAATTAACTTAAATAATATAATTTCGACTATAATTTAGTTATTAACTATTAGAATAGATTTGTAAAGGAATCAAAAATTTCAAAATGGAGTATCACCATACAGTGGGAATTACTGATCTATATATTACCTTGAAATTCCTATTTATAATTTTTAATTAAGAGAAAAAAAAAATTCCATGCCACCCAGATTAGCACTTATCCATCAAAACAGAATCTATATTTAGATGAAAAATAAACATCACACCTATGTTATTAATACATTGATTAATTTAGAAAAATAATATTCAAGGAGTCCAACAAGGTACAAGTTATTACTTGGATGAGAACGTAATTAATTTCTGTATAATGAAGTATAATCTGTTGGTAATTTCATAATTAATTTGCTAAACTAATCCAGTTCTGTATAATGAATCTTTCATGAAAGTTTCTGCATAATTAATGAAGTTACCACAAGAACAATAACACTCAAATTTGTGGGTCTTTATTCTTCATTGTCAGATTCCTAATTAAATTTATGCAGGTCTCTAAAATTGAACTATAATTATAACGAAAAAGTGTAGAAAAAACTAAAATCAGTGGCAATGACTAAACAAGGAGTGATAATGTCATTAAAAATCTTTGAATCTACATTGATATAATAGAACATAAAAAGAAAATTACAAAGCTTTTTTTTTTTTTCTATGAACAATGTAGAGAAAAAAGCACACACCTAGGTTCTAAATTACATTCTTCAAAATGTAAAATTACGTAAATAAGTAATAATATAAAACCGATGATCTAAGATGATATAAGAATAGGGGCTATGTTGTGGAAATGGAAAGTGATTAAGCACTCATTTCATCCAATTAAAAATCAGTCTTATATGAACATTTTTTGTTTTCCTTTGTAAAAATAAAAATTAAGAAGAAAGCCTGAAAACTTTGTTAAAGAAGACTGGTTGTATCAGCTTTAAAAGAATAAAACTGTTGTGGAATATCCTCCATCCACATAACATAATCTATGACATTAAGAAAATGTCTAGCCAAACTATGAGCAAGTTTATTACCATCTCTCTTAATATGAGATTATAGCAATTGACTAAAAGAACTAGAGAAAAACTTAGCATCTTGAATCAGAGGATCAAAGGAGGCTAAAGACACTCCATCCTCTCCCAAAGCTTTCATAATCATTGCAAAATCACCTTCCAATAGAAAAAAATATTTTGTATCAAATGATACCACATTATTTGTATCAAAATCTAATAAATAAAAGACATATGTGCAAAAATAACTACCCACTAACACATATCTTTCAATTGTTTGTGGATTAGTTATTTTTTGCTGACATTCTCAAACTTATTGGATTTTGATACCGCTGGCATGGTATCATTTGATACCAAATACCTCCTCCCAAAATAGCTTGATGAACTCCGACTTCTATACCAAATTCAAGAGCTCGGCTTGCCGTAATAGCTTCAATCTCCAAAGATTGAAAGGCTTGGGGGAACTATTGAGATAAAGAAGCAATGATTAAGTCCTGAGAATCACAAACTACCACTCTGATTCTAGACTTATTATCCCCTAGGAAGACTACACCATAAAAATTAATTTTGAAGCTACCCGTAGCTATTGATATTTGATAATGCTCACAAAACACTTTTTTTTTTTTTTGTTTGTAATTTTGTAATATTGTTAAGGGTTTGGCTTACCTCCAGTACTTTTTTAACTGTAATCTTCTTTTGTTTTAATGAGAAATTGTCACATTATCCACTAACTAAATAAAAAGTGAAAATTAAAACTCACTATCACTTATCATTATGTATTTAAAATAAAAAGAGACTTTCAATTAAAAAAGTATTAGGGATAAACTAAACCCATAATTTTAAAGTACAAGTCAAAACCAACCTCTCGACATTGCTTTGTAAAATTTTCAAGAGTAAAAGTCAAAATCAAAGCCATCATTATGCACGCTTCTAAAAGGTATGGTATTCTACGAAAGGCATTATTGCCGTTAAAAAGTGCATGTCCAACGCCATATGCATTTTTAAATTTTTTCTAAAAAATAATCTTACGTATTATATATAGATTCTCAATATATATATATATATATATATATATATATATAATGCTTATTCTGTGTCATAATATTTTCAAAAAAAATAAACTTTAATTGTTATAAAATTAATATTTGATTATTGCAAAATTTTCATTTTATATTTAATGCAAATTGTTAGAATTAATATAATCAAGAAAACACACCAACTACTTGAGTGAATTGATAAATATATAATTATTTTCATTAATTTAAATTAATAATTATTTCTTATTAGTTTATAACTTCATGAATATGCATGTGATACATTTATACAAAGCATAATTAAATGTGTATTAAAATTTTATTAAGTTTATTTTAAAATATGTATAAAAAATTATTTAAATTGTTATTGATGAAATTCTCAATTTTAGTTTGTCCAACCACTATTTGTATAATAATAATAATAATAATAATAATAATAATAATAATAATAATAGTAATAATAATAATACTATATAAGAAAAAAATTGATAGCAAACGTTATTAATTTCTCATTGTGCTAATTTTTTTTTTTTATATACAAGATAAAATTTCTACTCTAGCCTAAACTAAGTGTATATATGTGTGAAGTTTCCTCTTGGAGACTTGAACCCCGACCCTTGCCCCCCACACTCCACAAACATTTATATTTGTAGAGTGACCACCGCACCAAGGGTGCGCGGTGGTTATTGTGCTAAAGTTTAGTTTACATTGATTTAGATTTGGTCTAGATGGGAATAAAACCTAAACTAAAGCCTAAGTCCGACATAAATATAAATTTCATTTTTATTTTTATTTTTTAATTTTCTCCAATTCTCATTGTCAATAATCACATCAATATCTTGTCAATATCAAACAAACCCTTCTTTTTGCTTTTTCTATTTTTTTTTTTTAACTTTTTAACTTTTGCACTAATAACTCACTTAATTAACACAAAAATTAAAAAAATTTATATTGAACACATAGCACAAAATTTAACCAATCAATCCAAATTTCAGAAGTGATACTTATCCTGATACACCACACCTAGTATGCATGAATCCACCACACTATGTTTCACATAACATCCAATACCTAAATGGGTTTTGGTGGCAAATTAACTTCAATTCACCACTAGAGTGATTCACCGGAAGAGGGTTTTGAAGGGCAGTCGTGACAAAATGTCTGTCACAATATTGTGGGGAAGATATGAGATATACTCTTCCTCATCTTCTTTTTAGTTGTTTGGTCTTCTTTCTTGCCATGCTGGTTGTTGGGTTTGAATGGGATTTGCTTTTTCTTCCCATGGAAAAAGTGAGGAATTGAGAGAAGTGAAAGCATAATTGATGAGGATTGAGAGCTAATGCACCAGACCTAGGCCTTGGAAATGCATTTTAAAACTCCCACAGCCTCTAACTAATTTAGGTTCTGACTGGGGCCATCAGATCCAAATCTTCCTAGGTGATAACATAGGTGCTGACTTATCCAAATAGAGTTAGTTGATTGTGTAGTTTGTTATTTGTTAAGCTGATCTTGCCATGTATAACAAGACTTTGCACACTGGTTTTGATTTTTTTTTTTCCTTTTAAAATATTACAAGTCAATTATGCCTTTTTTTTTTAATACACAATAGCCAAAGTTTAGAGAAAATCCAATTAGATTTTAATTAGATTCTTAATTTTGCGCCACTTATCCCATTTAATTTTTAATTTTGTATCAAATGAATTATTGAATGTAAAAATCGAATAGTCCAAATCCAATTATATTCTAAATTAGATTTCAATTGGAGTCTAATTTTCTGCCATGTGTCCATCTAAATTTTTAATTTCTGTAACAAGTAAATTATTGGATGCAAAAACTGAAGAATCTAAAACCAATTAAATTCTAAATCATAAATATATATATATATATGAGAAACCATTACATATTTTAGAAATGTATGGTTTAAAAAAAATGTAAGCTAATGCCATGTATAATTTGAACATCTTCTAAAAAAAATGTATAATTTGAACTGTATATTTGTGATTGTTCTTAATTGTACCCGTGCATATGCATGAGGCTACACACTAGTAATTTATAAATTGTACACATCAAAATTGATATATATTTATATATATATATATATATATATACACAGTGGGTAAGTTACAGCTTATTTATGCAAATGAAACTAAATCGACAGGGGCCATCTGATTACATTGAATGTAGAAAAATATAAAAGTCATTTGGTTACAAGATTGGATATTCCTAGTTACAAGGTTACTAAGGGATTCTTGTAAGAAGGAGATAAGTTGAACCAAGCTTGCTTCGAAATGGAACTTGAGCTCCTTTTTATAGATTAGGAGAGGAGCTTAGGATCCTCTAGGAGAGCTTCCCGAAATTCTGAGGGGTCTGAAGATTCCTGAAATTCTAAGGGGGGGGGGGTAAAACCTTTTTCCCCAAAAGTAGATGGAACTCTCGAAAGCACAGTGAAGCCACGCTATTGTTCATTTTTTTTCTTTTTATGTCGGCTGGTACTGTTTTCGTCTTTTTGTGTCGGCTGGTATTGTTCATGAACAATAGTTTGTCTGTTGGCACTATTCTAAATAGTAACCGAATTTGGGGCTATTTGGAGCCATTCTGAGTAGTAACTGGTCCAAATTATGGCCCTCGTAGGGATCTTGAGAATCCTGAAAGGGGTCAAATGGTTGGTGACTGGTAGATGCTTCAGAAGAGGCAGGAGAAGTCTTTTCTTTTTCTTCTAATTGAGAAGCCTGGAGGAGCAACTGGTCTGCAAGATCTTTTAATTCTTTGCTAGATTTTCTGGCGACTGAGATGGATTCTAGGCTGGACTGGGACCTTGTCTTCTGGGTAATGGCTCTGTGGACTGGAGGAGGGAAATCCTTATTTATTTGATTGATGACTGGATCAATTTTGAGGCTATCCCACCATTTTACTAAGAACTCCCTGTTTAGTATATTGTTGCTGATTACATAGGTCCACATGCTGATCCAATGGATTTTATACTTGATGGTCATATGTAGGATTGCTGGAAACTGGGAATTGTGATGATTAACTTGGAGTTTTGAACTGAAATATTTGAGGGCATCTTGGAGAGGTTCTGGGAAGATCTAAGGAATTGATCCAAACATTTCCCACCACTTAAGGAACCAAGTCGATATTTGGCTGTTGAAATTTTTGTCAAACATTAAGAACCATGAATGATCAAAGTTCTTATTCTAATAAAATAAAATCTTTTCAAAGGCGTCAATATAGTCATAATAACTGTATTGGATTCCTGTGCCTTCTATTGTTCTGAGCAGGGAGGGGTGTTGGCCCCATTCTTTGCAACTGATGAACCTGGAGATGATGAGCTTGTGGTAAAGGACGACTGAGGGGTCCATTTTTTACTTGATGTCTTCTATTCGAGCAAACTTTTCCTAGGTGAGGATGCACTTGTAGAACTTGATGGATTTTTTTGGGACCTTTGGAAGAAAATGCCAATTTGGTGGCAAAACTTCCATTGCTAAGGCTAATGGATCTTTTATATGGATCATGTGTGGTTCAATATAAAAGATGTGTTGGATGGAAGGTTTCTTAATGTAAGGAGACTTATTTTTCTTGTTGGATGGCTGGGATGATCTTTGGGACTGTAAGGGGCCAAAGGGATCATCTACAGTGTAAGGGGTTATTGCTCTAGGTGCTGGGGATACTAAGGCAGAACTAAAGCTGGGTTGGGATAGGAGTGGTCTTTCATAGTTTGTTCTTGGGATTGTAGAAACCACATAGTGGTTGGCCAAGGAAACTGGGGAAACTAAGACTATCTGGCTAGGGTTCTTTGCCTAACTAGTATTGTTGGGAGGTGACTGTTTAGGTAGCTTTGGGGGTTAGGGTTGCTGTGCTGGCTTTTTTTTGGACATCCTGGGTTTAATTTTGCAAGAATTCACGGGTAAGGAAATTAGGAATACTATTTTGGATTCCTTCTATGAATTCTATATCAAAATCAAAAACTGAGAAAATGGCTTACCATTGTGCAAAAATCTATTTTGATGCAATGTTTTGGACATCTTTTTCTAAAACATGTTTTGCAGATTTGCAATCAATTCTGACTAAAAACTTTTGATTTAATTAATCACTTTGAAACTTTGAAATGCATAATACTATAGATAAAATTTCTTTTTTAATAGTACTATAATTTAACTGAGTACGATTCCAAATTCCTGAATGGAAACAGACTATTTGTTCAGGGGAATTAGGACTAGTACATTGAAGGAGAATGCCACCATAACCAATGTTAGAGGCATCTGTCTGGACAATCTCGAAGGAATTTACTGAGGGAATACCTAAACAAGGAAGAGTCTTAAATATTTTTTTATTTCTTGGACAACTGATGTATGAGCTGGGGTCCAAGGAGGTGGATTGGTCTGAAGTCTATCAAAAAGTGGTTTGCATTGCTATCTAAGATTTTGATAGAAATCTAAAATGTAGTTGAGAGATCCTAAAAATCTCTAAAGTTGGGTTTTGTCTAGGATTTAAACTGGAAACTTGTCCGCAAACTGAATGGCTCTATCTATTGGCTTAATCAACCCATGATGGATGTCAAAACCTAAGAACCGAATGTGTGTTTAGAAAAGTTTGATTTTTGGGATTGAAATTTCTAGACCATTGAGCTTGACTGTTTTGAGAAACGATCGCAAATGTTTCTAATGTTGCTTAATAGATTCTAAAAATATGAGTACATCATCTATATAAACAATAGAGTGACTAGAGAATGGATTGAAAATTTCATTCATGATGTTTTGGAATTCACTAGGTGCATTCTTTAGACCAAAAGGCATTACGTTCCATTTGTAATGTCCAAAAGGTGTAGTAAAGGCTATTTTATATCTATTAGACTCTCTGATCTGAATCTGCCAAAAATCACTTTTCATGTAAAACTTACTGAAAATGACTGCCTTACTAAGCCTATTAACTAAGTCTCTTTTGTTGGGGATGGGATACCTAATCCATTCTAAGACTTTGTTAAGGGGGTTGTAGTTGATGACTAATCTAGGAACACCTCTTTCTATCCCAGCATTTTTCTGTACATAAAAGGCTGGACAAGACCAAGGTGATTTAGAGTTCCTAATGATTCCTTTGCTAAGGAGGTCATCTATCTCTGCTCTGCAAAATTCCATGAGTTCCTAGCTCATTTGGATGGGTCAAGCTTTGGTTGGGATATCTTTTTCACTGAAATCTTTGACATTTAGGAGAGCTACTTCGTGTCTCTTTCTATGCCAAAAGGCTGTGGAGAGATCAGAGCAGACGGAAGCTTGAATTTTTCCTCAAACTCTTTTATCTCAGTTTGGATGATCTTACAGGTTAATTGTTCCTTAATTTTCTTGTGCCTTAAATCATCCTTAAGGTATTTAAGGTGTTGGGTTTTCCTATTGATTAGATTAAGAGTTCTAGAAATAGAGACATCTTGGAGGCTGCTAATTTCTCGGGGTTTCGAGCTTTTGAGAAACTTAAACTTAACTGGTTGGCCAAAAGGTTGGGTAGTGATTCCTTCACTATCTGTAGTGAATGGGTATAACAGACACATGAAAGAATTTCCTAGGATTACTCTGTCTGTCATATTTTTGACTAAGACAAAGACTATTTTGAAGCATGTGTTGTCCTGGCACACATGGGCTTTTGGGATTTTGTATTTAATCTGCATCTTGCTACCATTTGCTGAGGATAGTCATTCCCTAGTTTATTGAAAATACTTAGAGGGAATGATTCCTTCTTGTCTGCGCCTGAATCTATAAGGGCTATAACCTTAAATTCAAAATCTTTGCTAATGACAATCTTGACTTTAGAATGCCATTTTTGAAAATCAATTCTGCTGATATTATCTAAGTATTTCTGGGCTGGTTCTTCTAAGACCATGTTTGCTGTAGGATTGGCTGACTCATCATAGACGTTTTCTACTTCATCATCTGAAGGGTTTTGGTATGAGGGGTGTTGGGCTTTGTGGAGCCTAGTTGTGTTTGATCCAGATGACGACCCGACCTGAAATAATGTTGCACAGGATATAAAAAACCGTTGTTTTAGTGATTAGGGTTTCTTGATGTAGTTTTTTCAGAGACAGAAAAACTATACTGCCGCACTTTGTATCTTTCCCTGATAATAGTGAAATCCCTGCAACTCCGTGGACATAGGCAAATTGCCGAACCACGTAAATATTGTCTTATGCATGTGATTATTTTTCTTTGGCGTGTGTTTTCTCTATTTTTTGTTTCTCATAGGTTTGGGAATTTCGTGTTAATTCCCTACAAGGGGCCTGCCTCATTATGACCTTGATGAGAGGTATTATCTTGATGCTCAAATTTCTAATTAAGGAAATTGTGGTCAATCCTAAGAATGGTTAAAGCCTGGTCAAGCTTTTTAACTTCTTCCTTGAGGGTTTTGATCTCAGATTTGGTTTCCTTGATTTCATATTGGAGGTCATTGACTGTGATTTCTTTCTTAGCTTTGGTAAACCTATTGAAGATTTTTTCTAGGTTAACTGGAGGTTCGGGGTGTTTGGATTTGGTTTCTTTTGTTTCTCTGACTAAAGTACTCTGAAACTTGCTAAGGTATTAGGCCTTAACAACTGGGTCTTCTACTTTATCTATTAGGGTGAGGAGAAGCTCCTCTTGTTGGCTAAGAACGTTGACTGATTTGTTTTTGCAACAACTGTCTTTACATCCTATTCTAATGACTGGACTATTAAAGATACTGGATGATTCTCTAGAGGATGAGGATTGGTTTATTTGAAAGATTTCATTGTCACTAGAACTATTGGAGGACTCACTGTCTGTGTGGTTGAGTTCTAGGAGCTCGAAAATTTCATCTTTGCTGGTTTGGTCACCTTGGAGGGTGTTGATTAAAGTTTTAGCTTTGGATCTACACTCTTTCCTAAAATGACCTTTCTTGCCACACTTATAACATTCGCTATTTTTCTTATCGAATGTTTTTCGTGCTGAATCTTTTCCTTTACCATTGACTTTATGGTAATCTCTGGATTTCTTACTCTTCTTATAGAAATAATTTCTACTGAAGTTACTGGGCTTCTTATGACTTCTATAATACTTGGATGCTGTTATTTTCCTAGGGTATTCTTTCCCTCTAGATTTCCTCTTGGATGGGGCTATGGAAGGGAGGTCATACTGAGTATAGAAGTTTCCTACTTCGTACTTAGCTTTTCTCTTGTCCTTATTGGTCTGGTTCTAAACTTTCATGCCTATGCACATTTTCAAGCCTTCTCTGCGGATGACACTAGATATATCTCCATAAGTTAAGTCATCATAGTCTATGACACCTGAGGAATTACAGAGAGTTTCCCTAATCTTATGGGCAAAAAGACTGGGTAAGCCATTGATAAACTTCTCCTTCTAAAACGAAGAGTTACAATCGCTTCTGAGCATGACTCTAGTGGTAAAGACATCTTCATACCACCTGTAGTCACTAAGGGTAGGACATCTGAGGTTGCTTAACTGGTCATGTATCCTGGTCGTAATGTTGCTAGGGGTTCCTATGAAATGTCTTGTAATAGTATAGATTAAGGTGTTTACTTCATCTGGGACACCTCGTCCTATGGTTTCATCGAAGATTGGACGCCCTTCCTCATCTTTCTGGACTGCATTTTTGATCTCTTCCTTTAATTCTTCTGTTAGGTAATGGTCCCATCATGACAGAAGTTTTCCTGTGAAACTTAAGACTAGAAGTTCAACTACTTCGGTATGAAGGTGACCTTCATTGAGGTAGTTATTGGCTACCTAGTCATGTGTTGAATTTTATTTATGATTTCTTGTTCTGATAATCCATCTATATTCCATTCATAGAGTTTATCAGAAGATACTGAGAACTGGTTGCTAACATTCTTTTCTTCAAACTGTAGGTCAGGGGGTGTTGGTCTGGGATACCAATTTTTGGTGAGACTGGTTGGGGTTACCCTACGATGGTGGAGTTTGTTCACCTGTAAATCTTGAAACTGGTTTTCTAATTGTCTTATCTCCTTTTCAGATTCTGAAGAAGTGTTGCTGCTATCGCCGTTAGAAGCGATATGGATGTCTAAGGTGGCTAACTTGTTAGTTGAAGAGGTAGTTGGTTCCTTTTTGACTAGTTCTTCTAACTTCTGGTTGACTATTTCCAATGCGGTTTTGTCTTTGGACCTGAGGCTGTTTGTCGAGTTACTGGTAACTTAACTAAAGGTTTTTCTAAAGACGGGATGGGCTTAACAAGGTTTCCTGACTGGGGAACGGCCTTAGCTTCTATCCTATCTTCTATTTTGTCTAGCTATTTTCCTATGACGTCTAAACACTGGTTAGTGTAGTTGTTTTGCTCTATGATCTTTTTTATTGGTTTATCTTCATTAGAAGGTTTCCTAAAAGGAGTAGCAACTACATCAAAACCTTGGTGTTTGATGGTTATATTTTCTAGGGGAGGGTGACTAGACCAGACTACTTCCTTGTTTTCTTTGGTCTAGTTTGTTTTGGTAATGACATAAGACTTTTTGTGCCATTCAAAATGGTTCTCAAAATATTCAAAGAAAGGGATATTTGCTGATATCTCTTTCATGAACTCTTGCCATTTTGTGTACACTTCTATCTTCTGTTCCTTGGTATGATTTGCCTTATAGGCTTCTCTTTTGACTTTGTTTGTCTCAGAATCAAAATCACCACCTAAAAACTTATGGTCAGGGGTGAAATCCTTTTTCATGACGTTGAGCTGGTGGCCTACTGGGGGTTCAGGCTGCTCAAAGTCTGATTGAGTTGGAGAGGATTGATTATGATTTTCATCCTCTTTTGCAACTAATTCTTGTTTGGCTGATAGCATGGTGTGCTAACTTGGGATCTAGTCTTAACTCCTTGGAGTTCTAGGTCAAGGTCTTTTCTAAGGGTTGGAGGTCTGGATGAGCTACACTGGGATGCAGGTCTGTCTCTGAGGAGAATAGGGGACTGCATTCTAGGTTGATGAAGATCTAAAGGAAATCTAAACTTAGACTGGTCAAAACTTAGCCTGACAGTTCCATCGGTTAACTGTTGGACAAAGTCTAAATCTGGGGTTTGGGTAGGGCGTTGAACCTGAAAAGAATAATTTTCATTTTGCAGGGTCCAATCTTGTGGGAATGTGACCTCTGTCCATTTAAGTGTCCTAGGTACTTTAATTTGGGATCCGGGGGCTGTGGTCTGGATAAGAGTGGTCTCTCCATTTTTTTTCTTGTTAAGAGCTTGGACATTAAGGTTGGTCCTGATGCACTTGTAGTAAACTCTGTATATCAAGGCTAACTGTTTGGCTCCTGGTACCATAAGGGTTCCTGAAGTCTTGATATATAGGGCGAGGGCTTTCCTGATATGTGGGTCATGAAGGGAAACTGAGAAGTTAGGAAAGCAGTCGAAATGGACTGGTCCATTACTAAGACTGGTTTGGATGGTTCCTAAGAGACTATCATCAAACCTGATATGCCTTGTGTCTCTAAGAGCCGTAAGGATTGAACAATTCAAACCTTCTCTCATTAAGGGCTTTACTCCTACCTGGACTAGACCTATGTGTAGGAAGTTGTGTCCTTCTTTTCTATGGGCAGTTAGGGTTGATGGTGAAAACAAATAACATGTTTCATATTTTTTGTTTATTCTATAAACTTGATCTATGGTCTTAACATGGTAGTCTGTCTTAAAAGCTTTTTTAAGAGGCCAAGAAGACTTATAGATCTGATTGGTGGGGACTTTAGGGATGTTCCAATCTCCTAAATTTAAATCTAAGTATGTTACCTCATAAGACTCTGAATTGAGAATTCCAGTGTCCTCTAGAATCTCAGGGTTGGATGATCTAGAACTGGTGGAAGAGTTACTTCTAAACATCCTATTCATAATTCTGGATCAAAAAAAATGTTAAACAATTAAAACCTAATTACCTTTATCTCCTAATTACTGTACCTAACTTGTGGTCTATTACAGGGGATGCTTTCCATGACTGATTTCCATTCCTAACTTTAAGCCTTCGACACCTATTTCCAGCTAAACGGCCACTCGCTTAGGATTCCAGGACTTACAAGTCAAACTCGAACCTCCCTAAAACAAGCTATGGGGCTAGACACAGAAATTAAAAGAAGCAGATAACTAGAAGATAATTGATTAACAGAATTGATAATACAGAACAATTGAATAGGAGGGAAGAAAGAAACTTACAACCACAATCGTTCTAGGAAAGAGGAAATATAATAAAAGATGAGAATGGAGAAAATATAACAAATATAGAAGTAGATGAAGGGAAGAGGGAGAGTTATCATAAAATAAATGTAAAATAAAATATGGGGGATGGGAGACATTATGATATGATACTGAAAATAAGGCGGTATAACCTACCAATGTATGCAAACTGAATAATACGTTAAATATTATGTTAATTGAATAATTCTTATATCACCTAAACGTAGGTCATATATCTCCAGCACCTCCAAGTTGAAGCTCCTTAAGAGCTATTCAAAAGTGTCGTTACAAGATATTGCAAATCAATAGTCAATATAGCAATTTGCTCCTATTCCAAATGGGTATGAATTGCTTTTTTTCCCACAATATGTTTGACATGACGTCTTTGCTAAATTTGCTGGTTGTACAAATGTAGTAATTGGGTAATTTATCCAATAACAAAATTGTCTACAACACCAATTGCACCACAACCAGCTCTTTATTAATGGGAATGTGAAGTAGAAAGTCCAACCAAAAATTTCTAGTGTACCGCTCAATGGCTTCTTTGCGGAGATGTGGGAGGTTGGCTATGGTGGGGTGCTAGTATGTGTAGGTTTGCAGGTTATTGAAAATGGTAGTAACCCTTTAATCAAGTGGAAAACAATAAATAAGGAGAGGAAAAAAAATGCTAGTATTAATTAGGTAATAAAGTGGAAAGTATTAACATTTGATGATGTTTTTTCAGCCGTTAGATCTCTTAGAAATCTATGGCTTAAAAAATGTGTAACTCTTATAGTGTAACTCGAACCTATCTCATATATATATATATATATATATATATATATATATATATATGGTTGGGTTCAAGTTATGCCTGGTGTAATTCTAAGTAATGTTACACCACCCAATAACTTGTTATAGAATTCATAATTTGAAAATCTCACCGTTGAATTACATGTTCTATATGTTCTTAACATTCATCAATTGAATGTTATTTACCATTTAATCTATAAACTCATTTTTTATCCATTATTTTTAATTACAAAAACTTGAATTTAAACAATTGATTCATGGCTATTAATCTTTGATCACCTTGAAATTTTGTAAGCATGGAGATATATATGAAGATAATTTAATCTAGCGGTCGATTTGTCAAAATTCGCACTCAATTAAAAAAATTAAGTGGTGTAACATTGCTTAAAGTTACACTAGGTGTAATTTGAACCCAACCTATATATATAATCACACACGCTTTGCGCATGCGATGAGGCTTTTTTGTAGCAAAAAAAAAAAAAAAAAACCTGTGTCTTTATTTTATATATATCATTTTTATTTTTAGAATCTAATTTATAAGTGGATAAAGTAATTTGAAAATTAACAGGAGAATGACCCTATTTTTTAGACAATGTTTTAATGGGAGTTAGAATTGTATTTTTACCAAATTGTCCTTTAGTTTTGTCTCTACTTAAACATATGGATGTAGGGGCATTTTTGAACCAAGAAAAGGAGGATGCCAAACAGGGGAAACCCCTAAAAGAGTAGTGTGTGTGTGTGTGTGTATATATATATATTTTTTTTTTTTTGAGAAATAGGTAAGTCATTCTTATTCAGGTAAATCAAACTGGAATACATCTTCCAAATCAAGTGGTAGCTCTTCTAACCACACATCAATATCTGCAGCTAAAATTGCTCTCCTAGTAAGGGAGTGGGCTAACTTGGAGAAAATCCAATTAGATTTTAATTGGATTCTTAATTTTGCACCATGTGTTCCATTTAATTTTTAATTTTGTGCCAAGTGGATTATTGAGTATAAAAATCGAAGAGTTCAAATCCAATTAGATTCTAAATTGAATTTCAAGTGGAGTTCAATTTTCCACCATGTGTCTATTTATTTTTTAAATTTTTATGGCAAGTGAATTATTAGGTGAAAAAAACAAAGGGTCTAAATTCAATTAAATATATATATATAACTATAATTGTTTTTAATTGTACCTGTGTGTCAAAAATAAAAATAAGCCACGTTGTAATCTATTTATACTATATATAAGAGGATTCCCATCTTTGAACTGGATTTTTATGTGGTTCAAAAATACCGTCATTAATGAAGAGTAACTTCATTTAGAAATAGGGTCATAAATATCAAATAACAAATTTATTTTGAATTCAAAAAGAGAGCTCCTAAAATTTAGGATTTTTTTCCCCTTCAAATTCAACAAAAAAATTACAGTTACTATTTATCTCTGAAGTTTATCCTTTTTATTTGTTTGAAAACTAAAAAAAAATATTTTTCCAAATCATAATAGATGCAAATTATTAACTTTTACCCAAAACAATAGAAGAGCCTCTAAGCACGCGTAGCGTGCATGTTTAGAAACTAGTGCTATCTATAAGAGGATTCTCATATTTAAACTGGATTTTTATGTTGTTCAGAAATATCTTTATTAATGATTAATGATAGGGAACTTCTTTTAAAAATAAAGTCATAAATGTATAATAACAAATTTCATTTCGAGGACATCATGTCAAATAACAAATAGGTTTTTTTTTTTTTTGGTGAGAAACAAGAAATAGTTTTAAAACATTTTAAACATGGCATTTTAGTCCGCATTTTACTGCAGAGTTTATATCTTTATAATAAATTTATAATAAAACGGCTATGCCACTACTGTGCTTCGGTACTGTGCACTCAGTGTATTTGCACTGTGCGCGCATTGTAGCAGCAACAGTGCTTTGGTTTAGTTAGTCACTTTTTTTTTTTTCTTTTACTTTCAGTTTTGCTTCAGCACTGTGCACTCAGTGTGTTTGCACTGTGCAGCACTGTAGCGGCAACAGTGCTTTGGTTTAGTTAGTCACTTTTTTTTTCTTTTTTTTTTCGGTAATCGGTTTGTGTTTTTTTTTTTTTTTTCTTTTAAATATTGATGTAAGTTGAAATTTATATTGTTATACTAACACAACAAATTTCATAAAATGGCTATGCCACTACAGTGTTTCGGTACTTTGCACTCAGTGTGTTTGCACTGTGCGCGCACTGTAGCCGTAACAATGCTTTGGTTTAGTTAGTCACTTTTTTTCTTTTTTCTTTTTTTTTTTTCTTTTTTTTATTTTTTATTTTTTTTCAGTAGTGCTTCGGCACTGTGCACTCAGTGTGTTTGCACTGTGCAGCACTATAGCGGCAACAATGCTTTGGTTTAGTTAGTCACTTTTTTTTTTTCAGTAATCGGTTTGTGTTTTTTTTTCTTTTAAATATTGATGTAAGTTGAAATTTATATTGTTACTGACACAACAAATTTCACAATATTTTCACAATTATTGATGTGTCAATTTCTTACAAGTCGAAATAAAATAATAAAATATGAGACTGTAGCCAGCCAAGCGGCTATGCCGCTACAGTGCTTTGGCACTGTGCACTCAGTGTGTTTGCACTATGCAGCACTGTAGCGGCAACAGTGCTTTGGTTTAGTTAGTCAATTTTTTTTTTTTTTTCAATAATCGGTTTGTGTTTTTTTTTTTCTTTTAAATATTGATGTAAGTTGAAATTTATATTGTTATACTGACACAACAAATTTCACAATATTTTCACAATTATTGATGTGTCAATTTCTTACAAGTCGAAATAAAATAATAAAATATGAGACTGTAGCCAACCACAACTGAAAATAAATGTTTTAAAAAAATGTTACAACACTTATTGTTATCACAATACACTATAGCACTGTAGCCACAACAGTGCTTTGGTTTATTTTTCACAATTATTGACGTATCAATTTCTTACAAGTCGAAATAAAATAATAAAATAAAATATGAGATTGGTTTTTTTTTTTTTTTTTTCAAGTAATCGGTTTGTGTTTTTTTTTTTTCTTTTAAATATTGATGTAAGCTGACATTTATATTGTTATACTGACACAACAAATTTCACAATTATTGACATGTCAATTTCTTACAAGTTGAAATAAAATAATAAAATATGAGACTGTAGTTAACTACAACTGAAAATAAATGTTTTAAAAAAATATTACAACACTTATTGTTATCACAATACACTGTAGCACTGTAGCTACAACAGTGCTTTGGTTTAGTTAGTCACTTCTTTTTTTCTTTTTCTTTTTTTTCAGTAATCAGTTTGTGTTTTTTTTTTTTTTTAAATATTGATGTAAGTTGACATTTATATTGTTATACTGACATAACAAATTTCACAATATTTTCACAATTATTAACGTGTCAATTTCTTACAAGTCGAAATAAAATAATAAAATATGAGATTATAGCCAACCACAACTGAAAATTTATGTTTTAAGAAAATGTTACAATACTTATTGTTATCACAATATTTTCACAATTGTTGAGATTTCAGTTTCTTATATATCAAATAAAAAAAATGCTAAATCCACAACATTTTAACATTAATTTCACAATAAATCATAGGTAAGCTATTATTGATGGATAACACTGGAGCCACAATGCTTTTGGTTTATTCAACTGGCACTGTCTAAAGTTTTTTTTTTTTTTTTTTTTTTTTTTTTTTTTTTTTCAGTAATCAGTTTGTGTTTTTTTTTTCTTTGAAATATTTATGTAAGCTGGCATATATATTGTTATATTGCCACAACAAATTTCACAATATTTTCACAATTATTGACGTATCAATTTCTTACAAGTTGAAATAAAATAATAAAATATGAGACTGTGACTAACCACAACTGAAAATAAATGTTTTGAGAAAATGTTACAACACTTATTATTATCACAATATTTTCACAATTGTTGAGATCTCAGTTTCTTATAGATCAAATAAAAAAATGCTAAGGCCACAACATTTTAACATTAATTTCTATCATGCCTAAAGTTTTTTTTTTTTCCCAGTAATCGGTTTGTGTTTTTTTTTTCTTTTAAATATTTATGTAAGTTGTCATATATATTGTTATACGACACAACAAATTTCACAATATTTTTATAAATATTGAAGTATCAATTTCTTACCAGTCGAAATAAAATAATAAAATATGAGACTGTGACCAACCACAACTGAAGATAAATGTTTTGAGAATAACAATAACAATGTTATCAATTTAAAACCAATAATAAATTATCTTTTAGAATTTGTTCTAAAAATGTTATGAATGTAGCATTTCTCTCAAATAAAATAAAAAAATATCTATTCGGATCCTAAAAATGAAGATATTGTAAAAATATTATGATATTTTATTTTATTTTTAGACTTCTTTTTTAATATAGTTAAACTGGGTGAGGCAAAATTCATAGTTTCACACACAAAATCTATATTAATTTTCTCACTACTTGGAGAAACACGTGCCTTGCACGTGCAGCCAACACTAGTATTAGGACAAAGGCTCATTTTCCACTTACATACGAAGTTTTGTTTGGTAAGCAAAAAGCCCCGTTGGAATCTTTTCATTCTTCAAAGAGTTCTCGAAAACACAAAGACAAAGGGTTGATCTTTGAATTGGAAAAAAAAGTGGATCTAGAATTCTGCTCAGACGTTCACCATCTTCTACCTCTGCTCAGACGTTCACCATCATCTCTTTTTCACATTCAGTCCCCACAATTCTCAACTGAACGTCAGAGCAGAGGTAGAAGAGATGTGCGGATCGGATGGAGGAGGGTATTAAGCAGCTTTAAGCCACGGATTTTAGGGAGGAAAGGAAAATCTCATTCTGGAGCTGAATGGTTTGAGTTGTGATTTTGTAAGAGAGGTAGGACTTGATTTTTTCTTTTTTTGGATAAACTGGTTTGGGTTTGAGAGAAATGAAAGGAGGGCAATTTTATTTCTGTCGTAAAAAAATTAGTAACTTTTCAAATTAGTTTCTCTTCTCCAATCTCCAACACATATGATCAAATGCTTTCTTAAAAAATTCAAATTGAAAGAGATGTTGAAAATTACTTTATAATTTAGTAGAGAGAATTCTAGATGATAATAGACTTGTTGATATTTTCAGGACTAGTTATTTGTTTTTAGAATGCTAGTTCTGTTCAACTATAAATATGTATTGCTGTAAGCCTGTAAGCTTTTTTTTTTTCTTTTTTCTTTTTTTTTTTTCTTTTTTTTTCTTTTTTTTTTTTTTAAATTTTATCAAGAACCAAAAATGATAAAAGTCCTATATTTTGTGTAGGCGCAGCAGTGATGAGTGATCTAAAATTTTAATTTCTTGCATACCCATCTTACTTACTGCAATTGCCAAAGTCTTTCACCATGGGAAGAAAAAGCAAATCTCATTCTGACCCAACAACCAGCATGACCAAGAAGAAGGCCAAAGCAGTAAAAGAAGATGAAAAAGTTGGCGGCACTGACATTATCTCAAAGCTACACCCAAATATTGTGACAGACATTCTGTCACGACTGCCCTTTAATACCCTATTAAGCTGCAGGTGCGTTTGCAAGACATGGCTACATCTTCTTGTGGACCCCAGTTTTTCTCAATTGTATCACACAAGAGCACACCCCTGCTTCATCCTCCAACCCACACATAATCCCCGTAAACAACACCTCTACGCTGTTCATTTTGACAATAGAAATCATGTGCGTAAGTCTAGCACTAGAGTAAAGTTTGCCACCAAAACTCATTTATGTATGGGATGTAATGTGAAACTTAGTTTGCTTGATTCATGTAATGGGTTGATCTTGCTAGGCAATCAGTCTGATAATGACTTTGTGAGATTGGATCAATTATATGTGTGTAATCCTATAACAGGTGAGTTCATCATAATTAAGCATAAGCCTGGTATCAACCTAGCATCCTGTTATGCGTGTCCTTGTCTTGGCTTTTGTCCCAAAACTCAAGTATACAAGGTGGTTCTCTTGTGCAGACCATATGAAGTTGAAATTAGTAACAGCATGCTGTCTCTTGTGTACACACTTGGAGTGAAGGGTAATGGTCTTTGGAAGAGTGTTAATGTTGAAGATGATTTGCACTATCAGCCAAGAATTACTACTTTTCTCAGTGGAATTATTCATTGGGTTGTGGAATCCATTTCTGTACCTCAGTTTATATATTCCTTTGATGTGGAGGATGAGTGTTTTCGATTGGTTCCACCACCTCCTGAGTTTGTGTCACCTGAGCAAACTACTTGGCCAAAGTGGAATATTAGTCTTGGGGTGTTGGAAGGTTGTCTTGCCATTGGTGAACATGCTAAAGATGCGTACTTTCACATATGGGTAATGAAGGACTATGGTGTCCAAGCGTCTTGGACTAAGGCATACACCATGGACATCACGATGGAAAAAATAGCGCGTTTATTGCCCATTTCACAAATCCTAGGGTTGTGCCACAATGGTGACATCTTATTCACATTTCAAAGTAGGAATTTGGTTTCTTTCAATCCAGCAAACTCAAGTTTCAAGTTACATAGGATTGAAAACCTATACTACTTTAATAATGTGCTTCCTTATATTCCCAACTTTTCTTCACTTAGGGATATAGCAAGAGGAGAACCACTGTTCAATGCCACATTGAGGTAATAAACACTTTCTATTTGGTGTGTTCAATTGGGATTATAAAGCAGTCTAACTAATTGCAACCCCTAATTTTACTATGATTGTCTTGTATTGTGAAGAAAATATTTGTGACAACTTGAAAGATTCAATTTTTCCTATACAAAAATTGCATAATTGCAAAAATGCAAGTTTGTTATTTATTTTTTGGCTAACTAAAATGCAAGTATGTTTTTCTATCTTTTAATCCCAAAAAAAAAAAAAATGCGAGTATGTTTGGTTTGCTTCTGTGTGTGGTGAATATAAAGTGCACTAATAGGCACAATTTCGACTAATTTATTTTCAAACTGTAGAGATTCGGACTTATTTCTTTTATTGCTTTAGATATATCTTTTAACTGAAAATAAGAACTTGAGAATGATATGATTTGTTTGATGGGAACACAACCCCATGTGTAGATTATGCCCAAACAAGTAGGAATATGATAAATTCATTTTTATTGCAGTTCTCAGTAAATTTTATCATATATATTTTGTACCATTCTCTAACTTACACTGTTGATATGCATTTAAAATACAGAAACTGAAAATGTAATTGTTTGGTCAAGCCCTAAACTAGACAGCAATGCATTTAAGATTTTGATGTGCTGCCATATTCAGCTTCCACCTTAAAGTGCTTATATGATTTGTGTTCTCAATCAATGATTTGTACTCAAATATGCTTTCCTTGGTTTGGCAGAATTTAATTGTATCAGTAAGCTATGGTCTTTTTTCTTCCTTGGATGTGTTTGCTTTCATAGCATTACTAAGATCATAATTTTCTATTGGAAAAAAAGTGAGATAAAAAAAACGTAACTTTTTTTATAAGCAAAAAGAACCTGGCATATTAATGATGAGTCTAAATTTAGTTTTGTAAGAACACAATTCTCAAAGTAGAAAAAGGCTCCCATGTACTATAACTACTTAACTAGCCACTTTTTTGATAGGTACTAGGTAGATAATGGGGGAAGGGGAAGTGAACTACTTAACTAGACACTCATTAGAACATTATTCAATTGATGAAATTCATCTATACAACTGTGAGGGTTTACATTCGAAGGATGAAGATAGAAGTACACAGTATAGCACAAAGATCAGTAGTTCTTTTTGTTCCTCTTTATACATGATTATAAGAATAACTCAAACAGCATTCTGCTGGCTTTAAAATTTGTTTCACCAACCTTTCTAGGCTTCAAGGGGCATTAGTAGGTTATGATGCACAAGCTTTGGTCTGTAAGAACATACAGCCACTACAGTCTATTTTCTTGTCAAACCTGTAATCTTTTCAACTTAAGATAGGGTGGTGACAGGTTGGGCTGGTTGGAGCATATCAACACCACATTGACGAGTCTGTTTAAAGAATGACTCAACCTTCTAACACATTGACTGAGTTTGTGTAAACACATGTCAACTGGTTTAAGTCTTCTCTATTTGGCCAGTTTTACATTTTGTTGACAAACTAGGGAAAAAGAAACAAATTAGACAATGATCTAATAAGTTAATATTTAATCTTTATGGGTAAATTTTAGTTATCACTTATCATTTTCATTTTGGTTTTCTTACCCCCATGATCTAAAAATTAAATTATTTGAGTTTATTATTATTTTAGAATATCAATGATCTAACCAGGCAATTTAGTACAACACCTCGTATCCTAACCCAACCTACCATGGTTTCTATGTTTTGGTCAGTTGACATATTTGAATAGTTTACACTCAAATTTAGCTGATGTTTGGTTACTCTGGCTTCTATTAATGAGCTCCAATATGGGATTTTTAAATATGGATGGGCCTCCTAGCATGATCGAGAAAGAAACTGGAATTGTTATATTACTTTGGTTAATTTTCATATTCGGATGGTCTAGTATCAAAGTTAGTTAATGTTTGGTTATGAATCCCGCACTTGGTTCTTGTTTGGGTTTAGTGTGAATCTTCTTTAATTTTAGAAGTTATGGTTCTTCCATGTTGTTCTTGGATTTTGTTCTACATAAGCAAGTCTTGTTAAGACAAATGTTGAATATCTTTTGTTATTGAAAAGTTATTCATGTTATCCTTTCTAGGTGAGACTCCTAGAAGACCTTAGTTAGATTTAAGGATTTTTAATTCTTCCTCTTCTTTGTCCTTGGCACCCTGTAACCAATTTTAAACCCCATCAACCCTTAAAATTCCCATATACCAAACTCTTAAAATTCTGGTCAGACTTTCTTTTTCTTAAACCTGGGGTTTCTTTCTTTATTGTAAGCTCAAACTTTACTCTTTTTGTTAATCTTTTAAAAACCTGAATCCAATATATTTTTGTAATCATTTCCTGCCATTAAGGGGTTAGGAGGGCTTGAGCTTTCTCAGACCTACAGCTTTTTGGAGAAAGCTTCGGCTGCTTTGAGAAGCAACCCAAGGCTGATTCACAAAATCTGCATAAAAAGTCCAAGCTGTGTTACAAAATCAGCAAAAAGCTGAAATGCCCATGGGTTACAAAACAGCCTGCAGATAACTTCTGTTTTTTTAATAAAAAATAAATAATAAAAAATAAAAAAAAAACCTTAAGAACCAATGGAGAAGCCTCAGGAAACGAAGCCTAATTCCTCACCCAAGCTCCTCCAAAACCCCAAAAATAACTGCTTTTCAAAGAAGTCCTACAGTTGTTTCCTTGAAATTTGTCTGCAAGTTTTCAGCCTCAAAGTTGATCTTTTTTCACCCTAAATTTAAATTTTAAAACATACAAACTCTCTATCCACCATTCAGAGAATAAAATCATAAATTTGGGTCAAGTCTAAACCACTTAATTGATTAACCTCTGATTTTAAGGCTTTCCACCAACATCATCTTTTCTGGCATATAATGCACCAGATGAACACACTTTTTTCAACCAAAAAATCCAGGCTTTTGTAGCTAACCTTTGACTACTAACCACTAAAGTATAGGAGTTTTTATAAAATGCTTATTTTATTAAACACAATCCTCCCAACCAATGCTTGGAGAAGGATCACTTTTGGACAAGATTAAGAGAAATCTGCTTTTTGCAGCAGGCAGCCATTCTATATAATCTTCACCATTTATTTTCAGGTGCGCCCTTTAAACAGCTCCCCAACCTTCAAAAGCATCATAAAAGGAAGCTGCATGTTGGAATATCTGCTATTCTTGCTGATTTAGCATACAAATAGTCCCTAAATCCTTACATAAAAGGAAGCTGTCATTTCTTAGCTTCAATGGTTTTCCCCTTGTGCAAATATCACTCATTTATGGGTGTCTGCATATAATCTTTTTTTAAGAAGCACTTCGTGGACCCTTTTGACCACTAAATAAGGAGCTTTGATAATCAATAGTTCCAATTCAATGAATTTTATTACCTGTAAAAAAATCAATAGTTACATTTTAAGAAGTCCCATCCTATATTGTGCAAAAAGTTTATCCTTTTGAGATGGTAGGAGCCTCATATTTGTGGTCAGACAATCCAGGGTTTTGCATATTTTGTAACGAGTCCAATGTGTACTATTGGGGTATAGGTGCATCGGTGATTAGGTGTTATTCATGTAATCTTATAGTAATTTTTGTAAAGAATCAAGAGGTGTGTAGTTAGTTGGTTAGTTACAAGATTAGCTAGTTAGTTGTAAGATTGCAAATGGTGGAGCCAAGTTAGTTACAAGTTGTTAGTTGGTTATTTTGGCCAATAATCCTTGCAAGTAACTTGAGCCAAAATTCTCACTTTTGTCTCTTAGATTCTCTCCTCTCTTTTCACTTCCTCTTTGAAGGTGCCTACCTCAAATTTAGTCAATTCAGCGGGTTCATTACATAATATTTTCTACTCTTTTTGTCAATTCTTTGGAAAATTCAAAAGGAAAAAGAGCAAGACATCATCAGCAAAACATCAGATAGTAAGGCCCAATTTCTTGACTGTTGGTGAAATTTAAACCTCACTTATGTCTAGTGCCCGATATCAAAATTGTAGATAAGTATTCCACTCTCAAAACAAAAAGTTGAGGTGATATGGTTGACCTTGTTTAGGGCCCTTCCACCCTTAGAATGTCAAGCTTCATTTGATTGAAACAGAGCCTCAATGTAGTTGCACAATATATGATACAAAAATATGCGCCCTTCAGTATTTCTTCAATGAATTCCCATATAATGGAGTCATACCAGCATGCCTTGGAGACACAATCTTCTTGTGATTTTCCATGCTAACTCTTGATGATAAAGAATTGTATCAGCTATTTTTGTGGCTCTTACAATGATGCTTGAGCTTTAGCATCTGATTTCTCTGCCTTTCAAGAGTGACTCTACTTTGGGCCTTTGGCGGTCAAGTCTATAGGTATTAAAAAATACCATATTGCTTCTTTTTGTCATGTCTTCGTCTGATACATGGGAAACTTCAGGAATGAAATGACCCAAATTTATAAACAAATTTGATTGGATGCATTAATTAATTTTATCATTTTATTCTTTAGTTCAGTATAGTGTTTTATGTTTTTTTATCCAGACATATTTGCATGGACTGTAAATCCTGAAATGAGCTTATCATATGCTTCAAGCATGAAATTATTTGTACTATATATATGTATTCCCATTTTGTATTATTTGATGCCTACCTTGAACTATTTTGGTGGAAGGGATACATGTTAGAGGGCTAGCGGAGCTTGAAGCCATTTTTGGTAGATAGGATTTGGGTTAGTATAAATGTATACAGGCATAATGAAGATTGTGAGTATGTTAACAACATAATAATTTTGGTTTAATAGAATTCACTGAAGGTAACAAACTTTTTATTATATTAATATTGAAAAAAGATCAAAAACCAGGTTACACTAGATGTCTATACCTGGAGCAACAAGAGCATAAAATAAAACAAAAGACAGAAAATACAAAGCTAATAATATCTCAAAAGAATCCAAGGAATCTAGGATCCCCTCAATAGAAAATGCCATAGATGATGAAGTCCATTCATAAAGAGTCCTCAGCAGATAATACTACTTCAACTTCCCCACACTTGAATCCATTCCCTCAAAGCAACGAGCATTAAGCTCTCTCCAAAGACACCATATGAGACACAAGGGAGCTGCTTCCAAATCCCACCAACCCCATACCTTCCTATCCACCCTCTCCAACATGCAAGCAAATCATACACTGCCCAAGAGACACCAAAGATACCAAACAACATAGACTACTTCTTCCAAGGCACATGATAATGTAAGAATAAATGATTCACATCCTCCCCAATCTTCTTACACATATAACACCACCTCATAACAATGATGCCCCGTCGTCTGAAATTATCAATTGTTAAGACCCTCCCTAGAGCCACACACCATGAAAAGAGAGCCACTCTCAATGGAACCCGAACTTTCCAAATGCTTCTCCACGGGAGCGCTGCACTCCCCCCCGTCCCCCTCTCTCAAAACCTTATAGAAGCTCCTCACTTGAAACCTTGTAGTGGGTGAAGGTGTTCACACCAATTCACCAACCTCTCCAAGTCTAACCTTAGTGTCATAAAGATCCTCTAAAAATTGCATCACAGATTCAACTTCCCAGTCTTGTATTGCTCGATTTAACACAGGATTCCAAGAACACTGACCTTTAAGAATCTCCTTATAACCTACGACTGTGGCTTTTTATTGTTTCTCGAAAGTAAAAATAAATGGGATGTCTCTCCTTAAACTAGTCTCCACTCTCCCCCCTGCCATCCATCATGCCTGAAACGCACTTTAGTACCCATACCACAGAAAAACCACATTAAATTATCCCAACCACGCCTAATATGCTTCCACAACCCCACCCCATTTGGCCCCCACACCTCACCTGTACACCAGTACCATCCATTGATGCCATATTTGGATTCTATAACCCGTCTCCATAATGATGCATTTTCAATTGCATAGCGCCATAGCCACTTACACGAGAGCCTGATTAAATATCATCATCTTCTTTATCCCCAAACCCCCATGGCACATAGGTGCACGACAAGTATTCCAATTGGGGAACAGCCTATTTATGAAGATGAAATTTTCCTTGTTAGAGTTTTCTTGTAAGTTGCATCAACTTTGTTGCCTATTTTTAACATTTGTAGCAAACAATTTTATCTTTTTAATCCTCTGGAGGATTTTCATCACCTTGCTATTTGATTTAAGTGCTTTCTGCAGTAATTACAGTGAAATAAAAAGTTGCTTTTATTTTGACAGCATATGTAATCACAGTTGTAGTTGAAAATGTGTGATTGATGAATTTTAATTATTTACATCTTAAAATTTGTACTATGCATAACAACACTACTCCAATGGTGATGGAAAACATGACATTTGGGTTGTAAAGGTAAGTTATTCATTTTCTTGTCTTTGTGTTTATGGTTTAATCTTCTTGACAAAGGTTTCAAGGCATGAGTTCTGGATCCTAAGTTATGGAATGGAAACACTGTTTTCAATTTGTCTGGGTTTAGTTTACATGGTTTATATAAAAATGTAGACTGTGCTTCTCTAGATAAAAGGGCCTCCTTTTCTTTTTTTAATTTTATTTCATAGGAAATTTTAATGAAAAAATACATGAATAATTGGTTGGGCTGCCATGTTTTTACTTTTATTTTTCCTATTTCTTTTTCTTTATTCTTAAAGTTTCTGCCTACATTGTAGGTAGAATCTACGAGGATTATCAACTTCTGATTGCCACATCAATTTGCAAGATCTTCATAAATATTTTGCATCACTTTTGGAGCAATACATTTTGTTACAGTATATGGATACTCTCCAGCTTCCTGTGCCAATGACATTGCCAGACACATGTATGACCACTGTGTTGGCATGAACTCAATGCTAAATTATGCTAATTTGGATTAAATATGACATCTATATAGTTTCTTTTGCTGTAATCATTTTCAGTAACTCTCGATTTTCTTATGCAAATGAAAATAGCATGCAAATCCATATTATTTATGAGATGTATTTTGAGCTAGTCATACAGGTGAGCTTCATCACTGTGTTACCAGATTCACCGGCTAAGAAAGAAAAATTCTGCACTGAATCACCATTTCACTTTCAGTGTCAAGTTTTAGATACTTCCTATAGAAGGACGCTTCGGTGAATGATGAGAAACAAAAGTTTTAGATACTTTCTACCCCATGAATATAATTGATTGGTTAAAGGCAGAGGAGAGCACTAATGAGAAACAAAAGTCATAGTTGGTTAATGTGCATTGTAGACTGGGTGACGCTGACGTATATGCTTGGTTAGAGAAAAATGCCCATATGGGTATTAAAGAAACTTTCAAGAATGTGGTCTTAGAGAAAATACTCACGAAAAATTTAATGCATGTGGAGTATACTATTGGTGATTTGTTGTGATGGTTTGCACAACAGGGTGAGACCAAATTTGGAAGAGACAAATTTATGTACAATGGCCAAGTCTCACACTTTGAAACCTATCTGTGAAATTTCAACAAGGCTTAGTTTATTTGTATCAAGAATGCATGTTGATTATAGTCTGGTAACTTAGCATTATAGTGTGATCAAATGACAGTTGAAAGTATAAAGGTTGATCACGACATAATATGTGGTCGCTCAGATCTCTTGCTGGTTATATGGCTTTTCTCATGTGAGGAAGAAGACCAAATTTATGTACAATGGCCACGTAAGCTGGGTTTTTCACTTAGACTTTCATTCATTCTTTTCTCTTTTTCTTTTTCTTTTTTTGGATAGATATGCTAGAGTTTTAATGTATAGCATCTACTCCATAATGATTGTTCTTTATCATTAGATATATTAATGACAGAAGACTTTATCAATTAAGCTAACTGGAACTTACTTCTTAATTGCACCATTCTTCTCTCTTTCTAGTTCTTCTTGACATGAATTTCCTTGTGGGTTTCTGTAATCTCTTTTCCCGTCAATTTCAATTCCAAATTTTATTTATTTCACTCATTCTGCTCCACCTTACAAGAAGTGTTTTTAACTAAAGTACTAAACAAAAATATAGGACTCCCCCCTCTTTCAAGATTATATTAATTATTTAAGTTTTTTTTTTATTATAATCATTTTCTATGATTTAGTTGGGAAAAAGAGTTAATTAGACTCTTCCCAAGCAACCATTTCTTTAAAAAACATTCTAAAGTAATGGAAAAAAAATCAATTCTTAAATAAATATTAAAAAAAAAACTAACTAACTAACTAAAAAGGCTGGTAAAATTGCAAAAGTAACAAATATTACTCAAAATAAAAGGTAAAATATTATTTTGGTTTCGAAACTTTACTAAAAGTTTGTTTTTTATCCCTAAACTTTAAAAAGTTCTTTTTTCATCTTTAAATTTTGTAAAGAATTTTTTTAATAGTTTAGAGACAAAAATAAGGATGAAAAATAAACTTTTGGTAAAGTTTAAGAAAAAAAAAAACATTTTAAATAGTTTAGGGACAAAAAAGAAAATTTTCAATAATTTTAATACAAAAAAAAAAACTTTTTAAAGTTTAAGGATAAAAAACAAAATTTTGGTAAATGTTAGGGATCAAAATATTACATTACAAATATATATATATATATATATAAATGCAAGTGTACGCCTACAACTCATAAAGCCAACGACTCATAGAAATAGTATTTAATTAAGACAACGTCGTTCCATTAAAAGACACTTTAGAGACATGCGTTTAACAACACCATTTTTGTGGGACAAAATTGGCAAATGCCCTTTTCGGGCAAAAAAAGTAGCATTTTACCCTTTTTCCCAAATTAATTAGGGAAATACTCCTCTTTTAAAACTCGATTTTCTCAAAATCGAGTTTAAAAAAAAATTCTGGAGCTCTAAAGTGACGTTTTAAGGACCTATAGTGGCGTTTTAGAACTCGAGCTCCATGAACTCGAGTTACATGCAATTTTTTTTTTCTTTTTTTTACCTATAACTCGAGTTCATGGAGCTCAAGTTCCAAAACGCCACTATAGGTTCTTAAAACGTCACTATAGGCTCCTTAAAAACGCCACTATAAGGCTTAACTCAATTTTGAGAAAATCGAGTTTCAAAAAATGGGCATTTCCCTAATTAGTTTGGGAAAGGAGGCATAATGATGCTTTTTTTGCCCGAAAATAGCATTTGCCAATTTTGTCCCATTTTTGTGTAAAGAAGACTGATATGAGTTATGACAACGTCGTTGTGTATACAATTTGGGATCAGTAATTACTCTCCACATAATTCGGATATTTGTTTTGGGTTTTGGTAACTGATTATTAAATATTTTGGAGTGATTTTATAAATACATTTACCTTTTTCAGTTTTCCCTCTCTAAACTTTTTCTCTCTTAGATTACTTTGTTTTCTTACACTTTCTCTCTCTTTTTCAGTTTCTCTCTTACTTTCTTGCTTTCCTTTTAGTTTCATCAATAGCTCTTTACTTGGATTTTTTTTTTCTTTAGGTTAAACTAGTTTGGGTTTGAGAGAAATTAGTAACTTTTTAGATTAGGTATTTTTATTTATTTGTGTCGGCACCTAATAATGTATTTAGGTTGCCTACATATCTTTGGTGGGAATCAAGCTAATTTGTAGTTCTCAAATTGTGGTTTTAGATTTAAAATCCTCAAATATGATTTTGTCCACTTTGAATGGTAGACATTTAAGTCAAATACTTGGTATTTAATTAAGCATTGACTTAATTTTATTTTTCGGTGAGATAATTTATTTTAATCTCAAGGATAAGTCAAGAACCCATGTTTTTATGGAAATTGAACCAAAGACCCTTTTTTGAGAAATTGAATGTCCAAACAAATTTCTCTTTCTTTCATTTGCTTCTTTTTAGGAATTTTAACAAGTAATGATATTTTGATTGAAGTCCCAAAATTAATTAAGGGAAAGAAAACTCATTTGAAGCAATTTTATTTTTATGAACATTTTTAGAGATTGAGAATTGTAAATTTCTCTCAAATTAATTTTATGATCATTTTATTTTGGGAATTCAAGGTTCCAATTTTGGTCGAGGAATTAAGAATCCCAAATACTCCATTGAATTAATTTGAAGGAGTTAAAAACTCCACTCTTATTTAAAATAATTTGGGATGTCAAGAACTCTATTAGATCATATTATTTTAAATTTGTGAAGTCAAGAACTCCAAGTTGTTTAGTTGGTGGAATCAATGACTCCCTTTGAATTAATTTTAAGCAATTAGAAACTCTACTCCATTAATAAAATAATTGATAACAGTGGAGTGGAGTCAAAGATTCCATTAACTGTTTAAATATTGTTGAAGAGTCAAAGACTCTAATATTTAAATTGGTAGAGTCAAGGATTCCATTGAATTAATTCATAATAGTAGAATCAAGGATTTCACTAATTTAATTTAAAATGGTAGAGTCAAAAAGTCCATTTGCTTGTTTGATTTGTAGACTCAAGAACTCTATTAAATTAATTCATAATGGTAGAGTCAAGGACTCTATTAATTTAATTCAAAATGGTAGTGTTGACGAATCCATTAAATGAATTTATAATGGTAGAGTCAAGGACTCTATTAATTTAATTCATAATGGTGGAGCCAAGGACTTCATTGATATATTTGACTTTGTAGAGTCAAGAACTCCAATATTTGAATTGGTAAAGTTAAGGACGCCATTGAATTAATTCATGATGGTAGAGTCAATGACTCTATTGATGTATTTGATTTGGTAGAGTCAAGGACTCTAATATTTAAATTGGTAGAGTTAAGGACTTCATTATTTTTCTCTTTTTAATACCTTTTTATAGGTTGTGGCAGACAACTCCACATATTTTGGGGTTTGGAGTTTGTTTTATATTCTTTATTTTAAATTTTTTTTGACTCATGTGATTTTTTTTTTAATATATGTCAATCCTTTTTTTAGGTGACATACATTTGTTTTAATGTTTTTTTTTTTGCGTAAATGCATTTTTAGTCCCTACATTTTGGCTTTTTTCTATTTTAGTCCCTACATTTTAATTTTACCACTTTTAGTCCCTAAATCAATTAATGCGTTCCATTTTGGTCCTTTCCGGTAGCCCACTACCGGAATTGCTTAGGTGGCAAACGGAACTATTAAAATAATAATAATAAATTTTATTTTACTATTAAAAATGCCACGTCAGCTTATAAATTAAAAAAATTTATTTATTAATTTTAATTAAATAAAAAAAATTAAAAATAGATAGTTTAAAAAAGAAATTAAATTAATTAAATTAAAAAAAATTCTTTACATTATGTTCTTCCCAGTCATCGTGAAGAACATGTTCATGTTCTTCCTCAAATAATATGTTTGGTTGCCGAGAAAATTAAAAAAATCAAGAAAATGCCAACATGGAACGCGTAAAATCAAAAGGCACAGATCTACAAAATACAAAGACCTTCAAAGATTCAAAACACAGAGAACACAGACCCAAACCCAACCCTCAATCTCTAGCAAACCCAGAACATCACATGAAAAATCAAACCCTCCATACAAACATCAAACCCATAAATTTCAAACCCAAATTCGAGAAACCCGTAAACAAACCTAGAAATTTTAAACCCACCGATCTAATAAAGACCCACTGATCTATGAGAGATTGGAGGTAAACCACCGCCGACCTCAACCCCTCCACTGTCACGAACTCAGCCCCACCGTCCTTCACATCGACACAAGACACAGCCCCGACGTGCAGCTCCTTCACGGGGACCGAGCACTTGGACTCAAGCGAGGCGTCGACTGCGTTGGCGAAGAGGAGGTGGAGCGAGCCAGAGAAGGTGGAGGCGACGATGAGGGGTTTGTGCATTGGGGTTTGGGAGTTCTTGAGGGAGGAGATTTGGGAAGGCGGAGAAAATGTGGATTGAGGGGATTCACTACCACCACCACCATGGATGAAACCCACAAAAAAATCAAAGCAAAATCCACACAAAACCCATAAAATCTGAATCCAAAAGGAAAACCCATCCCTAAATCCATTCCTAAATCAAAACCCATACCAAATTCTAACCCCAAAACCCATTAGAAACCACCCCAAATCAAAAGCCATGAACCATAAATCAACCCATCATCAACCACAATGCTTCAATCAATCTACCTCAACCAACCCTCAACCAACACCACTTCATCACAGAGCTCAAAATCCACAAAGAGAGCCGGATTGTTTTTTTGTTTGACATAAATGAAAGAAAGAGAGCAGGACTTGAAATTTATCTGTTTTTAATTTTTTTATTTAGTTAAAATTAATAAATAAAATTTTTTAATTTATAAGCTGACGTGGCATTTTTAATAGTAAAATAAAATTTTTTATTATTATTTTAATAGTTATGTCTGCCACCTAAGCAATTTCCGGTAGTGGGCTACCGGAAAGGACCAAAATGGAATGCGTTAATTGATTTAGGGACTAAAAGTGGTAAAATTAAAATGTAGGGACTAAAATAGAAAAAAACCAAAATGTAGGGACTAAAAATGCATTTACGCCTTTTTTTTTTAGTTTCAATACCAATTGATGGGCCAAAATGGGCAAATGCCCTTTTCGCACAAAAAAAGCAGCGTTCTGCCCCCTTTTCCAAACTAATTAGGAAAATGCCTCTTTTTTGTAACTCGACAATATGAGAGTCGAGTTTTTATGAAGAACTCGATATTCCTATGATCGAGTTAGTCTGACTGTTGTGCCACGCTAGCGTAGCAAACATGGCTTTTTCCCAATAAAAAAATGCTTGTGTAGTTATTCATAACTCGGTAAGCATAAAATCGAGTTTTCTTTAGCGGTTTGAATCAATAGGACCCTAACGTCTCACAACGCCTATTCACTCACTCTCTCCCTGTACACTCTCTCTCCCTCACTCTCTGCCATCACTCTCCCTATCCAGTCTCCATCAGTCGTCGTTGCTTCCCGTCGTTGTTGCTTCCCGCCGCCATTGATTACAGGTACGGTCCTCTCCTCTGATATCTTTTCTGATTTTGGTTAATATTAAGTTGTGTTTTATGTGGGATTTTGATTATTTTGTTGAAACTTACTTAAAAAGTAGTAAATTTACTAATCAAGATGAGAATTTTGTTGTCTTTTATATGCTGCAATGATGATGATCTAAAGTATTTCTTGCTATATGGTTATGTCTGTGTGATTTTCTCATTAATGAGAATTTTGTTGTCCTTTACATGCTGCAATGATTATTTTCTCATTAATGAGTTTAAATGTGCTTGCGGTTTTGGCAAATCGAGTGGTGGTGTTTCAGTGATGTCTTTGGGTTTGTGTAAAATGTGTCTTATCTGATTGTAGGCATGATTTTGTTATAGTTGTTGTAAATGGTGTCGAACTAATTACGTTTGAGTCTAAATAGTTGTTGTAAATGGTGTAAAATGTGTCTCATGCCTCTAGCAGCAACTGTTAGCTCTGAAGCAGAACCCATCTCGTAAAGATTGGTTTGGACAAAGATTGGTTCTATTGGGTACACAGGTTAAGAAAAAAATGATGAACACTTTGAGACTCTGGTTGTTTGAAGCAGTCTTCAGTAAATCCAAGATGTTCTGCCCATAATGACATCCTATATACATAAATCTATGAAATACAATACACATTCAAATGAAATAGAAAGTCAGTTACTGTAAGTCCAGTTAAAAACCAGTAAGAGTGATGAAATAGTAGCGTTTAGTACAGCAACAAACAAATTAAGTTGTTTCATATCCTTTAAAAGTTTTACTACTCATTGTTTTTGGTATATCTAGGTTTTTATAAATTTCATTATTTCTTGGAATTGACACTACTTTTTTTTTTCATATCAGTCCAATCTAGAAAATTTTAAGTAACTTTACTGAAAAAAAATTCATTCCCTGGTACCCTCAGTTTATATGTGCAAATGTATGGCTGGAGAAGCTGATATAGCAAGCATAGAAGTTCTTTTGCTTGCAATACAGCTCCTCTTTGTTTAAAATTGACCATATGGAGGGGGAGAGGAATAATTGAACATTCAATGGTCCTGCACCCTTCGGTGAATTTGAGATTCTTGTTTGATCCCTGAAATATTATAATATTCTTTACTCTAATTTTTATATATAGAATTTGGAGATTGGCTGCTTTTTAAGGTTTCTCTAAATCAATTTGGTACTCTACTATAGGAGCACAGATATGTGAACTTTTTTTTGCCCCCTTTTATTTTGAGCTGGCTGGTTACTATGGATTAAGAAATTTAAAATCTGTGTGTAAGTGAAAATGGGTGCTTCTATTGTGGATATTTCAGGCTCCATTTGTGCGGTTCTAACTCATTCCAACACTCAACATGTTTCCCTGGTTCCTTTTTCTACTGTCATCCATTTGCACTCATCACAAGTTTTTAGAACTTAAGATTTGCAAAGATGAATTTGTCATTTGCTCTACAGCCTCATATGATATTTTGCATTAGTCGATGGTGATTTATTGTTATGATTGGCATGCTTAATACATGATTTTTCTCTAAATACAGAAGTTTAGGTCTGTGCTTCCTTATTTGCACTCTTGTATTTTTGGGTCATGCTTTGGGATATGAGGATTTTTATGATTTTTTTTACCCCTAAATCAATCTGTTTAATATGTTTAAGTAAGTTATGTCTACTTGGGATGGTGTTTGATGAGGACCTAAGGAATAATCTTTCTTTATCAATTGATTTATTTATCTTCTTCATAATAGTTGAATAATAATGTTTCAGCTTGTGTGTTTTTTCTTAGTCAGCCTGCAACTTTGTTTTTGTTAATTGAAGTCTAGCTATTTGTTGTCTATTTCATCATTGATACCATTTTCTGTCAGCCGGCAACTGGAGTTCTATACTTTTATTTATGTCTTGCTATTTGTTAGTTAGAAGTTTTGAATCTTGATGTGTCTACAGAAGGGGAAATTGTGATTCACAATCTTGATTTGTGATGATGTGTCTACACTCTATAGGGAGGGGAAATGGTGATTTTCTTATGCAATAGAGTGCGTAGAATTCTTGAATCTTAATATATGAGGACATAAGGCAATAATCTGTTTTTATCAATTGAAATCATTATTCTTTCCCCAACATGCGAGTGCCTTGGTTATAAAAAAAAAAAAAAAAATGAGTGTCTTTAGTTTGTTGGCTTGCAACTTCTTTTATGCTAAACACTGATTTTTCATTATGTCTTGCTATTTATTGCTATTTATTGTTAGTGAAAAGACTTTAACTCATGGTTTGTCTACATGAGGAAAAATTGTGATTTACTTTTGCAGCAAGGGTGTGGTGTAGAAGTGTTGAATCTTTATTGTTCTTGGGCAATATGAAAGCCCTTATCATATTCTTTTGATTTCACATTTTTTACCCCTGAATGTTTGAATGTTATCTTGTCACTTGTTCAATTTATTTTATGGATTTTGTTTCTTGGCAGTTTTTTTAAGGCATATATGTTTGATCCGTTTTTCTTGATCAATTTGGTCCTCTTTATTAGGTGCACAAATATGTAAACTTCCTCTTCCATGTAAACTGCTCTTTAGGTGCACAAAAATAATAAGGAAAAAGTTAACAAGGAAAAAGTTAACGGATGTCCTAAGGGTATAGATTGAGTAATTTTTATGTACTTTCGGAGCAAAGAAAAGGGTGTTGTTCTCACATTCATTGAGGAGTCCATTATTTAAATTCATGGTGAGGTTCATAATAAATTTGAGAGGAGGGGGTATCATTTCTTCGTATTTTAGGAGTACTTAAAAATTTTCTTAGATTTTGGATACATTTTTAGGAACTTTGTAGAGGACAAGAAAAAAGCATTTAGTTTTTATGATGGTTGATTATATTTCTCATAAAAGTGGTGTTATAACTTAAATTTTTTTCAAATAGTTTATTAATAATTACCCTATCTCATTTTTAATTAAAAAAATTTCTAAACGGGCAAGCTAAATAGAATTAGCATTTACTCATTTTATAATTTTTTTAAAATAATTTTTTTAAAACATATATCTCCAAATCATGATAATTGGTTTGAATTTTCCCTTTTGAGAAAGTGCTAAAAAGAAGCTGGGTAATATATGTGATTGGTATCCACTAATTTTATTTTTATTTGTTTACTAATAATATGTCCATGCATAGATTAATTAAAAATTATATATAATTATAAAAGTATTAATTATATGTAGATATTTTCTATAAAAAATTATGTGTAGATAAAGATAATATTTTATTAATATTATTAAAACTAATTATATGTATAAAAGATAATATTATTAAAATAAAAATAATTATATGTAAATATAAAATATAATTTTTTTTTTAATAATATCAAAATTATCCGAGTCTATTAAAAATTTTATAGACTTTTACATAAAATAAATTAACTATGTTAATAATTTTTAATTAAAGAGCTAATGATAAAAATACTTTAATTATAATAGTGTAATACACACACATAATATTGAGTTATTTGGAGCAAGGTCTGTAGTGAGCATGTTTCATAATCTAAACACTTTTTAAAATTTATTTTTAAATTAAATTAAATGAAGCATCTAAAAAAAAATTACTAATAGAGTTTTACTTAAAAATTATGCAATGCTCATGGACAAGCCTTGATATACAGAGTCCGTTTGGCAAAGATTATTTTTGCCAACTTATTTTACTATTCAACTTATTGGGTTGAAGTAGGTGAATTTGAGATTCTTGTTCGAGTTGTCCTGCACCCTTTGGTGAAAATGACATGCAATATGATGTAGATTTCATTGATTTTCTCTCTTTGCGATTATAATCTTTTGATTATGTAATTTTTTTTAGGAGAATCCTCTGTAATTTTTCACCCTTTGGTTAAACAAGAAATGATATTCACTGGAACATCAAACTGCTCAAGTAACTTCAAGAAAAAAAATGAATGCATTTACTCTAGGAAATAGTATTCACTCCATCATTGTGGTTTAATGAGTTTGGTACATTTTGATTGACTATTGCTTATAGCTAATACTAGATCTGGGTATAGTTTGGAGTCTGATAGAGTCATACTCATATAAATGGATCTAGAACTAACTCCTAAAATTTGTAAAATAGACCCAGCAAGCAAGGAAATGAGCCTAAAATTTGAAAACGACTCACCAAGCAGGAAATTGAGTAGAATTAACTCCTAAAATGTTGAAAATAGACCTAACAGGCAAGGAACTGGGTTGACTGAGTCATGGTATGCTTACATATCTAGTGGTAGAAATGTAGAATAATTAGTATAGGTTTCTAGATATTAAGTTGAGAACTCGAGACCAAATGACTTATAGCTGTAGGGATCTTAGTGGTCCATCATAAACGGGCAATTGCATAGGACATAAAACGGAGAGCTGTCAAGGATGACCTTATAGAGAGTGTTACTTTGTTTAAAAGACCAAGTTTGATTGAACAGGTCTAAGAACAAAATACCTAAACATTGAGTTGTTGCAATTTATATTTACTATGTGACTGCATTGGTCATAAGCCATAGAGTTGATTTTAAATTTCCTTGGGGGAAGATCACATATTGTGTGTTGCATGGTTAAATTTAATTGGAAACCTAATATGCAACTCCTAATAATTGTAATTGATATTTTCCCTGTTAAAATCACTCTCAAAGACATCATAAACCAAAAAGAACTATCACATTTAAATATTGCTCAGATGTTGAACATCTAGGTATCAATCAAGTTTCTAGCACATTAATTAGTCATTTGTTTGTTTTTTTACTTCAATTATAGATAATAGAAAAAAAAAAGTTTTTTTATGTAAAATTATGGCAAGTTCTTATTTATTTAAGCTTTAATTTGATTACTTTTGGATTGCATGTTAAGTGGGGGTAAGAAGTGATGTTGACAATCTTGTTGGGATCATAATATGTCTTATTGTATCCATGCTTTTATTTTATATTAATTGTGGTTTACTTGTCAGATAATTGCTAACAATCTATTTGCTGCCATGCATGTCAGATATGCAGGCACTAGATAGAGTGCAGCCTAGACCAGACGATCGTACCCAGTTGACCCGGCAACCAGATCATCGATCAACTCCGCTTTGGAGGTGCGCCACCGACGAGGTATGTAGTTGTATTATTAATACATGTCCATTTTATAATTACCTCGTGTGCACTACCTAACACAATACTCGTCCGTGTGCAGGAGGTGTCTGGCGTCATAAAGGTTTGAAGCCGTAAATGTGTATTGTCGCAGGGTGGGCTAGACCCACGTATCATGCAATACATAGATGCAGCAGGTTTGACCGGGTTATTCAAGGTTCCTGATATGGAGGTCGACCACGCCTTGATCATGGCCTTAGTCGAGCGATGGCGTCCGAAGACATACACGTTCCACTTACCCCATGGAGAAATGGGTATCACCTTGCAAGATATGGAGGTGATGCTGGGGATTCTGGTGGATGGGTTGCCTGTCACTGGGAGGACAAACTTGCAATGGAACGTGGTGTGCCAAGAATTGTTGGGCCATGAACCTCCGCCCGTGATACCGAACTCAAACAAGTCTGCCCTTACTAGGGCAAGAATAAAATACAGGTGGTTTGATGCACAGTTTGTCGCTCCCCCAGCTGCAGACGCCGGTGACGAAGTCGTGCAGCAACATGCCCGCTACCACCTACTTGTACGGATGGGGGCCCTGTTATTCATGGACAAGTCGGCGGACCGGGTCTTACTGTTGCCTCTACAGTTGCTCAACCCAATCAGCAATGCGAGACGGTACAACTAGGGTAGTGCAGCATTGGCCTGGCTCTATAGGCAACTTTGTAGTGCATCGAAGAAGGATGTGATGTAGATTGGAGGAGCACTCTTGTTGGTGCAGCTATGGGCCTATTCAAGGTTCCCACGAATATGCCCTATTGCGAGGCTGCCTTTACCGCTAGTGCACTCAGGGCCCCTTGCCATTAGGTACGTTCATTGAGTTCTCGTTATTCAAGCTAAGTGTCTCTTAGGAATAATTATTTATGTGTAATAGTATATTAGATTTTATTTGTCTCTTTGATATAATTAAAAATATGTCAAACTAACAAACAAAAGAAACTTATCAATGCTTAGTATATGGATGTGAAATATAAAGCAAAGTTTGTTAAATGTAAAGTTCAGTAACGAGCATTTGTCAAAACCCCATGTTTGCTAGGTGGAGTGGGCCAAAGAGCATCGCAGAGCATGCCACACACGTCCTTGCTGCGTACCGGACGTCGCTGGCTAAACTACGGGCAAAGCAGGTATTCGGTTAATTTACGTCCTCAATTTGAGGTTTTTATTTTCGTTTCCCTCAATTGCATGACCACGTTTTTTTTGTTGTTTTTATTGTTTGAATTCTTGGATTGTTGTAGGAATGAGTTGATTTAAGAATATTGGTTCCATCCCATCATTTTGTTTGATACTAGGGTTTTCATCCCATCGTTTAACTCAATTAGAATGTCCATCGTGAAGTACTTCACATTAGAACTTCCATTTGCAGCACCTGCATGAATACGATCAAGCATAATAGGTGAGGGTTACTAGTTGAAACTCAAAAATTCTTGAATATTAAATCAAAGGCTTCAATTCTTTTATTTTAACCTAGCATAAACAAATATTATATAATCCAACAATTTTAAAACCTTATATTTGGAGACTTCTTATTATCAAAAGTAGGGGTGTACATGTGCATGGGTCGAGTTGGGTTGGATTGATGGGTTTTTTCCAACTCAACCTGAGCATGTTGGGTTGAGAAATTCCTAACTCATTACATGTGTAGAAACCAACTCAACCCAACTCATGTAAGTCAGGTTAAGTTGGGTTGGATCAATGGGTTATATTTAAATTTAGTCATATATATATTAAGTAGAATTTGGCTATATCCTTCATTATGTACGGAAACGTTTGTGATTTACACCCAAAAGAGAAAGAAAGAAAGAAGAAATTGTCCCTTTTCCAAGATGTTTGAATTGAATAAGTAACTTACCTATATATATGTCGTTCAAAAAAGCATGCGCAACATGCGCAAAAGAATGAGCATGAAGTACTGGTTTAGTGCAAGACAAAGTGTGTACAAACCTGTGTTGCAACAAAAAAAACTCCATCAATTATTACAAATGTCATTAAGCCCATGCAATGAAGAGAGCAATTCTGACAAATGTCATTAAGCTGATGCAATGAAGAGAAGGCACACATATTGTTCATATATGCTAGTAAAATTCAATGAGAAATGAATTTACCTAAGAGTATACCAAAGATAATCAGATTTGTCTTTGGTTGTATTTGTGTGCTCAAGTAATTCATTTGATTTTAATGATGCATCTTCGAAATTCACGATGACATCTTTAAATTCTTACCAGCTACTAACTGAATCAAAAGTTTGTGTTGATTTAATGATTCTGTCATTGTACACCGTTTTAATCTACTTAAGAGAAAATAGAACTTTTAGCCTGCCATCAAAAGAAAAAGAAAAAAAAAAAAAAAAAAAGACTTTATATAAGCCGAATGATTGTAAACTCACAAGCACTACAAAATGCGGGGGCCTTGGGCCGCATTTTTTTAGGCCGTGGCTATAAAAAACGCGGCCCAAGATAGACTAAAGCCGCGTTTTATAAAAACGCGGCTTAAAGAAAGACTTAAAGTCGCGTTTTAAACACGGGGCCATAGAAGGGTTCTGAAGCTGCGTTTTTTTGAGCTGTAGCCGCATTTTTGGGGCTGGGGCTATGGCCGCGTTTAAAAAACGCGGCCTAAGGACCTCCGTATTTAATTTTTTTGGCAAACTCTTTTTTTTTCCCCTTAACTATGGCCGCATTTTTAAAATGCGGCTCTAGCCTACCTAAAGCCGCGTTTTATAGATGCGGCTTTAAATTTGGTCTAAAGCCGCATGTTTAAAACGTGGCTTCAAATTTGGTCTGAAGCCGCGTTTAAAACACGCGACTTTAGTTTTGGATGGGCCGCATTTCTTAAATGTGGCCTCAGATTTTGCCTATAGCCGCAGAACAAAAACGTGGCTTTAGGCTTTGTATATATACTATTGGGTCAAAAACAATTTCACCCTAGTCTCTCCCACGCATCAGCCTCCATTTTCGAAGAGCCCGATCTCAACCCTCGCCCTCCAAGCCTCCATCTCCGATCTTAACCCTCACCCTCACCCTCACCCTCCATCTCCGATCTCAAGCCCTCACCCTCCATCTCTCCGATCTCAAGCCCTCACCCTCACCCTCCATCTCCGATCTCAACCGACGGTCACCTGTTCAACAATATCTCTCTCAGCTGCCGTGGAGGCACTGTAAGCTCTCTCTCTCTTCTAGTGCGTTTCATTTTGCTCTGCGATTGCGATTTTTGAGATATGAGTTTTTGTTCTACTATTTTTTATTTCTTAGTTTGGTTCTGAAAAATTTTGGCTTTGAAGTTTGGTCTGTTATGTTAGTTGGGTGACTTCATGAGGAAAATGGCGCGTTTTATAAACCCTAATTTGTGACTTTAGAGCCCTAATTTCGCTGCATTTTCTAAAAGTTTTCAAATTTGGTGCGTTTGGTTGCAGTGATGGTGGGAGGAGTTGAGATGATTTATTAGGGATTTGGTAACTGTGGGTGCTAAAAATGGTCTTTTTGAAAGCCTAATCGATTGTGTTTTTAGTTTTTTTTTCTTTTTCTTTTTCGTTTGATTATGAGAAATTGGGCTTTGGTTTGTTAAGTTTATTTGATATTCTCTGTTATTCAATTCTGCTAAATATTTTTTTGAATTTTTTTTTTTTTTTTGGTTTGGGTTCTATTTTTACCTTGAAATTTATGTTGATTTAATTTTTAAAAAAAATTAGATAAGTGTTTGTGGGGTTTAAGTTCTGGGTGGATTTGATTGGTTTAAGATGGTCAAATGTTTGTGATTTTTGATGATTTATATCTCTCTTTGTTCACGAAATTTGCCGTTTATTGCCTCTAAATTTCGGTACATCCCTTTTTTCATTCCTTTTTCCATCTGGTTTTTATTTTTTATTATATATATTTAAAATTTCCGTTTGGTCCCTTTATTGCTTGATTGTTTTTAATTTTTAGTTCCCTTTTGGTTTCGCAGGTTTGCTAGGAACATAACCCAGCAGGTTTTAATTCTTCTATTACTCCTTTTGGTCATTAGCAGGTGAGAAAACTATGATGATTGTATATACTTAAACCATGAAACTTCTATGATTATCTATGTTGCAGTGTTGGTTGATGTTTTTATTGATCCCTGTTCATTATGTAAGGCAAATTTACACAGTAGCCAATTTTTTTCCTAAATTATAAATAAGTAAGTTTGTTCATTTGTAAAAAATAGTGTTGATCTACTGTTTATTTATTTATTTTGGGTCGGATGGGAGTGAAGATAAAGAATTTTAATTTATACATGGGCTTGTTATGAGTATCACCTTGTAGTACATTTTTGGATGTTAGTAGCTGGTCATAATTTTTATTCTATTTTGAGTCCACCCCTACACTAGATTATTTTTCATGAAAATGATGGTCTGAACTCCAAACCAAGGGTATTTGTGGGGTTTATCTGTTTAAGTTCTCTTTTTATTTTTATTTGATTCCATTGCTTTAATTAACAATGTGATGTCTCTTATGACAGGAGCAGAAATTTGATGTAAACTCTATTATGTTATATATGATAAATTGTAAATCTAATAGAGCATAACACAATACAGTAGAATTCATTTCTCATAGTCACATACATACATTAATTGTGATGCATATTTACAAGTTTTATTTCAACAATAAGTTTCTTCAATACCCCTTATCCGTTTTCTTTTCTTACTTTTAAGTATATGAATCGTGATTTGCAAAAGTATTTGACAACTTATGTGACACTTATGTGGGCGAAATATGTCAATTTTTTACGCATCTGATTATCTTTTATTTGTTTTTTTTTTGTTTAGACAAAGTAATTTATGAAGTCTTATTAGTATTTGATAGTATATAATTTAATAAATTATTATTGGGTGATGTAAAAACCTAGGAAGTTGGGATTGATGTGAGCCCAGTGCTTCCAATGGCCGGAAAACCAGCAGTCTTCAACCACATATTTTCAAATGGAGTGAGCCCCCAAGTGTGATTGGGAGTTAGTTTACCTCCCCTGTCTACAACATGTAAGTGTGATTGTCTACTCCTATCTAAGTGTTATCGCTTAGGAAATGTGGGTGTTATTGTCTAGGGTTTATCTTTCTTTGTTTCTCTTTCTATTTACTGTTTTGACACCAAACAAGCATCAAATTCATTAAAGATCCACTCTTTTATTCCCTAAAGCTACCTAAACACTTAAACATCAATCCCTATTCAAGAGCTCTTCAAGATCTTAAGTCTTATAATTTTTTTTTAAAAAAAAATCTAATTTAGTGCTGAATTAGATCCTACATCTTAATTGGTATAAGAGCTCATTAAGGCTTCTGTTCTGCATCACTTTGTCTTCTGTCGATAATGCTTTCATAGTTGATATTTTCGCTCAGGGTGTTTTCATAGTTTGTGGTTTATAGTTAACTTCATAGTTTTCTACTTTTGAATACTGAAAAGGTTCAGCAATGCAGCTTTAATCAGATGTATTCCTTGGTTGGCAGAATACCAGAACTTGATCATGGGTTCTTGGGATTTAGCCCCTTACAAAGTTGATTGTTCAATTAGAAAATTGGAAGTACTGAGAATAGTCACACTTACATAGATTGATTAGTACTGGGAGAATACCTTGCTATTTCTTTCCATTGCTTCTATAGAATACCGAGTACAGTGCCCTTGGATACCATTGAGAACCATGTGTGATCAATGGTCCATAATTCAAACATGAGAGCCTCTGCTTAAACTGTATAGATTTGTCTTACCCTTAGGCGGTTTACTTTTTGCTATTTAAATAAATTCCCCTCCCCCCTCCCTCCCTTCCCCAAATAAAAAAAGAGGTGAAGTTACTAAGTTCAATAAAAGTATATTTATATCTTACAATAAATAGAAATTTAAAAAACTTGTATATAAACCAAATAAATTGAATAAGTCATAATAACTTATATATATATATATATATATATAGGAAACAAGTCATAAATAACTAATAAACCATACCAAACAAAAGATGACCGGATGAAAAATATCTGCATGCAATGGCCAGAGGCTTGGACAAGTAGATGAGTATATTGTCTATACTTAATTCAAAAGGGGAAAAATCAAATACAGAGTTTGCTTTGTATATAAATATATATATATATTAGTAATTATATTGTCTATACTGTCGAATATAATATATATATTATTTGGCAGGGACTTACGATTTTTGTTTGTTTTACTTGTTTACCTGTACCTGGTGTTCCCCGAAGCAGAAGCAGAAGTAGAAGCCGAAGCCGAAGCCGAAGTCGAAGCTGAAGCCAGACTCATCTCATCTCATAAGGACCTTAAGCTGCGTTTTAAACGTGGCCTAAGGTTAAATCTGTAGCCGCGTTTAAAACGTGGCCCAAGACCAGAACCTTAGGCCACGTTTTAAACGGGGCTATAGGTCCCGGTCTTGGGCCGCGTTTGAAAAAGTGCGGCCATAGGCCCATCAGTCCTATAGTCATAGGTTTTAGGCCACAGTAACAAATGCGGCCTAAAAAAACACGGCCTAAGGATATAGCCACGTTTTTCTGACCTATAGTCGCGTTTTAAAAACGTGGCCATAGAACCTTTTTTTTGTAGTGAAGATATCAGTTAAATTCTAAACAACAAATTTCCTACTGTAAATTTGACAAATATGGGTCTTTTCAAAACAGGGGAATCAAGGAATATTAGAATATAAATGATATTTTCAAAACTCAAACAATATATGCTAGAAATTTTATTAAAAAAAAAATTTAAGCTTGTACAGTTTGTAATTAATTAATAAAATGTTATGAGCTCAAAACTATAGTTATTGCTCTACCTAATAAGTAGACAATTTAGTATTTCTTGTTCTAACTGTTAGAATCCAGGATTACAAACATGTATAAAACTACAAAAAACATTGTTACATTGTAAGTTATAAATTACCTTTGCTGAATTGAAGGTTATATTTTTACAGTTTGGTAGAATACTAATCGACTTCGGAAGCAATTCAAGTGGTATATTTTGCAATTGTACAGTAACATTCTGTTTAGCATACTTAGTAAGAAATGCCACACAGCCTCCATTTTCTTCTTGGAAAACAATGGCCTAAGTTTAAAGAAAGAAAGAAATAAGTGTTAATCAGTGATATATGAGAAAACATAAAGACTTTTGACACATTACCTCTTGTTGTTGACCTAAATGAAAAGTTGGTTCGTGCTCCTTGCAGCAAAGTTGTAGAGCACAATTTAATTGCAGCATGCAACTCCTTAAGATGTCCCCACTTAGGCTGCCTTAATAGTCCTAAACGAACTAAAAGTTGTGGATTATTAATTACTACTTTATTCATCTAATTTTAGAAGCATAGGAACTTGTGCTACTCACCATATTCATCAAGAGGAGCTTGATCATAATAAGCTGTTATGATATATGCAGAGCTTGTTCTCCCAAAATTTGTTCCACCATGGTACTAAGATAAGGAATGTAATTTTAGACATTGACATGATTAGTTTAAGATAACTAAAAGGCTTATGTAATTTCCAACACTAAAATTTAAAAGAAAATATATTTAGATAGAAATATGAAAACAGTATTTGATGAGAATTATAACTAAAATACCATACCATGTAATAATTTACATAGCTTCCATTTCTTGCAATAAAAAGTGCTACTTGAAATGCAATGTCTTCAGCAGACCTTATATATGTCTTCCCTCCATATACTTGATAGCTTCAAGAGGAAATTAAGTACAGTTAGTTTACTCTTAGAATGATTAATAGTCATTTTGTTCTCATTCATTGAAACATTGTTAATGACTAATGCAGTTAATCTAGTACAAGTTTTCTATTACGATAAAAAGCTTTTGCGAAATCATCAACTTGGATTCATCTTACAGCCATAAGGATGCTCCAGTACCCTCCTCTAAGTCTAGTTCAGATTGAAAACCCTAGTATCCGATGGTGTCACTTAGCTTTGAATGTTATGCATATGAACATGGGACTGAAAATGGAATGTGGATCTCGGTCAACCTAGATCTTTTACTATTTTCTGCAGATCAATGCTAGTCATTGTTTTAATTGCTTGTTGACTTCATCTTGTTAATATTTTGAACACAATGTTGCTGTTATTTTACTTTCTGCCCAATAATCCCTGAAGATTTTGTGTACGAATAGAAGCAAGAAATTCCATGCTTTCCATATTACATATCACAAACATAATCTTAAATTAGTAAGATGTCTCACTATCACAAACATAATCCACTTATACAGATTGTATGGGAGCCGTACACGCATACGCTGGGCTCCCTGCCTACGTATTGCACTGCCGGGCAGCATATTTGGAGGGCCGAGGTGCCATTGATTTTTGGATAGTGGAGAGGCATCATCCCGAGCGGGTCTTCCGTCAGTTTGGGATGAAGCAACTAGTTCCACCTATCGTGGATACGTCGACTACCCTTCACAGGATATTCCTCCAGGGTAAATGGGAGAAGGACTGGGCAGCAGAACATGCTGTCCATATTCAGCAATGGGCCAACCGAGGGCATGAAGTTCACACTGCCCCTCTCCTGGACGGTGATGATACGTACCTCGTTGAGTACATGATGTGGTACAATCGCAGCACAAGGCGGTACATAACACCAGAGTCTGCGTACTGGGAACTCATGGTGAGGCAACAATTCCTTCCCCTTTGTTGAAACAATTGTTCAATTAAATATCTTCAGCAGGTTTATCATGCATGCAAAACTCCACAATAATTATTGTCGTTACATCTCTATGAGTTTATCTTTCATTATATTTTAAAGTCAAAAAATACTATGATTTAAGTTCTTTATAAATAAGTGAATTTGTCTTGATCCAATTTGTTTGCGTGAGGAATGGTTAATTGGCAATGACAAGAAAGACCACACCTTTGTTCATATAATTACATTCAAATTTTAAAAAGGGTGGGTTGGGTTGTATTCTTTTATTTTTGTTTTTTGTTTTTTTGTTTTTGGTTGGCTTGTAATTTCAAATGGACGGTGCAACTCTTTTTAGTAGTGATAATTAGACATTTCATGATAGTTCACAGTCACACTAGATAGTCTTACCTCCAGGACTGAAAGCTAATTACATATTTTATGATAGATATTACCTCTAGGACTGGGAAGTCCCTTACTAAACTATTGGTAGAATGAAATTTCCAACAGCTTTAAAGGTCATTTGAAATCTTGCAAGTATGCAGCAAGGAGATGTGTTGGACTACTAGATTCAAGTATGATATATGTTGTAATTTATGATACTTCCCTTAATTGAAACTTTAAGCTTGCATTTGATATTTTCAATTCATTGGATTCTTGGTGTACCTTAGGAAATAATAACTTCAAAATATGTGTCCTGATTGCAGTATGATATTAATGGAGTTGTAACTCTAGTGAAGCCTAAATACACAAATGAAATTCAGATATTTTCACTTATGCTAAGATTCAACTTATGTACAACCAACCATACATGTTTTTTGGAAGTATAATCTCAATGTTTAGATTGCATAGCCATAAACATAACAGGAAACTGAAAATTTCTAAGTGCTGTGGTGGAACTATAAATTTTTGCACAGGGGGGGCCAACCCCTATTTTTATACGCTATCTTTTTAAAGATGTTTAATAATTATAAGTAATATAAGGATTTCATTAGCTATATTTACTACTTTTTTCTTTTGATTTTGGAACAGATTTATCCATGTTTTGCATCATACCTACGTTCCTGCTTTTATGACGCCCTTGTTTTGCAGGTTCGAACGATGCTTAGGTCTGTACAGAGGTGCGACGAAGGTTCTGACATGCACAATGACCTTAAGCTGACACTAGAGCTTGTGGAGGAGCTGGGCTGACTTAAATTGGCAGATGCGCTCGTAGAAGCATCCGACATTGGTGCACAGGCCCCGGGTCACAACAGGCAAAGTGGTGGGTCTCGAGAGGGTGGACGTCGTGGAGGTGGTCGAGCTGGTCGCGGCCGTACGACCGAGCCGAACCCCATCTTCGAGGAAGGGGATGACTTGGGTGCAGAAGAGTCATGGCTTGGCACTGATTGAGTACTGTCTGACGACAGCGGCAGGACACTACGATGCACATCTGATGCTGGTGCTGGGCCATCCCACACCGCCGGTCATGAGGACACTGTTCTAGCCCAGACTACGTCCCGTGGTGCTAGCATGGACTATGAGGACCCTCCCCGTATGTCGTCCCCAGTTTTCAGTGGTTCTGCCCATGATGGTGGATGTATATTTGTCCCCACACTAGGCATGCCCACCCCACCTCTAGTGCATGTTGAGCCCACCATGGCAACTTCATCTCCAACCCCCCACGAAGAGGCTGTACAAATTGAGCAGATATCGGCTGAGGACATTGAGCCGGTGGAGGGTTTACGGAGATTGCGACACCCTCCTGCGCATGCTCCCGATTGTGGGACCGATGATGATATGTACTTCGTCTACACTTCCCATCTTCTTGAGCTACTTATACTATGCATTTGATTGAATATGTTAATTTAATTATGCTGTTGTGTCTGATGAAACTAGGTAAGATTAGACCTGTGCGAGCATATGGGCGGAAACGAAAAGATCATTGAATGTGCAAAAAGGTGTGTGCTTACTCATTTTGCAATTAGCCATGTATTCACAATCCTTCGAGTTTTCTTGCTTTGCTTCTACTATCTTTTCATGGCTTACAACTTGGCATTTATTCTTAAATGTTTGTATGCAGTCCATTTCAGTGGAAGCTGAGAACAACAGAGGCTCCAAAGGGAGGTGAGGGCAGATATGCCACATTATGTTATGTAATTTCCTGGAATTTGATTTGATATTATATTGTGATGTGCAAGTTGATTGTCTTTGCTACAGGCTACTTTAGAAGAGATAATTAAGCAATTACAAAGTGAAAATGATTTGCATATAAAGAAAGAGTGGCTGATCCAAATAGCAAACTCTTAGATGAAAGAATGTGATGCCTTGTAGAAAAGAACCCAGTTCCTTTATGCGTTATGTGGGAATAATCTAGATTATGAATAATGTGCATTCTCCTCACAATAAATAATAAGGTTTACATAGTACAAATGCAACAACAATGACACACATACATATAAAACATAGTTAAGCAAAATAGTTCTCCAACAAAGTCCAATTACATCATGATCACATTATGTATAAAGGCTCACCATATAATGGTGCCGCGAGATACCCATGAAAGAAGGATTTGTAGGCTTGAACTTTCCAACTGCCTTACCTCTTAGGTGATTTTGACACTGCCTCTTTAAGGTTTGATAATGCCCTGAATGTGGATGTGACTTGAATTCCAAACCAACTTGGTTCCCTACCCTAGAATGTAGAATCCACTTCATCCTTTCATCATTTCATATGCACCCACACCACCCCCACCTATGGTATCACAAACATAACAAATTTCATAACTTATTGAGGTGGCGGATTGTGATTCATGCCACATTATTTTTCACTCGAATTACTATTAACATTACTTTTATTATACACCAATCACAACTTGTCACTTCAATAGTTATGAAAAATATTGTGAAAATGATGTGTTTTTGTATTTATTTGGCTTCAAATTATTACTATATCAACAATATGAATTAGTCTATCTTTTATCTCAAAAAAAATATATATATATGAATTATACTAAACTGTACAAATTTAGTCCCATACAATGATGATCTAAAAAATTCATTTGAATTACCCTTCGAAACAAGAAAAGAAAAACAATAAATATATTAAAAGACCAGATAGGATTTGGACTACAGACTACTTCAACAAGACATACCAAACTAGTCAGAGAAAAGTCTTAAAACCACATCCATCAGATATAAACCATACCAGTGATCAAAGTCCCTAATTAAATATAAGCATAAACATCACTAGTTTAAAATTTAAACAGGTTATCCTAGTCCGAACTCTGATGGTCAACCACGTGAAATATTGAGACACTAAGCACAACAGGCTTCCTCTCAATCACCTCAAAGACACAGACATCTCAGTCTCCTAGATTATTGTCTTTCGAAAATGCAACCCATCCCTTCCCGAATCTCATTGCTGAATATGTATAATGGTTGTAATAGCACAAGACTTGCCATTGTTTTCCATCAGTAGTTTGAAGTGTGATAAATTGCTTCCCAATAATATATTTGGTACAAAATTCAGCAGGTACATACTGCACAAGAACGAGAAACAACTAAGCATTAAAGCATATATGTTTCAAGGCCATATTTAAGAGAACATCATGATCACATTATGTATAAAGGCTCACCATATTATGCAGTCGCGAGATACCCATGACAGAAGGATTTTTAGGCTTGAACTTTTCGGCTGCTTGGATTGCTCTCTCTCTCTCTCTTCCTCTGGACATGCTAGAAAATTTTTTCCTAACAAACTTTTCTCTGACTTCATGTTTGTGGGCAAATCATCTGAGGGAGATATGTTTGTATCACCTTCATCTAAGTCTATTATTTCTACCTGATGATCTTCCAATTTACAGTTCTTGCTGGGTGGATATTGAATCTCAGTGGCAGTCTTATCAAATATAAGAACATGGAAGCTTGAATTTCCTTCATATCTGAAGACTAAAAAATAACCATAACAGATAGAATGGTATTCAATGAAATCCTGCCAACCATTACAAAACCAAATGTTGTTATCAGCTTTCTTCAATCCCACTTGCCAAATACCACCATAGGGAACAGTGAGTGTAGCTACGGTGGATAGCTCATCTCCAAATTCCATCACAAATTTTTTAGGGATCCTCTGCAGCCACCAAATAAAGTTACATTGTTGTAATTGTGATGTAAAATGGTATGGTACTATATAACTAGTGGAGGGTACATTACCAGTTTCATGTATTGCATAGCAGAGGGGAGTATAATCTTGAAGAATTGAGAGGGTCTCCTAGCTATTACTCCTAACCGGTAGACACGGATGATGGGAAGAGCGTTTTGACTAGCATTTGGCAAGTGAGGTTGGAGAAGGCTAACACAACTCGACACTGTTCAGCCAAGTCAAGTTCACAGTTCTACATGTGCTGCTCAACAGCTCGATACTGTTGAACCCTGTCCAGTCATATCATCCACGCTCACATGAATACACAGATATGCAACCTTTTGCAATGCACTGTTCTCAAGGATGTAAAGGATCCCTCAAAAGTTTAAGCAAAATTTTGAGGGTGAGCTATCCACCATTGCTACATAGATGTTCGCAGTTCTGCATATACTGCTCAACAGCTCAGCACTGTTGAACCTTGACCACAAGTACCCATCCACACTCACGTGAATACACAGAGCATCCCTGAAAAGTTTATGCATCAATTTTGGGGATGAGCTGTCCACCCTACATTGATGTTCGCAGTGCTGCATGAGCTGCTCAATAGCTTCGCACTGTTGAACCCTATCTAGTCATCACCAACACGCACATCAGTACACAGATATGCATCCTTTTGCAATGCACCTTTTTCAAGGATGCAGAGCATCCCTGAAAAGTTTATGATACATTTAACACAGTTCGACACTGTCTCATCAAGTCACGTCAGATGAAGCACAAGAATGCTGAATAGTCTTCACGTGAATAAATATGCAACCTTTTTTGCAGTACACATCACCAACCCGCTACTGTAGCACAAGCTATAGCCATATGAAACAGCTGCCTCAGCGAACCACATGCACCAACAGACGCCACTGTTCAGCCAAGTCATGTTCGCAATTCTGCATGTGCTCCTCAACAGCTCACCACTAAACAATACACTGTCGAGTCATATCATCTTTATTCACGTGAATACTTACCTTTGCAAAACTCCTATATAAAGTCCCATTTACATCTACCCTTGCAAAACATCTACACATACCGATCTGAAGTCACATTTTCCAATGTCAATGCGCAATTGGATACTACCTCGTTTTCCAAATAACTATAGGAGGGAGAGAGATTTCGACGAAAGGGAATACTATGCCGGACTGCGACGGGAGTGGGACTTCCGCATGAACGAGTCCAACGTTCTGCACGATGATCTCGTGCGACTCGGAGCGCCTCTTGTCGACCGTATCTCACTCACATTGCCACGGTGAAACATGCACCAAAATGAGCGTGTAGTGACTAAAATAAAAAAAGAGAACAATCTTATGATACTCCATAGGTGCAGGTATCACATGCTACAACTTGCGGAAGAGCTGGCCGCTGTAACGAACAGGCAACTCACTCCGGCGGAACGTAACAATGTCCTCAACTACGAGGACTACCTGTCAGAATGAATGCCTATGTGGTGTGTGTCTTATGTCTACGGGTTAAGTTAATAATGTTAATAGCGTTAGTGTTTGATATGCAATGCATGCATATTGGTGGCATCGTGTAAGAATATTTAAGTTTTTTGTGTTATGCCGTAGGTGCAGCCGCCGCAGCCAACAGGCAACTCACTCTGGCGAAACGTAACAATGTCCTCAACTACGAGGATTACCTGTTAGAATGAATGCCTATGTGATGTGTGTGTTATGTCTTGGGTTAAGTTAATAATGTTAGTAGCGTTAGTGTTCAATATGCAATGCATGCATATTGGTGGCATCGTGTAAGTTATTTTAAGTTTTCTGTGTTATGTCGTAGGTACTTGTTGGGAAATTTAGACCCCGGTTGATATAATTAACAAGTTTTAAATCCAAGTTGTTAATTAGATTTATTATGAATAAAACTTGTTAAAACAAACAAACATCAATATCATGTCAATAATGAATGCAGCGGAAAAGTAAATAAGACAAGATATGATGACCCAGGAAAACCAATGAAACAAACTAGTTTCACAGTAAAAAAAAAAACCTGAGGGGAAACCTTCTCGAAAAGCAATCCACTATAATGAAAAGGAGTTTCAGATCTAGTACAAAACCTTTGTCCCTAGACTCTACAATCACCGTAGATGAACTCACAGCAGAAACCTTCTACCGCTTCAGAACCTCTGAACTTTTCAATATATGAACGCCACCCTTTTGATGATGCACGAATCCCAGTACATGACTAACCAATTGCGCGGATCCTAGTACGCGACTTCAATCACCAACTAAAAGAAGATGTTGGCTGCAAAGTTCTTCACTTCATCAACAATGAAGATCAAGAAGCACTTGGTTACAAAACCCTAAGGTGCAAAGACGCAGTAGCTTCTTTCAAAGAGAATGAGGCATTGGTCACCTTTTTCATATGTTCTCATTGTATTCTCTTATATGACGGCCTCTAAAATAAGCCTTATATAGGTCTAGGATTGTGAGAAAAGAAACCCTACACAAATACATAAGCTTGGGCCGAAAATCATATCTAGAAATCTGGATTCCCATAACCTCAATCGATCGGGAGGTGTCGAGGAGGTGTCGAGCTTTAAACTTCGACAGATACAGCTATCGAGGAGCTGTCGAGGAGACAGGAGCTTTCTCGATCGATCCACCAACTATTGAGAGGTGTCGAGATTGCGATAATAATCATCTGAAGAGCTTGATAGATAGCCTAGCTGTCGAGAGGTGTCAAGCTATCTGTCCAGCTTTAATGAACAGCTTTTCTTCACTTGTTTCTTGGTTCAATCTTCATGGCTTTAATACTAGACTTAAACAACATGTTTCTTGAAGTATTAAACACATCCTAGATATACCCAATTACAAGTAAAGTGCGTTTTGTCAAACGATTAGCCAATAACATAAAAGAATTACATATGTTCTTAACAAGTGAAACACATATGTTCTAACAGTGCTTATTGAAAAACATCATGTGTGGAAATATTTAAGTTTTATGCGTTATGTGGGAATAATATAGATTACGAATAACGTGCATGCTCCCTCACAATCAATAATAAGGTTTACATAGTACAAATGCAACAATAGTGACACACATACATATAAAACATAGTTAAGCAAAATAGTTCTCCAACAAAGTCCAATTACACCACGACACGATTACTCTTCATCTGACATCTCCACGTCTGACTGATAAATAGAATTAGCAAGAAGTAATTGCATGTATTGTGCGTGCTCGTACAACTTACACTCCACTGACTCTCGAATCTCGACTTGGGTTCGATATCTATTAAAACGTATCTTCATTCGATTATTTTCTTCTCTTATGCGGTTCAATACTTTACGAAGTTCGTCGATCGTGTCTCTTGGTATCTGCGATGCGAGTTGCCGAGGCACTGGCAACTTATAACCAACCAACTCATCATAAAACACTTCATGTTCATGGAGTAACCAAGCCCACTCTTGTCTCATGGTATTGTGAACGTAAGCACTATTTCGCAGATTCGGATTGATTGGATAGCTGAACTCATCTTCCAATACCCAGCAACAACCCATAGCAGTGAACACATCGCAAGGCCTATAGAGTTGTGGATTGCCAAAACCAGACATTGACGCTGAATACAATAACATCAAATAAGCAAGTTAACAGTGTGCATCAATTGTTGGTAAATAATGTAATGCTGCATAAGATGGTACACGACAAAGACATTTATAAATTTGTGTACTATTACATGCTAAAAATGAAATACTAACACTCATATTTGACCATAATGTCTACACGTTCTATGCAATACAAAATGTTGTTGTTAATGTATGACCAATGATGATTATGTACACGCCCCTATATGATTGTGACCAATGATGATTATGTGCAATACAAAATGTTGTTGTGGTAAAGATTTCATTCTCTTGTGATTAAAATTTACTACAACAAACAACCAAAATCACACCAATGTACTCACTTCACACTCATTCAACCAAAAAAATAAAAATTTAGTACAATATTAAATAAAAATACCATTGCCATAAAATTCTGGTGTGAGTTTTTTACCTGAGGTGATACAAATTTCAGTTGAGTCCGGAAGCAGCTGTGGATTTGTGGAGCAGAGTGGAATTCACTTCAGATGGAAAGCAAGACACTTTGAATGAGAGGAGAAGTGAAGCAATTATACGAGAATAACTCGATTTTGGGGAGTGCGAGTTTTCTTTATAACTCGACATTACAGTAATCAAGTTATATTAAAACTTTGACAAGCTACGCCTGACACCAAGACAATCTGAGACAGCTATAAAACGAGCATAATTTATATAACTCGATTTCATGATAATTGAGTTATTCGGGGATTAAAAAAAAGAAAATGCCACACTGGCTGGCCAGCGTGGCACAAAGCTGAAGCTAACTCGATTATATAATGATCGAGTTCTTCACACAACTCGACTTTTCCATTGTCGAGTTACAAAAGAGGGGCATTTCCCTTATTAGTTTGAGATGGAGGGTAAAACGCTGGTTTTTTTGCACGAAAAGGACATTTGCCCATTTTGGCCTAAGTTTTGCCCTACCAAAAGAACTATAACATTCAAAATTGTGGTTCTTTATTGTTCATTGTCAGATTCCTAATCAAATTTGCACAGGTCTCTAAAAATTGAACTATAATTATAACGAAAATTGTAGAAAAAACTAAAATTGGTGGCAATGACTAAACAAGGAGTAATAATGTCATTAAAAATCTTTGAATTACATTGATAATAGAACACAAAAAGAAAATTACAATGCTTGTTTTTTTTTCTAAGAACAATTTAGAGAAAAAAAAGCACACACCTTGGTTCTAAATTACATTCTTCAAAATGTAAAATTACGTAAATAAATAATAATATAGAACCAATAATATAAGATTAGGGGCTATCTTATGGAAATGGAAAGTGATTACCCACCTATTGCATCTGATCAAAAATCAGTCTTTTATGAACATTTTTTGTTTTCCTTTGTAAAAATAAAAAATTATATATATATATATATAAAGAAAATGGGAAATTACACTTTGCTGACCTATGGTTTGCAAGGTTTTCAAACCCGGACCGTTCATTGAACCGTGAAAGTGAGAGGTTCAAGGTTTTTGAGATCGAACCAAGGTCGAACCAAGGTCGAATCGTGATGACGTCATAATTAATTTAATAATTAATTAAAGCCTAAATATAGATATTAAATTTATAAAACTAGCAAAATTGACTAATATATCTATATATGTGAGGGAAATTTAATGATTTTCAAGCATATATTTATTAATTAAATAAGAAAGTTAATAAAATAAAATAATAACCATGAAAAAAATTAAAATTTATGATTAATTTTTGAAGTAAAGTTGAATATCTTTGAAGGATTTTAATTATAATTTTTTTTATTCCTTGTAAGAGATGGATAATTTAATTAAGTAGAATAAAATTGTGTTAAGTTGTTTTTATAAAAATAAATAAATAAATAAAAAATTACTAAGGGGTTGGACCACACGGTTCTTGCCACGGTTCGTGAGGTCCAACCCCGAATTTAGGGGTTCACGGAATTGCCACAAATGCCTGGTTCTCTATGCTTAAAAAACCGAATTTCAATCCGCTTTTTCGGTTTTCACGGTCTGGCCTCCCGATCCGGGTCTGAGAACCTTGGTTTGCTCTAAAAGCACTTTTCCTACCTGTGATTTAAAAATTAGCACTTTACTCACCTAAAGTAAGCTCCATTTGTCTCCCGTTACTTACCTCGATTAAAAAGGCATTATTGCACTTAAAAAGTGCATGTCCCACGCCATATGTATTTTTAAATATTTTGTAGAAAATAATCTTATGTGTTATATATAGATTCTCAATATATAACTAATCCAAAAAAAAAAAATTCTCAATACATATAAAAAAAAATTATATATAATGCTTATTCTGTGTCATAATATTTTATTAAAAAAAAAACTTCAATTGTTATAAAATTAATATTTAATTATTGCAAATTGTTAGAATTAATATAATCAAGAAAACAAACCAACTACTTGAGTGAATTTCCCTCTCAAAAAAAAAAAAAACTACTTGAGTGAATTGATAAATATATAATTATTTTCATTAATTTAAATAAATAATTATTTCTTATTAGCTTATAACTTCATATATATGCATGTGATATATTTACACATAAGCATAATTAAATGCGTATTAAAATTTTACTAAGTTTATTTAAACAAATGTATAAAAAATTATTTAAATTGTTATCGATGAAATTCTCAATTTTAGTCCAACCACTATTTGTATAATAATAATATATAAGAAAAAATTGATAGCAAATGTTACTAATTTCTTATTATGCTAAAGTTTAGTTCATGTTGATTTAGATTTGGTCTAAATGGGAATGAAGCCTAAACTAAATTCTAAACATAAATATAAATTCTATTTTTATTATTATTTTTTTAATTTTCTCAAATTCTCATTGTCAATAATCACATCAATATCTTGTCAATGACAAACAAACCTTTCTTTTATATTTTTCTATTTTTTAAAACTTTTTGACTTTTGCACTATATTGGTCACATAGCCAAAAATTAACCAATCAATCCAATTTCACATAGAAGTAATACTTATCCTGATACATCACGCCTGGCTCGTTTAGTACGTGTATTTAAATAATAGTTTTCAGTTTTTTTTAGAAATACGTGTGGGTGAAAAAGTGTGTAGAAATAAGTGTAATGTTGTTTAAAAACTGAAAACATGTGTTTAAATACATGTACCACGACACTACGTGTGTTTTAACATGCATGAATCCACGACACTGTGATTCACATAATATCTTATACCTAAATGGGTTTTGGTGGCAAATTTCGGGCCTGTTTGGTTGTGTTATTTAAATAACAGTTTTTATTATTTAAATAACACTACATGTATTTTCACTCATATATATTTTCACAACACTTAAATAACATTACTAGAATAACATTACCAAATGAACCCTTCATTTTACCACTAGAGTGATTCTACTATAGAGGGTTTTGAAGGGCAGTCGTGACAGAATGTCTTGTCACAGTATTGTGGGGAAGATATGAGATATAAGTCTTCCTTATCTTCTTTTCAGTGGTTTGGTCTTCTTTCTGGCCATGCTTCTTGTTGGGTTTGAATGGGATTTGCTTTATCTTCTCATGGAAAAAGAGAGAACTATAGGGAGCTGAAAGCATAATTGATAAGGAGTAAGAGCTGGCGCACCAGACCAATGCCTTGGAAATGCATTTTAAGACTCCCACAGCCTTTAACTAATATAGGTTCTGACTGAGGCCATAAGATCCAAATCTTCCTGACTTTGCAGTTTGCACGCTGGTTTTTGTTTTTATTTTTATTTTTATTTTTTTACTTTTAAAACATTACAAGTCAATTATGACTTTTTCTTATACACAAAAAGACACAAAAATATTTCTTAAAATTCAGAAAAATTACACTTTTTCCGAATGTAGTTTGCTTAAAAAATACTATTTATCTGTAGTTTAAAAAATGGCATTTTACCTGCTCGTGGTCTGATCTGTTAACCAAACGTTACCACCTCTGTTCCTGCCGTTACTCTAACACCATTCCACTCAAAAAAAAAAAAACCTAGCAATTGAATCAAAACACTTTCCTTTGAGAAAAAAAAAAAAAAAAAAAAAAACTTCCCTTTACCCGTACACCCTCTGTTCGAGATTGTGATCCACTCCATCAAGATCAACCCGTGAAACTCTCAGCATCAAGAGAAGATGGCAGTCCGATCAAAACCCATGTGAAGGACATTGATGATTTTCTCTCTTGATTTAAACAACAGGTACGATTTTGGTAGTTAGGGTTCTTGATTTCTTTTTCAAAAATTGCTGGAAGGTTACTTGATAGATTGCTGGTAGATTACTTGATTTCTTGGTTCCTACTGCACCACGTAAACCAAACATTCATAAGCTCCTTCATTTTTGTCTTGTTAATAAGTCGAAGACCAGTTACTGAATTGCTTTCTCATAAGGCTCTTGCATTGGTCTATTTGCTGCTGTTTTCTTGTAGAATTTTCCAATTTATATAATAATAATAAAAAATGACATTGGTCCATTCCCATGTGGTTGCCTCCCATGACATTGGTCAATTCTATGGGAAAGCTTTCCCAATTTCTGCGACCAGATAACAGAGTTGTGTTTTAGAATTACAAAACACATGTTGTGCTTTCCCAATTTCTCTATATTCCTCTTATTGTAAATTTTGGTTTCTGTTTGTTAGTGATACATTATAGCTACCTTTAACTCTATCACAAGGGATGACAAAGTGCATATATCTATAGAGAAAACAGAGGAATATTACAAATGATGATGGTTTTGACCTTTCAAAAAAATTTGTTCTATCTATGGTAAGTTCATGTTGTTTGTTCTTCGCATTATATCATTTGAATTTGGGGTGAAATAACGAGTGATATGAAGAAAAAAGAGCTGGGATTGACATTCTAGATTTTGCTTTATTACCATACATGTATTCACGGTTCAGAATTTTTCATGCATTTATGGATTGAATTGCTCTGCTGAAATTCTTTTAGCAAAACATATCATGTTCTAAGGTTGCCTTTCTAGGTCCAGCAAACTCCAGGGAACCAATTCATTGCCCAAACATGATTTATGGAGGCTTCCATTTCCATGTTCTCTAGCAAAATCACCGCATTACAGCTGATTCAGAATTGCCATTATGCTAACTTATTCTACAATCACAATCAACGTTGCCTTGAGTTCTCATTGGAACTTTGGGTTTGTGCTATACATTTGTGTTGGATTTGTGTTCCTTATAGGTTATTGATAGAAACACGTATTATTGTGCTAAACTTCTTTTTTTATTCCCAGCAAGTATTATTCTTTCATTTCAACTAATGGGAATTTTAGTAGTTGAAAATTTCAATTAATGATTGTTCTGATGATTGCTAAAAATACAAAACAAAGACTTTTTTTTAGATGTGCATATTATAATGGGAATTTTTTTTTTTTCAAATTGCAGTAATTTCAGTGAAGGTTTCTTGATGGTTATGTGTTAGTGGGTGGTGCCTCCGGCACCATTCCGATGGCTCCTTGCCGTCTGTTTTCCAAGATTGTTGGTGTACATGGGAGGTGGGTTTGTGAATGGAGGTTGCTGCTGAGTGAAAGGGGTGGGTAAGATGGAGATAAATAATGTTTTGATGTGGCATTTTTTTGACCTTCAGATGTTTTATGTGCCATGTGTCCTTCATCCGGGTAAAAACTGGAGAAAACTGAAGAATTTTGAACGGGAGGGGAGCTGGACCCTTGTTTGGCAAGTAAAAAGCCCCTTTTGGAATATTTTCATTCTTCAAAGAGTTCTTGAAAACACAAAGACAAAGGGTTGATCTTTGAATTGGAAAAAAAGTGGATCTAGAATTCTGCTTAGATGTTCACCATCATCACTTTTTCACATCCAGTCCCCACAATTCTCAGCTGAACGTCTGAGCAGAGGTAGAAGAGATGTGCGGATCGGATAGAGGAGGGTATTAAGCAGCTTAAAGCCACGGATTTTAGGGAGGAAAGGAAAATCTCATTCTGGAGCTGAATGGTTTGAGTTGTGATTTTGTAAGAGAGGTAGCACTTTTTTTTTTTTTTTTTTTTTTTATGGATAAACTGTTTGGGTTTGAGAGAAATGAAAGAAGGGCAATTTTATTTCTGTCGTAAAAAAATTAGTAACTTTTCAAATTAGTTTCTCTTCTCCAATCTCCAACACATATGATCAAATGCTTTCCTAAAAAATTCAAATTGAGAGAGGTGTTGAAAATTACTTTATAATTTAATAGAGAGAATTCTAGATGATAATAGACTTGTTGATATTTTCAGGACAAGTTATTTGTTTTTAGAATGCTGGTTCTGTTCAATTGTAAATATGTATTGCTGTAAGCCTGTAAGTTGTTTTTTATAGCAAGAGCTAAAAATGATAAAAGTCCTATATTTTGTGTAGGTGCAGCAGCTATCTAAATTTGCTTACTGCAATTGCCAAAGTCCTTCACCATGGGAAGAAAAAGCAAATCCCATTCCAACCCAACAACCAGCATGACCAAGAAGAAGGCCAAAGCAGTAAAAGAAGATGAAAAAGTTGGCGGCACTGACATTATCTCAGAGCTTCCCCCGTTTATTGTGACAGACATTCTGTCACGACTGCCCTTTAATACCATATTAAGCTGCAGGTGCGTTTGCAAGACATGGCTACATCTTCTCATGGACCCCAGTTTTGCTCAATTGTATCACACAAGAGCACACCCCTGCATCATCCTCCAACCCACATATAAACACCGTAACCAACACCTCTACGCTGTTCATTTTGACAATAGAAATCATGTGCGTAAGTCTAGCACTAGAATAAAATTTTCCACCAAAACTCATTTAAGTATGTAATGTAATGTGAAACTTAGTTTGCTTGATTCGTGTAATGGGTTGATCTTGCTAGGCGAGATGTATCAATATCGTTATCACGACTTTGTGAAATTGGGTCAATTATACGTGTGTAATCCTATAACAGCTGAGTTCATCACAGTTAAGCCTGGAATCAAACTACCATCCTCTTCTGTGTGTCCTTGCCTTGGCTTTTGTCCCAAAACTCAAGTATACAAGGTGGTTCTCTTGTCCAAAAAACAATATGGAGTTGAAGTTAGTAACAACATGCAGACTCTTGTGTACACACTTGGAGTGAAGGGTAATGGTCTTTGGAAGAGTGTTAATGTTGGAAATGATGTGCTCGGTCTGCCAAGAAATACTACTTTTCTCAATGGAATTATTCATTGGGTTGTGAGGTCCACTTCTGCACCTCAATTTATATATTCCTTTGATGTAGAGGATGAATGTTTTCAACCGGTTCCACCACCTCCTGAGTTTGTGTCACTGTCACCTGAGCAAACTGCGTGGTCAAAGCCGAGGATCTGTCTTGGGATGCTTGAAGGTTGTCTTACCATTGGTAATGTTGCGAAAGATGCTTCTTATTGCTTTCACATATGGGTAATGAAGGACCATGGTGTCCAAGCATCTTGGACTAAGACATACACCATGGACTTCACGATCCACAAAGAAGTGCTTTTATTGCCCATTTCACAAATCCTAGGGTTATGCCACAATGGTGACATCTTATTCACAAATTACGATAGGAATTTGGTTTCTTTCAATCCAGCAAACTCAAGTTGGAAGATTCATAAGATTGAAAGACTATGTTACGTTAAAGTGCTTTCTTATATTCCCAACTTCTCTTTACTTAGGGATATAGCAAGAGGAGAACTGCTGTTCAATGCCACATTGAGGTAATAAGTACTCTCTATTTGGTGTGTTCAATTGAAATTATAAAGTTGCAACCCCTAATTTTGCTATGTTTGTCTTGTATTGTTAAGAAAATATTTGTGACAACTTGAAAGATTCAAATTTTCCTATACAAAAATTGCATAATTGCAAAAATGCAAGTTTTTTTTTTGGCTAACTAAAATGCAAGTATGTTTTTCTTATCTTTTAATCCCAAAAAAAAAAATGCGAGTATGTTTGGTCTGTTCCTGTGTGTGGTGAATATATAGTGCACTAATAGGCACAATTTCGACTAATCCATTTTCAAACTTTAGAGATTCAGACTTATTTCTTTTATTGCTCTAGATATATCTATTAACTGAAAAGAAGAACTTGAGAATGATATGATTTGTTTGATGGGAACACAACCCCATGTGTAGATTATGCCCAAACAAGTAGGAGTATGATAAATTCACTTTTATTGCAGTTCTCCGTAAATTTTATCATGTATATTTTGTACCATTCCCTAACTTACACTGTTGATATGCATTTAAAATACAAAAGCTGAAAATGCAATTGTTTGGTCAAACCCTAAACTAGACAGCAATGCATTTAAGATTTTGATATCGATCTCCAGCAAGAACACAAACACAAACCTAGCAGCAGATCTTCTCAGATTTTCTCAAACCACAAAACCCAGATATACAAAATCACAACTCAAACCCAGATTTTCTCATCTTTCAATCAACAATGAAACCTCAAGCAAATAAAATTCATAAACCCAAAAACCAAATTCATAAACCCAGAAAATTCAGCATAAAAACACCATTAAAAAAAAAACATAAATTCCAAAGCCCCCATCCTCAAACCCAAACAAAATCATTTCTCAGTTCTTTTCAGTCTTTGTTTGGTTGCTAAGAAAATGAAAGAATAAAAATTTAGACAGCACCATCAAAGTCCATTCCATCTAAACCCAACTCCAATCAAATCTAAATCAAAAGATTTATCTAAACCCACTCGGTTACATACACATTTACATATACAAAACACGATTTGCAACACAGATCTGCATTCCCAGAAATTCAAACCCAAGCCGATCCACTACCACACAAACAACCAAAACGCTACAATAGCAGACCTCTTCAGTCATCAGTACCCTTTGGGGGTGAGCTAATGGAAGCACTTGAACCTTTTATGAAAAGTACTTCCTCAACACCCACAACAAGCTCTCCCTCTGAAACGCAGTCTCCATTTCTTTCTTCTTCTTCTTCTTCTTCTTCTTCTTCTTCTTCAACACCTTCTCTTTCTTCTCCTTCTTACAACTACAACAACTATCTTTCTTTTTCTCCCTCAGTCCCAACCCAAACCCAGCCCTCTTTTTCATGCTCAGATGGTTGCTCCACCTCGATGACCCACATGTTTTCAGACGGGTTCTCAACTCAAAACCTTATAGGTTTCGAGCAACCGGGTTCAATTGGGCTAAACCAACTAACCCCATCTCAGATCCAAACCCAGATCCACCTCCAAAACCAACACTTTTACCCACAAAATCAACAGCCACAACATGGTTCTTGTTCTTCAAATACCCTCAGCTTTTTGAGTCTCAAACCTATCCCAATGAAGCAAGCGGGTTCCCCTCCAAAATCAACAAAGCTTTACAGAGGGGCTAGGCAGCGACATTGGGGCAAATGGGTTGCTGAGATTCGGCTCCCAAGGAACCGAACTCAACTTTGGCTAAGCTTGGCTAACGTGCCGGCGGTGGACGCTAAGCTCCAAGCCATTTGTGAAAGCTTGGCTAACGCGCCGCCGAAGACAGAGAAGCAGAGTAAGAAGTCGAAGAAAGCCAAAGCTGAGCTGAAGAAGAAGAAGAAACAAGAGGAGGAAGTGGTGGTAGAGTCACCATGGTTTTCTTTTTCATCTTCTTCATGCTTGACCAGATCCCCTTTCTCCACCTTCTGTTCTTGTTCTTATGTTCTGGTGTGTTCTTATTTTTTTTAAATTTTTAACTCATATTTTTTTCTTTGGTTAAAATTGAGAAATAAATATTTTAAATTATAACCTGATGTGGCGTGCTACAGTAAATTTTTAATAATATTTTAATCTCTCCGTTAGTCACTTCCGTTATTTCTATCTGTTGACTGATGGAAAGGACTAAAATAACACGCATTAATTGATTTAGGGACTAAAAGTGGTGAAATGAAAATGTAGGGACCAAAATGGAAAAAAGTCAAAATGTAGGGACTAAAAGTGCATTTACGCCTAATGTTATTCAATATATCCATATGGTTTTGCTGTTGAAATATGGTTAAAGAGTAGTTTTCGGTGTAGTTGGAACATGGTTTTTCAAATATATATATGCTAAAGAGATTCTCCTGATGTAAGAACCTCATTTCTGAGCATCCACAGAGAGCACAAAGGATGCCTGTTTCCTTTCATAATGATGGGATGGAGGCTGGAGGGTGAGGTTGTAGGGTACATATATAACCCAAAGAAAAGAAAAAGAAAAGAAAACAAAGGATGACTGTTGAAGTTGATTAGAGATGATGTTTTAGCTTGAGTTAGAGGTTGTAAGAAAGTCCTGAATTTCAATTAAAACCTTTATTGTAGGTGGAGATTTTCATTCTCTGTTCTTAGGTCGAGATTTTCGTTGTTTGTTTGCTTTCTCTAGTGATATGACTGGATATGTAGTTAGCATTCAATACTACTTTTGTTTGTCATTTACAAAAAATAAGATTCATCTTATAGGTGAATTTGATGTCATCAATTGCATGGATTTTTTGAATTTTCTAATTAGAAAAAATATCAGTAATTTGGTTTTATGGCGCATTTAGTCATGCTTTTCTAGTAAATGCACCAGTACACTCACCCAACATATGATAACAAGGTACACAAAAACAAATCTCTACTTCCTGTCTTCTATACACAAAAGAAAGTGCTTAGACATTAATAGCTTTACTAAGAACTCAATTCCCACTAAAATACATAAAATAAAGTGGATTGACATTATATCCTCTAGAGAGCCAGACAACTAAACTTTGTGTCAAAGAATTAACATTAACCAAAAACAAAAATCAATAGAAACCACAGAACAGTAAGAAAGCTAAAAATGGGCACTTGTTACAGTGACTATATCAAATCTTTCATTATCTCATTGTTCACCAATGACAATGACACAAAAAATAACCCAAATGTATGGATTACATAAAACATAAAATTGTAAATGCCTAGTAAAAATCGATAATGAAAAAAAAAAAAAACCCAAATGTATGGATTACATGTAACATAATTTTGTTTGCCTAGTACAAAAAGCCTGCACAACCCAACCCAACACAAACTAATTCTATTTTCTCAAACCCAAGGTTTTTCTTCTTCTTAGCTTGCACCCTTTGAATGGCTTTTTCCAAAGTTGGCACCACCACACGCTCACTGTTAGCACCACCACCATATATTGTTAATGTAGCAGTTGAAGTTCTTAAACCAGTAGAACAAACAGTCCTTGCACCTGCAGATCTTGAATCTTCGGCACTTGAAGCCGTAGCTCTTACACCTCTGGCACTTGCAACAGCAACGAGAGAGTGCGAGGTTTCCAATTTGGGATGGTGTCACGGTGGTGGAGGGATGGTGGAGTGGTGGTGGAGCAAAAGCAATTTTTGAATTGGGGATTTAGAGTTTATAAGAATTTCAATTTAGGGAGAGGCACGCATGCGAGAGAGATGTAGAAAATTTGGCTTTTGTTTTAATTGATTTTGAAGAAGGGTATTTCAGTCTTTTAAGTGTGTTCCACCTAAGCAAGAATCATGTGCTTGTCACGTGTAGTATGATTTCGTTAAACATAACCACAAAAGTAACACCGGGGTGCAAAGTGTGACAGTTTAGTATGCGAATTATGCATTAGAATAGTTTAGGGTGCAAAGTGTAATTTGGTGCATAGTTTATGATGGTAAAAAGTGTAATTTCCCCTATAAAATTATTTTTATATTTATGTTTATATTTACATTTATGTTTATGTGTTTTTTCATAATTATATTGTTTTGCACCCTTATATATACATACACACACTAAAGCATGCTTGATTATATTATATTCCACTATATAAAAATGAAGAGTTGGATTTGGTATTTGCTTGTGGTGTGATAAAAAAAATTAAACATGTAAACGGCATGAGTATAAAAGAAATGATTATGATGGGTTTGTTTGTTATATATACGGGATGCATGTACCTTTTTATCTTTAAAAGTTATATGTGCTTAATAAATTACCTTTAAAATATATATATATATTTATCTTACATTTTGAGTTCTTGAAAAAAGTATTTATTTTTTGTTTTTTAATCTTGATAATAGAAAAGTTTTAATTCTAAAGTGTATATATGTATTAACATACAAGTTTACCATTTTGGCCAATTAAATATTAAATTTAGTTCAATTATTTGTGTGTACCATCAATTATAAATTTGACCTGTAAACATATTATTTATGTTATTCAATGCTTCTTTGCTTCAAGAGTTACTACCTAGAAAAATTATCCAAACTATAATTGGTAAAGAATGTGAAGTCTTGGGAACCTTCATACATTTTTCTTTTTCTTTTAAATCTCAAAAACATTTATGATTGATTTTATACTAAATTTTGCAATTTTTTATATATATACAAGATCAAAGAGTCAATTAAAATATTATCTTCCCTTTTTGTTTTGAAATATAGTTTTGACAATATTCATCATTGAAAATTCTATAAATAAAAATTAGAAGACTTAATATGATATATCATCTAATGGTCATAAATTCCTTTTAGCTTAATCTAACTTTTTATTAAAACATTTGTTTATACATATGCAATATTTCCATATACAATTCGTCACTTGTTTTATAAGTTTTTGATCATTGGGCCTTTTTGCAATAGGTCAATGTATATTATACAAGTTAATTTATAATTGCACTCAAATGAGAAAAAGTATCCTCAATCAGGGTATAAAGAAGTTTTACAAGTTATCTATTGGATCGGATTGCATCTATAGCATGCTTCAGATAAAGTTTTCATTTACAAAGAAATCTTTACTTAGATCAAATGTTATGAAATACGTTCTCACAGGAATCAGTATCCGGTTAAAAAGGGTGTGAATGCCTAAAGACGCTCAAATAGGCAAAAAAAAGTGTTTGCTTTTGAAATTCCACAACAATGCTAATTGTTGTTTAACATAAGAAGTCATGCCTAATATATGTTTGACATGAATGCCCAAATAGACTCAAATGGGCAAAAGCAAGTGTTTGCTTTTGAAATTCCACAACAATGTTAATTATTGTCTTATATAAGTGCATCTTGACATATGTATAGCATGAGAAGTCATGCCTAATGGAACAACTTAGAACAAACCAATGGAAAACACATTATAAATTTTTGATATATTAGTTGATGTAAAGAATGTCTAGGAAACAATTAATTGGTGTGTGTGTACATACAAATTTGAGGTATAATGTTTTATGCAAAGAATGTCTAAAAACAATAAATTGGTGTGTATGTAAATATATATAAAAATTATTTTTATGTTTATGTTTACATATATTTACGTTTATGTGTTTATTCATAATTATATTGTTTTGTGCCTTTATATATACATACACACAACAAGGCACAAATGGTTTTCTTATATTACTCTATATAAAAAAGAAAAGTTGGACTTGTATTTGTTTGTGGTGTGATAAAACAACATTAAATGTGTAAATGATATGAGTATATAAAAAGTGTTCGGGATGGGTTTGTTTGTTGTGTATATAAGATGTATTTACCTTTTTATCCTTATAAGTCATAAAGGCTCAATGTGGGGGGTTTGTTTGGTCTTTTTGGCACAACTTGAATTTTAGGCAGAAAATCCCAATTGAGCGAAAAATCCCAGTTGAGTTGATGGAAATCAATTTTCAGTTTGCTTGCTCTAAACTGCTTCCACAGTGATATAGAATATAGAGAGGACGAAAGGAGACCAATGGCTAAAAATTAATGGCCTGTTTGGATAGAAGGGAGAAGGAGGAGGAGTGGAGAGGAGTAGAGTAGAGTTAGCTAAAAATAAGCTAATTTTGTGCTAAATTTACTCTACTCTACTCCTCTTCCCTCCCCCTTAATCCAAATGGACCATTAAGGATTTGGTTGGATTTATTATATGAGCGATTGTGAGAAGGGATTTAAATACAAAGAATTTAGAAGTTCTGGAGTTGGTGCGGGGCCGCATCAATAAGTTTATCTTCTGAGTAGAGTCTTAGAGTCATAAGTATGAGCTCTATTGTAAAACTTTTCTTTATATAGTGAATTTCCTAGTTGGAGTAGAGGTACCTTTGAATTGTTTTTTCCCTTGAGATTGGTTCTTCATTGGTTTTTTACTTCATCAATTTTTTATTTTATTTTTTCTTTCCAGATATGATCATTTAATCACCAAAAATATGTGTGTGTAGGGGAGGGGAGAAGGGGCTTGTTTTATGATTATTGTGTAAGTTTTATTGTGAAATTTCTTCTACATTAATATTAGTTTTTTTTATTTTTTTTATTTATTTTTAACACAATTAGAATAAAATCTTCCTTTAAAATGACATTATTAGAAAATGCGGGAAAAAATATTGAAAATCCCGTGTATATGCCAAAGTGGTGAATTAACTATTGGCAAGCACATGGTACTTCAACAGATATTTCGATATGAGCAGATAATAATCTTATAGGATACAATACTACCTAAAAGATTTAAGGGACTATTAGATGATTAGATCAGTGATTTTTGTAATCCAATAAAAGATTATAGTAGGCTAAAGTTGAATGGTCATAAAATATTTTTTTTCCCCTTTTTGTAATCCAATAAAATATTTGAAATGAAACCTATAATGTCCGCTTGACCATGCAAACGCAGAACAAATTAGAGTTGAAACTATGTCAACTGTTTTCGAATTAATTGTTCACCTATATGGTTGTTGAAGCATGAAGAAAGTGGGTTTTATATTTGCTGATTCTTGTGTGTGCCATGAACCTTTGGGAATAAAGACTCGATTGGCTTGATCTCAACGACTGGTTTAATGGACATTAAAAGACCTTTTAGTGTTACAACCTTCACTACATCATGGACTTCTCAAATCTCAACACCAAAATCATCCTCATAGTGATGATTGGAACCTACTTAGTTGGAAAACTAACCACTTCAAATTTAATATACATATTGCATGTGTATATGCATAGATTGGCTGGCATACAAATCCTGTTGGTTTCAGGTATAAGATGGTTTCTCTTGTTGCTGAAATATTCTCAGTCCAGCTCATCAAGTAGCAAGCAATCTTGCTACTGATCTTCCATGATACTAATGTTCAATGGGATTTTGCATTAATTGCCAACAAAGATTTAGTAGCAATATTTATCTCACGCATTGGATATATGCATCTTCCCTCTCCTAACGTATAGGCTCCACAGCTGTGTTTGACCCATGTGCTGTAAAAGGAAGGAGGCATATATCAGATGCATGAAATACCTTCTCTCCTTGTAGACGCTTGTTCTTCAATGAGAAACACGTATGCGATGTGATGGTTGGAGGAACTAATTCTTTTTTGCTGCCATTTCTATTCTCTCCCATTTTTCTCTCCTCTTGATCTCTTCTTGGCGAGCTCTGTATTCTCTGAGGTCAATTTCCTGGAGGCATTTGGAGTACAAAGCTGAATCCAAATCTTCCAGCATTTCCTTTATAATTTCTGTAAATTGCCGAACGCTCTTACTCCAATGCCATTTGAGATTTCTCTCCACACCTTCAATGACAATCGGAAATACTTCTTCTATTTCCAGTGTTGCCATCTTCACAAAGTGTTCATTGTTCCATACATGTAGTGCACGCTCAGCAACCTGAATCCAAAATTATAGGACACATAAGTTCATCAGGGAAATAGGAGAGGGATGTGTAGAACCAAAAATAAAAGCTAATTGACTTTCATAGCAATATTAAGCAGCAGCTAGTCCCATAAATGTACTTTTTCACCCATGAGGCTCAGGATGTTAGTCTCAAAGATTTGATCAACATTCCCATATGATAGCAGAGTCAAAGATTTATCAACATTCCCGTGTGACGGATGGGAGAAAAAAAAAGTAACTGAAAATAAAATACTTGGAATGGCAACTCTGGTTTTAGTAGTTAATTCCAAATGATCTTTTCTTTGGTACAATTAATTTGCAAATAAAATGGAATGCATGAGAGATGAAACAAAGTTTGTAGGACTCTATTCTAAAATTCATTAAAACTAAAGATCCTAGAACTCAATAAAGGATAGACCTTAAACAGAATTTACCAAGAGTTTCAATTTGAGAAAAAGTATCATTGAGCTTACCTGTGAGTTCCAACTGTTCGAACACTTCGTAATCTGGGTACATAGAGGAAGTGCTAACTTTCTGTACTGATCAGGATCTATATTCTCCACCAGCTCTTCCAATTCCTCTAATAGCAAAATCTCCTTCTGACAATTAGTGACGGGCCAATACCTCAAAATTCCTCTAAAAACAACCCCTCCAAGCACAGGCTCCTTCTGCACAAACTGAGAAACACAGTAAGCCAGCTGCCTATGGTAAGTATGCATCCCCTTGGTCTTGTGCAAAGGAATTAGCACTCTCATTAAAAACAACTTATGATCTTCTTTGAGTGGAACTGTAAAACCATTGATGAGAGTTCCCCATATCTCTAGAAGATCTCCGATGCCACTATGCCTCTCCTTTTCAAATATGTAGTGCAAGAACACATCATTCATTGATTTCTGCATGAATGAACGATAGAATGTGAACCTTGAATATATCCGGTGGTACACATTCTTCAAGCTCTCACGCTCCCTTGGGTCTTCGGATCGGAAAAGAGAGAGGAGATTGAGAAGGAAAGGATGATTGACATAGTTTCGAAGTGTCTCAGGATCCATGTTGATAACTAATCTTAATAGGATATCATAAACAATTTGGAGATGTGACCATGTTGGTGGAAAAGAAGAAATGGAGTCTTCATCATCAATCAAGTCTGAGCTGATGCTGGGGTTGGAAGGTGGAGGGAGTGGCCGGAACAGGTTGGTCGATAGCATGGACATGAGAGGCGCTAAAATTTGATCTTGGAGTTTTTTTGAGGATTTTAAGATGGAGAGGAGCTGAGTGAGCTTGACTCGCTTGAGATCTTGCTTTGAAGGGGATTCCAAAGGGTCAGTGAAGGTGAAGATGAAGGTGCAGTGAGAGATAATAGAAAGAATGTCTTCATTTATAGAATTAGAAAAGGATAGCCTGCTAGTGATGCTGCCATGCTTAATTCTATTCATATTATAGGATTCCAGATTAAAGAGGTCCTGCAGGGTTTTTCTTTGAGCCCCCATTTTTTCAATTGGTGGTAAGTTGAACGCAAACCTAATGGGTCATGAATTCATGATGTCGCCCTCCACCTAGAAATTTCAAGAGAAGGAAGTGCCAGTTGAGCTTGATCTCATTGGCGAGCACCCATTTTTTTCTTTGACTCCATCCATTAGCTTCCTCTTTATCTACCCTCTCTAGTTTCCTCCATCAGAGATGGTTGCTTAGAAATGTTTGATTATATCTTTTCTAGGGGCCCCAAAGGAAATTTTAGGTATTTCCTACCGATCACTGTTTTTTGTTGGGTTCTGAAAGAAAGGCCAAAAGGACAGCTGATGTTTTATAGACAAGAAAAGTTGTAATATCCGACCCACAATGGACTATGGAATTTTCATAGCAATGTGACAAGGAAAGTGACAAAAGTCCTTGTGGATCTTCTATGTTGCTGTTCCTCATGTGGGTGAATGCCACGTGGGGTTTTCTAGTTATTGTAAGTTGGTGGCCATGAATAACAGCTTGTGTCACCTCATAACAGCATATTAGCCAAAGGTACAAGACAACACCGCATACATGTGCCTTGCCAACCTTCCTATCTGAAGGTTTTGAATCAAAGGGTCCACATCTATGAAAGGAAGGGCTTTAAGAAAATACAAGAAGTTGGCTTTCTAACGGATTGTTTGGAGCTATTGTAATTAAAACTACCAAGTGTAGCAGATCAAAGTGGGATGAAATAGATTTAACAAAAAATATGCAGACTGCCCCAGAGGCTCAGACATACAACAAAGTTGTAAAAAAGTTAATAATGACCGCTAGATTCTTGAAGAGACAAATTACCAACCTCTAATAAAAAGAGGATGGTGACCAACAATAAGTAAGAGGGAGAGAGAGTTAGAGAGAGAAGAGAATGGTGGTTGGAAAAGAAGAGTACAATGAAAAAGGATATCCATCTATCTCTTTTTTTCAAACTCCTATTATGAGAATTAAACTGAATCTATGGATAAAAAAAAAATCTGATTTGATGTTGCAAACCAATAGTAGAAATCTGAAATCCACTATGTTTATTCATCACATCCTTCACTAGCACACTGGATCAATTGTAAAACAAAAGTAGCAAAACATGAATTTACACACAAACACAGACACGCATATACACACGTATAAGCATAATTTAACAAAGGAACAATGGCTCTTAGCACAGTGGTTAGTTCTATAAAACGGTTGAACCTGCTTGACACTTGCAATTTTGAATGATCAAATGTGAAGATTTTTTTTTTTTTGCTGAACAATTTTAGTACGAAGCACCAAGGCCTAAAGATTTGTCGTAATGGAAAGTTACACAATGTTGTCTTATAGAAATTAAGATAAAAGGGATTCATAATATTAAAAAAATAAATAAAAATCAGGAAAAAAATCTCTAAGATAAGGGAAACATAGTAATTAGAACTAGAAGCAAATCTAATACAACAACATGCCTAGTAATTAGCATCAAATAAGAACTATTTAATTGGGATATACATTTAGTTTTAACTCAAATTCAAATGTCTCTCTGACATCCTGGCAATATGCAGATCTTATAAACCAAAGGCTGGGAATTTTTAAAAGAAGGAATAAGTAAAAAGTATACAGGTTAAAATTAATACACCAACTTTTTAAAATAAGGTTATCAAAAAAAAAAAAAAAAAAAAAAACTTTTAAATACATTCTACAGGGCATATAAACAAGACACATGCCAACCCAAATCCAGCTTCATATAGACCACCTGTAGGTTTTCTATTTTTGACATTTTTAGTCATTACACAAGAATTTGAGGAGTATTTTTTATTTTTTATTTGGAACACTTGGTTGGCTTAAATGCTCAATCTTATTCTTTTAATTTGCGCAAACATAATTCATAGAGAGAGTTGAACATAAGTACCCATTGAAAATAAGAAAAGATAAAGAAAAATGTGATGATATCGAAGAGAAAGTTATAGGAAGTTGGTGTTATGGAAAAGAGTGGAAATGAAATTTAACTTATGGATAATCTAATAGAAGTCCAGTAAATTAGCCTTTCTAAGGCCTCTCATGGTCAACACAAGTTCATTATTAGCCTTTCCAATTAACAGAACTTGGACACCTATGTGATTTGAGCAATCTCTGGTGACATTGCATGCCAATCAATCCTTATACCTATATCTAAAAACTTATACCTAACTCTATACATTACAAGTAGCTTTTCACCAAATATTCTTTGCGAACTTAAGATGTCTAGAAACATGGTACAGCACAGAAGTCTAAGTTACCACAAAATAAAAAAATGTTGCTACCATTCATTCTTCATTACATTGATGATGAGCATTAAGGATATCTGGAAGGTCAGAACTCATGGAAAACCTGAACCATCTCTTTCTCTTGGTGTATTGGAGACAAGGCTGCATAACCATCCCAATCATCACAGCCAATAAGCTGATAGCCATGACCTTGAGAGAAGCAAGAGCTAAAACCACAAAAATTAACAGGGTTGGAGGAATGCAGATCAAAATAGCTCCACATGTACCAACAGGTATCTTATAAGGCCGAGATGCTGCCGGATATTTCATCCTTAATTTCACAAATGCTATAAACTCCATAATCATTCCAAAACAGTACAAAAAGTTCTCTGCAGCTACAATCTCTTGAAAGCTCAACCAAGAGAGTAAAATTACACCGGATGCAGAAAATAAAATTCCAGTGAGAGGAGTCCCATAGCAAGACCTCTTGCTAAAGACAGAAGGTAGCATCTCACGCTCTGCCATCCCCAGAAGTTGAAAGGAATCGCTACTCATCTCGGCCACAAACATCCCCATGTTTGACAAGGCAGAAGCTGCTTGGATCCAACTTCTCAACCATACACCTCCCAATACTTTAGCAATATCTGAGAAGTACCCATCAGACCACAACTCACGATGAAGTGGAATGGCTCCTGTGCCAATTAAAAGAGGCAGGAAGTACCCAAAAACAACCAATAGAAGAGCATAAAACAGGGACTTTGGGAGAGTCTCACTTGGGTTGTCCACCTCTCCGGCAAGAGTACTAATTGAGTCCCAGTAGTTCAGATTCCAGAAGAGAGTATTCAAATACAAACCCCAATCTACATTTCCTAGATCAACCACAAACCACCTTGAAGGCTTTAAGTCTGGAAATGCAACAATTCCCATAAACAAGAAAGGAAGAAGTGAAAACACTCCAAGCAATATAGCAAACCATCCCACAATGGTTAAACCTCTATAGTTCATATAAGTAAGAACCACTGTCAAAGCCAGCACTGCTATTATCCTAGGAATACCACCTCCTAAAGCTGGGATAGCTGATTTCAGATAGTCAAGAAACAAAACCGGGTATAGAGCATTATCAATAACCCCACTAAGCCATTTCATCCAACCTTGTTGAAACCCCCAGAAAGGTCCCAAAGCTGATGTAACCCAAACAACATATCCACCATTCTCAGGGAACATAGTACTCATCTCTGCAGTTATCAAGGCCTCTGGAATGCTCCATATAAATGGAAAAAGCAAAAAACCAAGAAGAGCTAAAAGGGGACCCCCAGCCTTGACACTGTCTTCAACACCAAAAGGGCCTCCAGAGACCTCATAGAAGATTAGGAAAACTAGGGGTATAATTGATACCTTTTGAAATTTATCTAAGTTTGGAGATGATGCTTCACCCAAAACAACATACTCAGAGGTATTATGCTCCATCATTTGAGCAGAAGTTTGCTTAGTTAATGAATTTTTCTGTTTCTGCATGTAATATAGAAATAGTAATTAAAAAAAAAAAAAAAAAAAAAAACTTTTATTATAAAAGGAATGAAATGGAACGGAAATAAGAGAAAAACAACCAAACTCTGCAATCTCACATATACCTAATAGGTCTCCCTGTAACTCATTTTATCCATAAAATATCAAATTCTGATCATCAAACACAATCATGCATACACACATAAGGGCCAACCCAACCATGGTGCTTGTGAGTCGTGACCAGCCTATATGCTAATAAATCCATTCACCAATTGAATAAGCCAAGCTAAAACTTTCAACAAGCAATCTTGAGCAAGGTCAAGAAAAAGAGCAATGCATTTTAATATTAACCAGGAAAAATAAAAACCCCATTGCTTTATACAAGAGTATCTCTAGCATTACTACAAATTTTACTACATAAATACAAATACAAAGTGATGTGCCACATATAACAAAAAAAAAATCATTTAAATATTTATTTATTATGTTCTGCTCATATATTTTGTTCACAGTAAGTTTCAAACCCAAAAAGTTGCGCACACAGAAAAGAGGAGGATTACCATAGGTTGACAACTCTAAAATTTAAGTCTGTAGTTTTAAGTTCCTCCTCTATTCTCTGCAAAATCAATTTATTTTCTTAATAAAGACTCAAAGTTCTTATCTTGAATTCTTTACACAAACAAATTTACAGCCACTCCCACATACATACACAAAGACTACTGAAAAAGGACAAAATACAAGCCAAAGGATGAAGCAAATGGGGTTTCAATTTTCATCCATATACCCAAAAGTACAAACGTATGAAAATATTACCTCTCACTGGGTTAAGGTAAACAATCTCAGAGACAGACAAGCCCATAAGATCAAAACGACTTGAAGTTCAAGTGTGAGTACATAAACAAAGAAAAAGAAGAAGATACATATAACATACCATTCAAAAGGGGAGTGAGACAGAGCCAGGAGAAAGCTATGGTGGTTTGTTTCGTAGAGATGTGTCACAACGTTAGATATGAAGTGATGTTGTGTGTGTTTTTGGCGCAGCTGACACGCCATAAAATGAGAGTTCCACTTGGTATGTTTCTGAGAGACGGAGATAAGAAAGACAGAAAACGCAAAATCTACAAATCCAACGGCTGAAAGCCTAACGCTCTTTAACATTTAAGTGCCCGGTTTGATTACCACGCTTTTGGCAAAAAATTACGATTGAGGTTTGAAAAAGTGATTTATTAATGTAAAATTTACAAATTGTGCCTTTCGGTTTTGGGTCTAACAGAGTGATTTTTTTGTGTATCTATTAGACGATGTGAGTAGCAATAACAAAAAGTTTTTTATTTATTTATTTTATTTTATTTTTTTGCCAAAAAACACAATTTTATGAAACAAACGTGCCTTTTAAAAAATGGAATTGGTTTAGGTCCAGTGCATCCAATGCACTGGACTCGGTCAGATGGTGACACGTATCCAAAAGTGAACACATGTTATCATCCCAACAAGTCTAATACTATTGAACACTGAACCTAAGCCTGAACATAAATAATAAACATTATTTATGTTAAATAGGTAAGTTTGATGGGTAGAACGATCACTAGTGTGGAAGAAAGTTGCTATGTCCTAAGCACCACCATCATTAATCAACATTCCTGAACTATAAGAAAACTTATAGAGAAATCAAAGATCGGCCCCATGGAGGACGATTAGAGTCATTTTGATGGTTAAGTTAGCAAAGATAAAAACAAAGGATATTTTTATACTCTATTTCATTGCCCTTGTTTTGCTTTCTCCCTCCTTCTGAAGAGAAGGAATCCTTTTATATCTTTCTTCTTCTCTCTCCATGTAATAAATCCCTTATATCCGATTGATCTTATCATGGCTTAAAAGGCTCAATGGTTAGTTGATGAGATTTTTGCCTAGGCCGCCTTTCTCAAGTTTTTTGTTAAGACGGGATGAATTGTAATTAATGGCCCTTGGGTTGGGCACAGTAAATATTGATTGGATCTGATGTGAAATACCATATAATATTGACGTAAGTAAAAGCTGAAAGGGCAAAAAAAAAAAAGGGTAAATTTTTTATCTAAAGGTTGAAATTAAAAATGAACTTGTTTACTTTTAGTACGGGTTTGGATCACGTCTAGCGTGTCCATGTCTGGTGTTTTTGGTTTTTTTTTTTTTTTTTACCAACACCTATTGCACTATTCATGGGATATTAATAGTGCAAATAGGCAAATGAATAGTATTTTTAGTGTGAATAGTAATTTCGAAATTATTTTTTTATTATTTTTAATTTTCAGCAAAATAAGCGTTATCCAAACACACTCTTAATTTCACTCATTGAAACTTGAAATACAATTGCACAATATAACAACTGGCTATTACACCAAATCTCAATGACTCAGTCTAGCTTTGTCACACTAGAAAGTCCTCTAATTAAGGTGCGTTTGAGTTTTTAACAAAAAAGAAGAAGAAAGAGTGCGTTTGAGCTTATATCATATGACTTATGTTAGTACAGCTATATTACCATATATAGACCCGTCTCAAAAAACAAAATTGCCATATATAGATTAGAGTTGCATTAAGTCATAATAAACAAAAATTGCACTAGTTTGAACTTTGTAAATTGTAGTACAGCTGGATGATTTGTGGGGGTATAATTTGCATTGCCACTAACAAACTTTTGCTTTTTATTCTCAAAAAAATCATTTGTAAACATATAATAAGAATAGATGCATCCACTGGATTATAATTAATTTAGTAATAGTTCGGCAATAATGATATTTTTTGTAAAACCTTATATTTATAGTTGGAACTTTTACCCACCTTTTTCACTATTGACATATTAAAAAAAAAAATTCTTTATTGTCGAATATCATAAAACCAACGTTATAGATTTAAGTTTTTTCATATTTATATAAAAAAAAGTACACAAACTAACTAAATAAAAAACACTCATAAGAAATCCAATAGAAAGCTAGCATACATATAATCTTGCCATGTCAATGCCATTGCATAACAAAAGAGTTGTTTTGGAAACCCATCATGTATTACTAAGAAGTAAGAAGGGTTTTATTATTATTATTATTATTATTATTATTATTATTATTATTATTTGAGATAGAAGAACTGAAGAAGTAAGAAGGCTGATCATGCATATAGTGAAATAGAATATTATGCAAATTGTATGATCAAATTTGACATGTAATTACATCATGAACTTTTCTTGCTGACTACCCACTTAGGTGGCAAGATCTGCTTGCTGGCATTGAGCTGACACAATGACACTCTAATATCACATGCTTTACACTACAAATTTTTTTTTTTTTCAAAACTTGCAAATGCCACTATTGTTAATTTATGTCATATTTTAAGAATATAGTTTATTAAATTACAATTTTCTCAACAAAAAAAAAGTTTATTAAATTACAAATGTATTTACAATTACACACGTACGCTTCATAGCATCGTCTCTTTTATCATGTGAAGTGGCATCTCATTACAATAAAAAAAATAGACAGATTTTTTTTTTAATTATCTCATCTAACAAATATGTATAATATATTAATATGTTAGTCTACACCCACCCACTTCACAAATACTATCTCTGACTAATATTAGAGACAGTTATTTATACAACTTATTAAGATAACAAGTTATGATCGGTGCCAAATTAATTTCACAAAGATCATTATTAACACTACTTAAACGTGAATTGTTATCTCGTTACTTTCAAATAAATAGATACCGTTATCTAACGACTATGTTGCATGTTAGTTATTATGCATACCGATCTATTTCACAAGTAAATTCTTTGAGATATTATAATTTTTTTTTTTTTTTTTTTTTTTTTGGGTTTCATAATTTGTTAAGTTAACAAGTTATAACCGGTATTACTGTTTATTAAAAAAAAAAAAAAAGTTATAACCGGTATCAAATCACTTCCACGTAAGACTTTAGACTATTACTAACACAACTTTTAACCAACTACAAACACACCATAATTTTGTCATTAGACTTGGGCGAACCTCTAATCCTATTGCACCTCAAAATCTAACAAGACATTGTTTGGCTAACAACAAAATTAAGGCGCGTGAACACCTATTCACTCTCCCCTTCCAAATCAATCTAGTCTCTGAAAAACCAAAATTCACTCTCATTATTCCTGTCTCTGCAAGGAAATCTCAAAGACCCAAAAAAAAACAAAAAACAAAAAACAAAAACCCAATTACCAAACACACAGAGGAAAGAAAATCTTTTACTTCTACTACAACTAGTTTTCCGATTCTCTCTAGGACTTGGAATTTACTCTCATTATTATTCCTATCTCTGCAAGGAAATCTCAAAGAACCAAAAAAACAAAAACCCAATTACCAAACACACACAAAAAAAAGAAAATCCTACTTCTACTACAACTAGTTTTTTTTTTCCGAATCTCTCTAGGAAAATCTACTACTATGGCAACCCCTATAGCTATAAATAAGGATCCAAATCACAAAAACCCAAGACTTGAATTCCCAATAAAACCTCACACTATCACTAACTCCTATCACTCAGTCTCTCAGTCTCATTCCCATTCCCCAAGTTTTCTCTTACACAACGGTTTCAACTCCGCGGACTTGCCAGACTCGGACATAGAAATGATAACTATACCGTCAGTCACGTACACGAGCCTCAAGGACCTGTTACCGTCGTCGTCGTCCTCGTCATCGCTGCCGTCCGCTATATCGCCGGCGATGATGATGATGATCAACTCGAGCTGGTACGACGAGATCCCAATCAAGAACCCGCTGGTCAAACACGCGGCTTTGGCTTATCTCCAGCCCATGTCCACGCCTCAGGAGGTTCGGCGAAAGGGCATTTTCGGAAGGTTGAAAGACAAGTGCACGTGCTGCTGCGGCTGCGGCGCCGACAGTTGCGGGGGCGGGTTTTTCGGTTGCTTTTCGTGGATTAACGACGTCGTTTTCGCGATGGTTAAGGAGGTGTTTTGTGAGCGAAGGAGGAGTGTTGTGGTTGTGGAGGAGGAGTACGATGAGGAGGATGAAGACGACGATGATGTTGATGATGAGAAAGTTGACTAAAAGGTTTTTAAGGGGTATTTTTGTAATTTCACAGGTTTGACCGGCAGATAGGAATTCTAATTTCTTCAAATTTTGTAAATTGATTTTTTATTATTATTATTTTTTTTCCTTTTTTTTTGGGGGGATGATTTGCATATAACAAAGGTGTTTGGGCAGCTATGTAGCCGTTGAAATTGCGGTGAAATTATTCAGTACATCCGATATATTATACCTTCTTTATTATATATATATATATATATATATATATATATAAGTGGACTATATTTAGAATTTGAAAGCAAAACTTAAATTTTTGTGTGTGAAAGATGTAACATATTAAAAATGCCGTTGTGATCTTTTATGCATGTGTCGTTTTCATGTTTTGTTAAATAATTAAAATATTAGATATAAGCCAAATACATTTGTCTATATAATAAAGGATTAAAGGTTTTTTTTTTTTAAATATGATTAAATATATTGAGAATATGATTCGTGGCAATGGATTGTGTTTTTTCATTTATTATAATAATAATCAAGAGATATTTTTTTAATTTTATTTATTATAATTTTTGTTGCTGTGTGGTTTGTTCATTGGCTTGCACATGAAATAGTTTTTTTTTTGAAGAAGAAGAATTAGATAAGTATTGTCTTGATTGGGTCAATGCTCAATACAATGTGTAATTGATGCAGGATTTTAGAAGAATAGGTAAAGTAATTTATGGCGTGATTGAGGGTTGGTTAACAAAATGTGTTAGTGGTGATTTTTATTTTTATTATTTATTTTTATAAGATTGGCATAGCAATGAGAATCATCCTTTATTCATGTGAAACTAAAATTTGTTTATAAATTATGATCAAATGTTAAGAAATTTCAATAATCCCAATTGTATTCTAAATCTTCTTTGGTTTAGTAAAGAGGCGATCTCTTTAAAAGATGGAAAAAGAGGAAAAGGAAAATGAATAGAATAATAGACTTCTTTAAAGTATATTTTCTTTGATAATACTAATATCTTTAAACCACATTTCATTCCATCTCAAGCATGTTAAGTATGTTTGTCACAAGCGAGAAAAACACTCTTTTAATAAAATAAAATAAAAATCTTATACACTCATTCTCTAATTGAAATATTTGTGAAATATCAATTTAGTCTTTGTTTTGAGTATTCTTCTTAAGATGGACTCTAATTAGTATGTTAAGGATCTTGTTTTTTTGTTGTTGTTGATGTACAGTTGTACTTGTTTTTTTGTTTTTTTAAAATTTCTTAAATATAAGTGGACAGTATTTTAGTTGTCATTCTCTTCCTGATACCGGTGTTTTCTCTAAATACTTATAGACTTAACTTATCTACTTAACTGCTACAATTAATCCAGCTGGTTATAGATGGTGATTTTTTATTAAAAAACTGAAAAAAAAAAAAAAGTTTAAGTGACAGTTTTGAACAATTTGTCCAACATTTTTATAATAAATTTTTAAGTCGTAAGTTGTTATTGATTATTACTAATAAAAAATAATAATCTTAGAAATGAATTTAAATTAAAATTAATAATAATTAATCATCTAATATTTGTTGTGAAAATATTATAAAAATATTATAGATGTACAACACAGTTGTCCACAATTTTACGTCATATTCAAACATTGGAATTTCCCACTTTTGCCATGGAGAATGGTGGGTGAACAAGGTTGGCATTGGAAATTGGCAAAACAATTTAATGCTGTGAGTTTAATTATTATAAGGCCAATTCATCCATGACAAGGACTCCAAAGGACAAAATACTTTCCATAAGTGTCAAGCCCAGACGCTAGACTGCGCGTGTACAACAGTACAAGATGGGCCAGTGTTAAATTAACATGAAATATTTAGGCTGTTTGGTACGTTGGTTTAAATAATTTTTTTTAATTTTTTTAAAAATATATATTGGTAAAAAAATATATAAAAATACGTATAATATTATTTAAAAACTAAAAATATGTATTTAAACTCACGAACTAAATGAAAAATTATTTTTTCGGAACATGGTGCACGTTACAAGAGAATGTTCCTCAAAAGTTCACAGTACTTTTCTTTTCCTTTTTATTTTTTTGCTGAATAAAGTTCACAGTACTTTATAGAGCAAAGTTGGCAATTTTATAATATATTTTATAATATTATTAAAATCTTACCTTCTCCTAGAAGGCAACTAATTAAGTCAATTGGTGAAAGTTCATTGATCTTTTTCTTTGAAATTGCACTATTTTTTTTTTCGTTTATTAAAAGGTTGTAAGATTTTAGCTCATGTGACATGCCATGCTTAATATGTTGTTGTCGGGCCTAGACTTGCTTTAGGTCATTGACCTTACTCTTTTCACATCTAGGCTTTATTGACATGAGTATGGTTTTAAAAAATGAACAAGGAACAAAATCGAATTTGCTTTTGATTTTCAGTTTTTGATCAGTTTTGACTAGTTTTGGAAATTTTTATCGAATTGGACTGGTATCCGGTTCCTGATTGAACTGGCTAATTTGGTTCGATTTTTAAAACCATGAATACGAGTTATAAATATATATATATATATATATGTGTGTGTGTGTGTGTGTTGACAAATATATAGGATAGTTGTTGCCACTTAAGTGTATAAATGTTTTTTTTTTAAAAGTGTATAAATAAAAGCCATCAATGGATGACCATATAAGCCTTAGTTTCAAGTACACTTCAAATTAAAGTAGTCTTTTCAAATCTTCATAGTAATTTAGAGAGCTACAAGCACATATTCTAACTCAATAACATAACAAGTGTAGCTTTCTATATAGCAAAAGAGTGGTTAAAACTAAAAATAAGGGAACATAAAAACTTTTAAATATTGTATTATGATTATGAAACTACATAATACACACATTATAATAATAAAAAATTTGATTATCAAAAATTATAATAATACAAATTTTAAAATAGAAATCCATTCTCAAGTATGGTTTTAAAAACCAAACCGGACATATCAGACCGGTTCAACAGGGAACCAAGTACCAGTCTGGTCCAGTAAAAATGCCCAAAATTGGTCAAAATTGAAAACTAGAGGCAAATTTGGTTTTGGCCCCAATTCGGTTTTTAAAACTATGTTCTCAAGTCACGTAAAATATATTATGTAGGCTAATGATATATTGATAATGATCCAAATTCAGACTCTGTGACAAAAGCTAATGAAAGATTATTTTAATGGTTGTTGTCAAATTTTTGCTAATTATTCTTTCTCTTTAGGAATTGAGATGACAATTGACGTGCATTAAATATATTTAATAAAGTATTATTATATTTGCATTAACCTTATTTTTATATTATATTGTAGCTAGGTTTGGATACACGTTTGTGTTTAACGATTTTTTTTTGTAACATCGCATAGATGTATTGTGCAGAAGACAATTATCACTGTAGCAGCACTGTTTATGCATTGTAGCAACACTGTTCGCGCATTTAAAAATATTAAAAATGGATTCCACGGTACTATTCACATATTTAAAAATTATTTTGTTATAGTGTTTTCAGTTTCAGCAAAAATAAGTTGTATCCAAACGGACCTTGTGACTTATTATATATTATCTTTGTTTTATGGAAAATAAAGGCTATTCACGTGTACAGGCTGAACAATTCACAAGTTGAATGCTTGGTGGGCCAGGCCGATTATCAAGCCAACTTAATAAAAAAACAGAAGTGAGGCCCAAAACCATATTGACGTGGATGAGGTGTAATAGAAAAGAAGGCCCAACCGAATTGTATTGGCTTGTCACTGTCAACCGGTTTGTGGTGATAATAAAATTGAAGTAATGCTAAGAGTACAACTTGCTCATGTGGCAATCATAACTTGCTCATGTGGCAAGTTGTGAGTGATGGAATTGTGAACCTACTTCCACTTTTACTCTACCGTTCATAACTTATTACTTGAGCAAATTGTAACAAAAGTTGAATTTTCATGGAATTTAGTAACGAGCAGGAGAAACTTGATTTTTAATAGTTCAGGGGACATTGGTTTATTTTAAAGTTTAGGGGTCATTGAAGTGTACCCCATAAGAGCTTACCGGATTCGCCGGCTAAGAAAGAAAAAATCTGCACTGAATCACCATTTCAGTATCAAGTTTTAGATACTTTCTATATAAGGACGCTTGGGTGAAAGATGCTATGTTGCTTCTACCCCCATGCATATAATGAGAAACAAAAGTCACAGTTGGTTAATATATATGCATCATGTGTAGACTGGGTGACGTATATGCTTGGTTAGAGAAAAATGCCTATATGGGTATTAAAGAAACTTTCAAGAATGTGGTCTTAGAGAAAATACTCTCTAAAAATTAAATGCATGTTAAGTATACTATTGGTGTGATGGTGTGCACAAAAGGGTGAGACCAAATTAGGAAGTGAAATTTAAGTACAATGGCCAAGTCACACTTTGAAACCTATCTGTGAAATTTCAATAAGGCTAAGTTTATTTGTATCAAGAATGCATGTTGACTTAGTCTGGTACGTAATTTAGCATTATAGTGTGATCAAATGAGAGATGAAAGTTTAAAGGGTGATCACGACATAATATGTGGTCACTCAGATCCCATGCTGGTTACATGGCTTTTCTCATGTTAGTAAGAAGATCAAATTTATGTACAATGGCCACGTAAGCTGGGTTTTTCACTTAAACTTTCATTTATTCATTTCTCTTTTTCTTTTTCCTTTTCTTTTTTTGGATAAATATGCTAGAATTTTAATGTATGACATTTACTCCATGATAATTATTCTTTATCATTAGATATATTGGTGACAGAAGATTTTATCTATTAAACTAACTAAAACCTACTTCTTAATTGCACCGTTCTTCTCTCTTTCTAGTTCTTCCTGACATGAATTTCCTTGTGGATTTCTGTAATCTCTTTTCCCATCAATTTCAATTCCAAATTTTATTTATCACTCATTCTGCTCCACCTTAAAAGAAGTGTTTTTAACTAAAATACTAAACAAAAATATAGGACTCCCCTCTCTTCCAAGATTATATTAATTTTTTAAGTTTTTTTTATTATTATTATAATCATTTTCTTTGAATTAGTGGGGGAAAAGAATTAATTAGACTCTTCCCAAGCAACTATTTCTTTAAAAAAAATTCTAAATTAATGGAAAATAAATGAATTCTTAAATAAATATTTTAAAAAAAACTAACTAACTAACTAAAAAGGTTGGTAAAACCGCAAAAGTAACAAATATTACTCAAAACAAAAGGTAAAACATTATTTTGGTCCCGAAACTTTATTAAACGTTTGTTTTTCATTCCTAAACTTTAAAATTTTCTTTTTAATCTTTAAATTTTGTAAAGATTTTTTTAATAGTTTAGAGACAAAAATAGAGATAAAAAATAAATTTTTGGTAAAGTTTAAAAAACAAAAACATTTTAAATAGTTTAGGGACAAAAAACAAAATTTTCAATCATTTTAGTATGAAAAGCGAACTTTTTAAAGTTTGAGGATAAAAAACAAAATTTTGGTAAATGTTAGGGATCAAAATATTATTTTACAATATATATATATATATAAATAAATGCAAGTGTACGCCAATAACTCATACAACTGACGACTCATAGAAATAGTATATAATTAATATGACGTCATTCCATTTAAAGACACTTTAGAGACACATGTTTAACAACGACATTGTTTTTGTGTAAAGAAGAATAATATGAGTTATGACGACATCATTGTGTATACAGTTTGGGATCAGTAATTAGTAATTACTCTCCACATAATTCGGATATTAGTTTTGGGTTGTGGTAATTGATTATTAAATATCTTGGAGTGATTTTATAAATACATTTACATTTTTCAGTTTTCCCTCCCTAAACTTTTTTTCTCTCTCAGATTACTTTGTTTTCTTACACTTTCTCTCTCTTTTTCAATTTCTCTCTTAGTTTCTTGCTTTCCTTTTAGTTTCATCAATAGCTCTGTACTTGATTTTTTTTCTTTTGGTTAAACTAGTTTGGGTTTGAGAGAAATTAGTAACTTTTCAAATTAAGTGTTTTTATTTATTTGTGTCGGCACTTAATAATGTATTTAGGTTGCCTACGTACCCGTAATGGAGATCAAGCTAATTCGTAGTTCTCAAATTGTGGTTTTAGATTTAAAATCCTCAAATATGATTTTGTCCACTTTGAATGATAGACATTTAAGTCAAATACTTGGTATTTAATTAAGCATTGACTTAATTTTATGTTTCAGTGAGATAATTTATTTTAATCCCAAGGATAAGTCAATGACCCATGTTTTTATGGAAATTGAACCAAAGACCCTCTTTTTGAGAAATTGAATGTCCAAACAAATTTCTCTTTCTTTCATTTGCTTCTTTGTAAGAATTTTAACAAGTAATGATATTTTGATTGAAGTCCCCATAATTAATTAAGAGAAAGAAAACTCCTTCGAAGCAATTTTATTTTTATGAACATTTTTAGAGATTGAGAATTGTAAATTTCTCTCAAATTAATTTTATGATCATTTTATTTTGGGAATTCAAAGTTCCAATTTTGGTTAAGGAATTAAGAATCTCAAATACTCCATTGAATTAATTTGAAGGAGTTAAAAACTCCACTCTTATTTAAAATAATTTGGGATGTCAAGAACTCTATTGGATCATATTATTTAAAATTTGTGAAGTCAAGAACTCCATTGAATGATATTATTTTATATTCTTGAAGTCAAGAACTCCAAGTTGTTTAGTTGGTGGAATCAATGACTCCCTTTGAATTAATTTTAAGCAATTAGAAACTCTACTCCATTAATAAAATAATTTATAATGGTGGAGCCAAAGATTCCATTAACTTTTTAAATATTGTTGAAGAGTCAAAGACTCCAATATTTAAATTGGTAAAGTCAAGGGCTCTATTGAATTAATTCATAATAGCAAAATCAAGGATTCCATTAATTTAATTTAAAATGGTAGAGTCAAGAACTCTATTTGTTTGTTTAATTTGTAGAGTCAAAGACTCCATTAAATTAATCCATAATGGTAGAGTCAATGACTCTATTAATTTAATTTAAAATGGTAGAGTCAAAAGACTTTATTAATTTAATTCATAATAGTGGAGTCAAGGACTTCATTGATGTATTTGATTTGGTAAAGTCAAGAACTCCAACATTTGAACTGGTAGAGTTAAGGACTCCATTGAATTAATTCATGATGGTAGAGTCAATGACTCTATTGATGTATTTGATTTGGTATTCTAGCCCTAATTTTGCTATGCTTGTCTTGTATAGTTAAGAAAATGGAAAATTATTAGGTACTCCCGGAATACTATAAATGCGTATTTCTCCCTCTCACATGAATGGTGGGTCCCACCATGAATTTAATTAGTGAGGGAGTATACATTTATTGTATTCCGGGAGTACACAATAATTTCCCTAAGAAAATATTTTTGACAAGTTGAAAGATAACTATGATTATGATTATCCTATACAAAAGTTTTATAATTACAAAAATGCAATTTTTTCTTTCCCTTACTAAAATTCATGTATATTTGGTATGTCCTTTGTGTGGTGAATATAATGAACACTGAGTATTGAATCCCTTGGTGGTTATGTGGCTTTTCTCGATTGAGAATGATTTGGAATATTTTCTAGGTATTAATTGTCATGATTTAAGAAAATATTAGCTGCATATGTTCTAAAAGGACTACTCAAATTACAATTGAGGCTCTTCATACAATTGGGAATTTAACAAGAAATAGGTTGAAACAACAACAATTTGATGTCTTCCCTTATTCTTGTTTACCTATATGATATATTTTTTAAAAAGTGAACATCTTTCATAGTACCAAGGAATACGAAATGTGATTTCACCAGGAGCAGGACCTATCACATTGATGAGGAAGAACACTAGAAAAATATGAGATTTTTTTTAAGCCTAGACTCTGATACTAATGAAATGGCTAATCTGTGAATAAGAATTATACGTGGAGTGCCTTTATACATACATAGAGAGAGAGGACAAGGAGTAGAACCATACAATAATTTTACAACAGTACAAGGTGAGTACAGTATATATATACACGAAATCTAGGCAATTATAATTTGGGGCTTAACTCTTTGACTTATTATATTGTAATGTTGCTATAGATTACATGATAGTCTTTGGAAATGATAAATATAATCTTGTGCTAATTCTAGCAAAAGATCTAAATGTTTTACAATCAAACAATTAGTCATTATCAATTAAAACTGAAGTTGTGCATGCATCACCAAAAGCATATAGGAAAAATCAATTAAAAAACAAATAATGTGTCATTATGCGATTTTGCTTTGACACAGGTCACATGGTACGAAAAATAATAATAATAATAATAATAATAATAATGATGTTCTTCATTTTATTTTGTATAAAATTTAGTGGGAGAAGAGAAAGGAAATTGTAGCAGGTTCCCGCAACAAAGGATTTGCTCCCTCACAACTACAAGATAATTCAAGCCAATTAAAATAATAACTAAGTCATATAATAAGGGGATTTGCCCTTATAATAAAGTAAATGAATGAATGAAGTCAATTAAGCAAAAGTGAAGCTCATAATTATCATATTTATTGTAACATTACTTTTATATTTTTTTTATTAATTTATTTATATCATAAAGATAGGAAAACCCTCCCTTCAAAAAAAAAAAAAATAGTAATAATAAGAAAACCCCATAAATGTAACAAGTAATTATCAAGTACTATCTTTCAAAGTAGTTAGAGTGTTGAATAATTACTATTTTTCAAAGTAGTTAGAGTGTTGAATAATTTGTTAGATGTAATAATTATTTATATTGTTAAATTAATAAAAATACGAAATGAATATTCTCATTATGACATCACATTCTTACGTCTTCACCAATAAACAATGGTCTTCGGATTCTTTTAAGAAAAGAGAGAAAAGTGAAGAATGCCCTCGTTTTAATGAGGAGGAAGGTCATGAAGAGAAATGAATAAGTACGAAAATATAATTTTCTATTAATTCCCTAATTTCATTGATATATGGTGAGGAGTGAGGACTAAATAACGCCTTAAGTGAGCTATAGGCTATACATTTCTTCAGCATATATTACATAATTAATAATTTTATATTGAGAAATATTAATGAATGCTTAAGAACATTTTTTTTTGGTTAAAATGCCTAAGAACATTAATTGTTTATGAACTATTTTTAAAAATATTTTATAAAAAAATGATAAAACAATTAATTTTTTTTAACTACTTTTTATATTTCTTATAAAAGTAATATAAAAACTTTTATAAATTTATTTATTAATTATGGTTCTAAAAACATATTTTAACGTGGCTTTTTTAATATAGAATGCAATTTTTGAAATGAAAAAAAAATATTAGTAATCCACCAACAAAAATGGAAAAAGTGAAAGCTGAAAAGTGCCCAAAAAAAAAGAAGTTGAAAAGTGCAACATTAGACAGCACGTTGTTGCCATCTGTCATGTTATTAGCCGAATTTATAAGAGCAGTCGGTGATGACGTGATGACGGTGAGGCATAATTGTCCCAATTCCCAATTCATATTCATTCACCCATTCTATTTCTGGTGACAAAATTTAATTGCCCCAGGAGGGTGGCCCAGTTGGGAGAGATCCCACATGCAAGCACAAGGTCCCTTGTTCGAGTCGTGGCGGGTACTGTGTGGGAGGAGGGTTTCCTAGCTTGCATTGTGCCTTTCCTGCTGACTTTCTTCGGGTGCTAGGGTGAGGTCTGTGGCGCCCCGGTCACTGTAGCTATGGCTCAATCCAACATTCCCTAATGGGGAGTGCCCCTATTAGGTCACACCCTGAGGGATTAGTCACAAATGGTCGCCCCCGCCCCCCCTTTCGATTATCAAAAAAAAGACAAAATTTAATTCATTTCCTATTTATGTACATCTTCTCCTCTCTAAGCTATCCATCTCCACGTGCATTCATGTATTATTTTCAAACAAGGATTCTGCTAATGTGTGCCTTAAGGGCACACAATCATTTTCATTTTTGAAAAAAAATTTCTCAAGAATTGAAAAAGTATTGACAATTTTTTCAATTTTCGAGAAAATGTTTTCAAAAGTGGATAGCTTAATGTATGCCCTTAGGACGCACATTAACCGGACCCTTCAAACAATATAATACAATAGTTAATACTTTGATAAGAATTTTTTTTTCATTCCTCCTTTTAAAGACTTAAATTTTTGGAAAATTGTTGTTGTGCACACAATACACGACAACACTGTGTTTAAAACAAGATTTCATTTATAAATTTAAAATAGTAAACACAATTACACAACTTAATTGAAATCATATTTTAAATCCAAGGTTTTAGAAATCATATTTTAAATCCAAGGTTTTAATTAATAGTATATCGCATACAAACTGTACATACTACACCAATGTGTAATTAACAATACTCTAAACTTTTGGGTGTCGTAAGAGTTTTTGTTTTCCTTTTTTTTTTTTTTTTTTTTTAAGTTTTGTTTTCTATACCAAAATTTTATTATTTTAGAATAAAAGGCTCTTCATTGAAATTAACTAGGCCTCTTTGTTTTTTTTAATAGGTCCATTCTAGAGTGGGCCAAGTTGGCTTGATCTTGGAATCCTCAACATAAATTCTTAACTTATTTTTTTCCTATATTTATAATTTTTTTTGCTAGTAGTCTTAATGTCTAAATCCACCTTTTAAAGTTACAATGACATTCCTTCTCAAAAAAAGAAAAAAGTAAAAAAAAAAGAAAAGAAGTTACAATGACATTCTTATATAATTTTTTTTAAATTATCAAGGGTATTTTGGTCAATTAATTTCGTTGTTGGTTCCCTTATTATATAGCATTGATTATCTAGGGTGCTAATTGCGAAAGAATATGCTGTGAAAAATTCGTTAACACAGATTCATGATGAAAAAATATCTAAGGTTATAGCATTAGCCGTCTCATGGAATACAATTTTATAACATACTCCGCAATAGTTTTTTTTTTTTTTTTCTTTTTTTCTTTTTTTAAACCAGAAATATTTGTCTCTTTGGGAATTACAAGTATTTTTTTAAGTAATATGTATTGCTTAGTATTTTCATTGTATTTGAATGTGACTTGTAACATTTTTTTTCAATAATTAAGTGAAAATAAAGCCTTGGATACTAAAGGAATATACTTTTTCTATTTATAAAAATAATTTTTTTTTTTGCTTAGCATATTATAAGGCACATTTAAAATCAAAGATAACGCACATTTTAAAATAAAAAATGATTAAGAAATTGTTTTCCACTCCTTGAAACCTCTCCTTTGTGATTGCAGGACCTATTAAATGACTTTCTCAACGTTTTAATTAAGCACATATGCCGAGAAGCTAATTTATGTGTTGATGCACTTGTCAAACATGAAAATTTTCTTGTATATACTTATATTTTATTTTACAACCTACCACCTGACGCTTGTGGTGGAGATAACTCTTGCTAGGATGAAATCTGTCTATAATAATTTTTATATTTTTTTAATAATTCAATAGTTGGGGTAGAAGGAATTTGAATATTGAATGTCTTTTTTTAAAACACCAAAAAGTGCTAACTAATTAAGCTACAAAACTCAACAAAAATAGGTCAAACCCCTCTCTCATCTTTTGTGCAACAATTACAAATATTTCTTTCAGTGAAATTTAAAATTGTTAAGATTTTTAATTATGAGAACTAAAGTGAGCATGGTATAAGGCTTTGGTTTTTATTTTATTTAAATATGAATGAAAGTAAATTGAGAATCATATTCAAAATAATACTAAATTTTATAAATTTTCAACTGTAAGGACTACCATCAATCTTCATACACATTTTGGGAGAAAAACTTAAAAAAACCCTAAAGTCAATCGCTTTTAACAAGTTTAATTCTTAATTTTAATTTTATTTTCATTTTAAGAATTATGTCTATATTAATTATAAAACATACAGTACTAAATGAATAACTTGTTTATGTTATCATTTCCATTTTCTTCTTACAATTTGTTTTTTTCGACATTAACATTTTTTGGAAAATTAATGATTTTTTTTAAAACATCTTGTAGAAAATTATCTTACTTTTCTTTGTTTGTTAGCTATCTTAAAATAAGTTGAAAAATTATCTCTTAACTTCCCTTATTTAGCTTATAGTAAAATAAAATTGTTTTTCATAATTTTATGAAAAACAATTTTTTCTCACACCAAACTAAATAAAGGAAGTCAAAAAATACTTCTACTTTGACTCATTTCTTTTTATACTATCAAATACAAAAAAATGCAAAAATTATTTTCACATAAGATTATCCATCGAAGCATATCATTTTAATCTATTATATATTCATGTTTAAGCTTCTCTCTTTTTTAGCAATATTATCTTTTTTTTTTCCTCTAGTGTTATGCCCACTTTATCTCTCTCTCATAGTTTCTTTCTTTAATGTGGGGATGATGATAACCACCCACAATGAAAACGGTGTGCTATGAATGTAACAAATACCAAAGAGAATTTTCATCTCAACAAATATGGATGTATTTCGGTTGTCATGACCAATAAAAATTAGGGATTTAAAATGACAAAATTAAAAAGTCAAATGTAATTTTTTCACAAAGAACAAACTTTAAGTTATTTTATTCTACTTTTCCAAAAGTTTTTAACTCTCAAAATAATGATTATGTTTTTGGTGTAATTATTGTGGGATTTGCTAGAAAACGTAATGGTTAAATAAAAAGAAGTGCACGTGTAAAGTAATAATTAGAAGACATGTCATCATTAATCAATTTCTGACAGGTGACGCTATCATCACCTCAGGAAATTAAATGTGGAAGAGAATTTTGAACTTAAACAAAAAGTTAAAAACGCGTGGTGTTGTGTTGTAGTAGTTGCTGTAGTGTTGTGTGAAAAAAATAAAAACTAAAAAAGCAAAAACTAAAATTTGCAAATTTCAATTTCAATTTCAATTTCAAAAAAAAAAAAAAAAAAAAAAAAATTTGAAGAGTGAGTTTTTTTTTTTTGGTATAATTGAAGAGTGAGTTGCCAACTGCAAAAAGTGCCAACCCACCACCACCCACACACACTCATATTCTCTCTCTCTTTTACTCAAAAAAAAAAAAAAAAATTCTCTCTATTTCTCTCTCTCACTACATATGCAGATGATTTGCAGGACATCATCTGCCATGGCTGCCTTTCCTTGCTCAAGGGTTAGTCTCTCTTTCTCTCTTCATGTTTTTTGTTTTTCCCTTCCTTTCATTTCTATGCCTTTTTCATTTATATGGGTAAAAAGGTTACAACTTGCTTGTACATTTATTTACTTTTTGTTGTTTTCTTTGTTGGGTTTTTGATAGACTCTGGATTTATGGTCTTTTTGTGATCCATATTGTGGTTTGGTTTGAGGGTTTTCTTTTTTGTTGAGAAACTTTTGTACCCACTTAAAAATTTACAATCTGGAGTGGAGTTCTTTGAAACCCTCTGATTTTTTTGAAAAAAAAAATGTTATATAAGTTTAACTCTGTGTTTCCTATCAGAAAATGTCTTGAAATGTTTGTGTTTGTTTTTGGAATGAAATCTATGATTTGGGGTTTCTTTTTTCCTCTTTTTTGTTTTTGTTTTTTTTAAATAGAGGTTTCTAATCTATGAATTTTCTTGGCAATTACTGTCTCTGATGTTGTTTAGTTGGAACTGTAAGCAAATACCCTGATATGGAGGAAGATAAATGTGTATCTTAAAAAAGGAGGAGAGTTTGTTTTGATGGATTTTACAATTTAAATTCTAAATTTGGAACTTCATTAGAGTTTTACTGTAGTTTAGGCAAATGGGTTTTTCGATTTGCAATGATACCCTTTTTCCACTACCTCTAGTTAATTTTGTGGTTAGAACCTACTTAGGTTTAGTTTGTGACCTTGATAAAAATAAAATTTGGTATTGTATAGGCAAATGGGTTCTCGTTGATACAATGTTAATCAAATTCTGGTTGATTCTACAGTTATCTGTACTCTGATAAGAATTTTGGCATGGTCTTGGCAGATAGTTTTGGCATTTTACCAAATTTTCCCCTGCTAGTCAATCCAATGGTTAGAAGCAACTCAACTTAATTGCCTGTTCATATTATCATTTGATGTTATCCAATCTGCAATGTGACATCTAAACCACAACTCCAACCATACACTCTTCACTATCTTCAATGTGTAAATAGCTTATAAAATTCTTAGTTTAACCTGCCAGTTGTGTTGGTTTGCCTATTCTTTTCTATTGAAATGGATTAAGCTGTCTGCTTGTGATGAAAATGTCTTACATTGAAGCATGTTGAAAAGAGTTTTTTTTAATAATTTTGTTATTAGGGATTTTGATATTTGTGACCTGCGTATTTGTTTGGCTGCTGGAGCCAGTCACTCTTATCTTCAGCCTTTGTTTCAGAAAAGATAATTTTAGACACTATAGTTATTGAGTTTATACTTTCACATAGGTGAGGAGTGGGTTCCGTGTATGGCCTGGTGTGAGACAACTGTGCTTCAGAAAAGGCCTTTTGTATGGATTCCTTCGATTCTTTTCTACACCATTAAAGACCTTGCGTGGAGCTAGTCGATCTCTTAGAGTTAATCAATTTTGCAGTGTTGTTAACCTGTCTCCTACATTGCAAATTGAATTGGTAAGAAATCTCTCTATTTTAAGTTTTTTGTGCTGCTGATGGCTTGGTGATGCTTGTGCACAATGATCTGCTGCTTAATTGGATACAATCAAAGCGGTATTTTTTTTTTTCAGATATATTTATAATATTTAAAAAAATTTCTTGGTGACAATTACGTTTGCTTCTTTACAAGTTGATTCTTTACATATGATGGTGGATTTTCGGATTCTTTATAATGGCCTAAATATATTTAAGGATACATTGAACCAGAATGAAGGTTGATCATCATACATAGCATAAAGAAACCTTACATGTGACTTTGTTTTGTGTGTGTGTCTTAAAGGGAAGTGGAAATCTTGCAATTTAAAAGTGGTTTCAAGTCATTCTGGTCGCAATATCATTTAGAAATATGAAACATGGTATTGGCATATTGCATTAGAACATATCGGTGGTAGGATGAAATATCAAGTCTACCATATACTCTGACGAATGAGTTCAAGCCTTGTTTTCCCATAACCATATTGCATTAGATTTGTCTAATAATCGCACAAGTGCTTATAACTTGTATGGGTATATTAGTTTTATTGGATGCACATTCTAAAATTGCTAGAGACAAAGGAGTGGGATGTGGAAACAAGCTGTTTTGTCAAATCACATGCTGTGTTATCAGTCCCCTTCACTTCACCTTGCTGTATCCATTAGTTTTATGCTGCATGGCTACTGCACATTCCAAAATCATAGAAAATATTCTTGAAAAGCAAAACCCATCTGACACATGGTCACATACCCATATGTGCATGGTTTGTGATATCTGAAGGGATCTTCTGTTAGGTACTTTTGAAATCATTTAATAAGTTCAAAGGAGGTATAGTCACCGATGTTAGAGATTAGAGCAAATATATGATCATTTCTTGTCTTAAGCAAACCTGATACCATTCACATTAGAACACTAAACTTTGATTGATGTTGTCACTTGTTTTCAAATGTTGACCTTTATTGTTTCCCCTATACTCCTTATCAAACATTATGCATTCTTTCCAAATCTTGATAATTATAATTTTTGGCAGAACTATTGACTTCCTCCTACTGACTTTAAAAAAGGGAAGAAAAACAAGTATTAACTTCATCTTAATGGGCAATAAGTTAGCTCCATATTCTGCGTACTTCCCTCCAGGGTAAGAGTGGAATAATTTATAATCTCTTGTCTTGATGGCATGACAACCCTTTTTTAATGAATGAAATTAATCAAAGGGAGGGTGGCAAAACCAGTGATATACGCACATATCTGAACAGTTTCAACTTGGGACCCTAATTGAAGGGTCTTACACTTTTATGATTAAGTCTGGTCATTTAGTAAATAACATTGAAACATGCATTATTTTGTTATGCACCTGAAGCAACTGTTTACTATTACGTGCTGGCCTTTACAATTCTACTGTTTAGGGCACTTTCTCTTGGCTTGCAAAGAGTTAATTGTTATAGTTCTTTAATGCACAAGCAGGTGAGTGTTTCTCATTTCTTATATGTGTGCTCCCTAAAGTGGGTGTGCTCAAAATATGTATGAGCCTCTCATCCAAGCTTATAAGTTGACTTAAATACTTAATAAGTATTGACCTCAAGTTATTTTTCTTTAGAACTTTATTGGGTTGGTTGGTTGCTATGCAAAACCAATAATTCCCTTCTTTTTTTGATTTCCTTGATTCTTGTAATTTTTGTACTTGAGTTGTTGACCCCTTGTACACTCCCTGTGTACTAGGGTGCTCCTTTTTTGATATCAATAAAACTTAATAAGTATTCCATAAGAGGGTTGTGCATGTTCTTCATCACTGGTGCTGATCCCAGATTTGTTATTATTTTCAGGTACCATGTTTGAGTGACAATTATGCATATCTTTTGCACGATGTAGATACAGGCACAGTTGGTGTTGTTGATCCTTCTGAAGCTACGCCTGTTATAGATGCTTTGAAAAGGAAAAACCGAAATTTGACATACATATTGAACACCCATCATCATTATGATCACACAGGAGGAAATGAGGAGCTTAAAGAAAGGTACGGTGCAAAGGTATGATATTGTTATCTTCTGGTCAACTGATTTATTATCTTTATTCTAAAGTATTTATCTTTAAAAGAAAATGTATAAACTTCCTTGTCCAATTGATTTCCATGTTTCAAAGCTTATTCCCCAAAAATGGTTATGTACGATATATTTTATACAATACACTCATGATGAAAATAGATATTTATATGGAGAATTTTAATTAAATAACCATTCTGATCTGATTTTAGAATTTAGATATCCTCCTATGTTGTGCTGGTTACAATTAAATTAGCCTACTTATCCGAGTGTACTTATCCGAGTGGTTATTTTGTTTGGTTGTCTTTTTTGTCTTGAAAATGATTTGTGGACCACACCTATCTTTTCTCTTTTTATATACTAGCCGATATCCCGCACGATGCGCGGTGCATTTTGATAAATTTTGTAAGAAATTATTTATGACCCATTGATTTCATGAATATTATTATTGTTAGTCACACTTAATCTATGAGTTTTTCTACTAAAACTAAATTCAAACTAAATACATTGGGGGGAAAATTCCTCTAATTCATGCAACCAAGAAATGTCACCAGATCATAATGAAATTGTCACCTACAAACCTGTTGGTTCCTAGGTGTCTTTCTTGTATTATTTATGTTTTATATATCAATTAGCTACAAAAACTTCTAGAATTTCATGATACAACAATAGAAAAAATAATGTCATAGTGATGCAATAATATCACAATTTAACCTCCAAATTTTAATTGAACTAAAAGTAGCCAAAAATAGATCCTTACCAGGTATATGCATCATACAAAAAACCAAAAATATAAATTGGCACATAATATGAAAAAATAAGCCTAAATAAATTACAAAGCTACATAAGTAAAACCGTATACATAAAATCTAAACAAAATATTTAAGACGAATGTAATATTTTGAAAATTAACATTCCTCTTGGAAAGAAAAACAAAGATATTGTGAGAAAGTTATAGAAGTTTAATTTTTAATTCCAATGGAAATGGAGATTTATACTGAACAAATGCGGAGACAAATAATATTTGCCCAATTCATTGAATTCGACTCTTGCAATTCTGCATTGAAGTTAGTCTTACGCAGAAAATTGAAAAGTTTTTTTGATTCCTACATTTCCCATGACTTTTTAGATCCATCCGTATCAATTCAAAGTATGTAAAGTTATTAATGTATACAAAATTTTTGAATTTTATTCCTACATTTTCCATGACTTTTTAAATCCATCCGTATCAATTCAAAGCATGTAAAGTTATAAATGTATACAAATTCTTTGAATTTTATTAATACATTGAAATAATGTATTTGCCATTACTTAATAGTTTGATATAAATGCTAAATTTAGATGAGGTGAAAGCCTAAATGAGAAGGATGTCATACAATGTGCCACTTGGCAAAACCTCGTGCTTTCCCAAATGAGGTCTCCGCTTTTATATATATATTGATATTGATTGATTGATTGATATTGATTTCTTTAATATTTCCATGTTTATCGTATTAGTATTTTTATCTCTTGTAATATTTGATACCGTCAACTTGTCATAATTTTCTAATACATTCTAAGAATTATTGAAAATGTGGCAATATTGGTAAAACTAGCCGTAGTAACTACTATTATTGCAGAATATGAATTTTTCAGAAATAGTATTAGTTTAAGAGATTTCCTACAAACTTGATAGAAGTCTTCTTGCCTTGTTCTTGAAGCTGTTCAGTGTTTATATTGCTCTCAACTTTCATAAAGTTTTCTACCTCTCTTGTTTTTTTGATAAACTCTACTTCTCTCTTTTTACTGTAGGTGATTGGTTCAGCAATAGACAGAGATAGGATTCCTGGTATTGATATTATTTTGAATGATGGAGACAAGTGGATGTTTGCAGGCCATGAGGTGGTTGTAATGGAGACCCCTGGCCATACTCGAGGTCATACTTATTACCTGATTACATTAGAAAATCCTCTGATTGTTGTTCTTGAAACATGTTGGTTCAATAATTCTTACTTGTCAAATAAAAATATTCAAAATGAAATGAGCTTGTTTGTTGATGATACTGGTCTGTAGTTGCTGAATCATTTCAGGACTCATTTTCTTCCAAATATTACAAGTTTGTAAAAGCTTTTATTATCTTATCTAGTGCTCATTAATAACTCGCCATCTGTTGCATTACTGTGCTGTATCCTGATCTCTACCATCTTGTTCAATGTTGATTAGAACCATTTTAGTTAACGAATTTTGCTTTTTTAAGCTCCTTCACCCTGCCCGGTGTTCTGGTTTCTACTTGTCTCCTATTTTTCACATCCTTGTATATTTTCTACTGCCATCAAACTCTTCATTTTCACTCTTGACCTTTCATTTATTTTCTTTTTCTTTTTATTTATTATTTTTTTTTGGTGGCCCTAATGTGTGTAGTTTGTAACTCATAAATCAAAGGAAAGAATGGAAAATCCAGCTAAGATTTGAAGTCCTGGCATGTTTGTAATTTGACTTTCTTGAAAATGTATTTGAAGTTGCTAGGTTGCACTGTTGCAGCCATTGCATTCTCAAGAAATTTCGTATAGATGACCCATCTCTAAGATGTACTTGCATATGGTTTAAAATACTCAACAATTTTTTTACATTGCCTCAATTTTGTGCACTCCATTTTCATTTTGGGGCTGGAGTCCCCTCATATCTGTCTTGTAATTCTTGCTCACAGTTATGCAGTAACCTGTGTCATCTACATTCTTTTGTTTGCTTAATCAATGGGTTACACCTTCACTTATCTTCAATTCCGCAGTAAAATTTAGGGCCATCTCATCCTGTCTTTTCAAAATCACAATGGTTCTTGGTGCTAATTGTGTCATTTATTTCCTTTGATTCTGCACATTCTACATTTTAAAATGTATGGTTATTGAGAGAGGTATCGAAATTGTGACTTATAGGTGTACATTTATCCTATAATTTTAGTGCCTTTTATTTCAATGTAGATTCATATCTTGCTAAAATTTCCATATTCTGGATCTTATTGCAGGCAAATCTATTTTTTTCTTCCTATATTTATTTATTTTTTTCCAATTTTCTGTTCTCTTTTATTGCTTCCAGGTCACATTAGCTTCTATTTTCCTGGATCTGGGGTAATTTTTACTGGAGACACTTTGTTCAGCTTATCGTGTGGAAAGCTTTTTGAAGGAACCCCTGAACAGGTAATCTTGGCTTGCATTCCTAGTCATGCCCTGTTCCAGAGATCTAATATCTATAAACTGCGCTTTTACTATGACATCTATCCTTTATGACTATATTTAAAAAGTTGAAGAATAGATGTTTTAGATTTAACTGTTAATAAAGTTGAACAAGAGGTAACTAATCTGTCATGCAATAGGGTATTGATTACAGTTGAAAGTAAAATCATGGTCTTTACATCTTATCCATTTAGCTTTGCTTAGAATATTTATGTTTTCTTTTTTACTTCTGAAAATTTAAATATTTGAATGTGAAATTTTCTGTTACTGTACTATTTTATATATATATATATATATATAGTGGAAAATGCATTTGATGTGGTGTGAGCTTCACAAATATATAACTGAACTTTTTACATGTCATGAGAAAGAAATATTTAAAATTTATGTTGTCAGATATTGAAATGCTGAAGTTGTTTGGTTGTATTGCTAAAATGTGTTCTTCATGGTGACGTTGCAGACATATTTTTAGTGTTTCTGAGAAATGCAGTAAATATTCATGCTTTCATGATATCATCATGATTATTGTATTATAACAGTTCCTTTTCTATGTTACAGATGCTATCTTCCCTTAAAAAGATCACGGCTTTGCCAGATGATACAAATATATATTGTGGTCATGAATATACATTGGTTAGTTGTCTTTATCTATTAGCCTTTAGTGTTCCCTACTCAATTTTCTGAAGCTTAAAAGGTATTGAGGCCCTAACTACTAGATATGCATTTTGACAGAGCAATTCAAAGTTTGCATTGTCTATAGAACCCAAGAATGAGGCACTTAAGTCCTATGCATCCCATGTAGCCCATCTTCGCAGCAAGGGCTTGGCAACGGTAATTCCTACGACTTCCAACTTCCTTTCATTGATAATGAATATCTTAGGTCTTTTCGAATATCTAAATTGAGTTTTTTTAACCCTGTGATCATTGAGTCTGCATTTAGTATGCAAACCTTGACAACTCCCCATGCAGTATGTAAAGAGATCTGTAATCTATAACTTGACCACATGATGCAAATATGTGCTTGCTGTGTTTATTCATTTTTGCCCCACAATGGATCTTTCCTTTATTCCTGCACCCTCTCTTGCTCCCCTTTCCCACTGCCCCATTACTGTTCCACCTTGATTCTTATATATTTTCCTAGATGAAAGTTGACTGTGTTTTGGATGTGTCTCAGATTCCAACCACACTAAAGATGGAGAAGTCTTGTAATCCATTCCTTCGCACATCAAGTGTGGATATTCGACGGTCCTTGAATATTGCAGACACAGCTGATGATGCAGAAGCCTTGGGTATAATCCGCCAAGCAAAGGATAATTTTTAAGATGTTTTGGAGCCCTGTTTCTTTTTGTGTATAGGATACATTAAGGCATCCATCTTTGAAATAAACTCCAATGAGATCTCTTTGTCAATATACTTTTTATATTTTTTGTGTTGTCAGGAATTTCTTAAGCTAGACTACTATACATATGTTGCTTAAAAGAATAGGTTTGTTATTGAATTACTTCTGGTATTCCTGGAAGAATATACAGCATGTAATGATCAAAATTAAAATTGTTTCATCTAATGAAAATTGGTTGAGATTTGTTCAATTATTCACAAATGAACATAACACCCTATAAGGTAGAATTGTGTTAGTAGTCACATTTTTGAGTGTATGTATTGGAGATCTTAAACGATTTTATTCTTACATTTTAATCAATTTGGAATCTTATTACAATCTTAGTGATACACTGTCCTAAAATATTTGGCATTGAATTTGAATTGTGTAATTTTTATAGCCCCTCTCAAATATCAAACATGCTCTATGTCTATGCTCTTAAATTAGACCCTGCTTCCTACAACAACCAAATGAGTGGTGTTTGGAGCCTTATCTGGTCGGTGTTCAGAGCGATCTAGCATTGGTCATATTATCAAAGACTGTAAGTCTATTTTGGGTTTCTTACAAACCTGTTCCTTCTCTCATACTAGACGGCAGACAATTGTGTGGCCCATGCTTTAGCTAAATGAGCAAGGATGTCTTCCCCTCTCTTAGTTTGGATGGAGTTTGTTTCTCCGGACATTTCTTATTTAGTTTTTGTTGATGTAATTCCCTAGTTCTTTCTTTAATGAAATTGAATGATGTTTCTCAAAATAAAAAAACAAAAAAACACAAAAATAACAACCAAATGAGTGGTGAACTACGACACCAGAGAGGGTTCTTTCTCTCTTCTTGTTTTATTTTTTATTTGAATTGAAATTACGTAACAATCAACGTGATGCAAAAAGGCATTTCACCATTAGGAAGAAAATTTTAATCAATCAATGATGTGGGGTTGGAATGGATGTCGCTTGTAATATCCGTTTAGAGATACAACTACAAAAGTCTATAATGATTTTACAATATTTCCAAATTACCTACCACTTCACATGTGAGTCATCAAAAAAAATTTTAAATTGCAAATTGTAGCGGATTCACGAGTGAAACAGTAGACTAATTTGATAATGTTGTGAATTTTTGTTGTGTTCTTAGCTTTATTGTGCTAATTATAATGTCAACTTTATTATTCTTTTTTGTGAAGATTATAATGTCAACTTGAAGTGGATGTTATAGAACCTTGTCACTAGCTCCAAAGGTGGCTTCTTCATTGTTGATACTTGATATTGACTACAACAAAATGACAAGGAAAGTCGGTGGTTACAACGTGAGACGAATGATGGTGCCACATTGGAGCTTTTGTGTGTCTTATAAAAAAAAGATGATGAGTTTGCCTTGAACTAGGGGGCACTTGGAATGAGTAATGGGTTTTTCTCTCTCTTTTGCTAAATGAATAGTGGGTATTTGGTTGTGAAAGTTGGTACTTCTTTTATTTTTAGTATTATTAAGTACTATAGTTGATGGATGGGTTTACCAAACACTACCTTCCCTGTAGCTTTATTATACATTTTCCAGTCTCAATGGAAAGACCCTTTTTCCTTATCAAGGAACTGTCATCATCATCCATGCTTGGACTGACACTACTTGAGTTATAATCTAATGAAAATTGTATATACATATGTGTAATTAATTAGTAATATCTGATTGTGAGACAAGAAAAAAAGTGTATTTCCTATTTTTAATTGTGAGGAATGGTTGCTCAATGCACAAGAAATCACCTTTAATCTTGAAAACTATATATGCACTGCTTAGTTTATTAATACCTTGCTTCCTTGTTAACTAAAGCTATGGATGAGATGTCATGCTCATGTGTGGGTAAGACTTTTAAAGTGACCTTTAACCGAAATGATGCTTTGATTGATAAGTTTACAGATTATTACATAGTCAAAAAGTGAATCACATGAATGATGGACTAAACTAGTGATAAATGATCATTTTGATTAAAATTAATAATAATTAGAGTCAATATATAAAGTTTTATAATTTTTTTTTTAAAAAAAAACGTTGGCCTATTGTGGAAAGTCATTTATCAAATCTTGCATTACTCAATATTAGGATTTGTTTTTCTCTTTACAATAGATAGAAGAATCCCAATTCTCTATTCTTTATTGTCGTGAATTTTCACAAATCTCACTCTTACGTTGAGTTAGCTAAAACCTCAAATTTTCTCTTCTTATATATATATAACTCAAACTTTCTCTTTTTATGTGTGAGAGAAGTGCCATTAAACTACAAAGTCATTCATAATATTAAAAATATAAGAGAAAAGAAAAATTAAGACTTCATAATCATGATTTTTAAAAAGAAAACCACTACACTAACCTTCTGAAATTACAAATAAAACACATAATAAACCAATTAATTAGTATTAAGAATCTTCTCAAAAAAAAAAAAAAAGTATTAAGAAGTAAGTGACCATAGCTTAATTAACTTAGATTCAATTAATATACAATTAGACACAGACATATCTTTACTATTATTTAAGGGGCTTCCCCTGTTTAGGATCATCATTTTTTTGGTTCAAAAATGCCCCTACACCCTTATGTTTAAGTAGAGGCAAAACTAAAAGATAATCTGGTAAAAATACAATTCTAACTCCCACTAAAACATTATTATAATATTTTTTAAAAGGTATAATAGAATTAAAATTTTTGACATTCGCCCCATAATAATTGTTATTTATCATTAAATTAAGTAAGTAAGATTCAAAACCGTGATCACTTATCCCACAATATATATTTTTTGCTAATTCTAGTAAATAGAATCCGTACAAATTTTATTATATCTATTTAAAAACAGCTTTGTTAAAATCCTCTACAGTCTGCACAATAAAATAAAATTTAGCTCTTTTATTTTATTTTATTTGAGGCAGATATATAAACAATACAGGCCGGTCAACTAACCAAGGGATAAACAATGCTACTAAAATCTAATTAACAAACAAAACAACTTTTTTTGAATTCTAACAAACAAAACAACTTTTTATTATTAAAAAAAAAAAAAAAACACTTTGGGCGCCAAGCACTTCCTATATATAAAGTCACACACCCGTGATCATCCAAAATTTTTGGCCTGTACTCTCTCTCTCTTACTTTCTCTTTCTCTCTCTGTGAAACTGTTTCTCTCTCTCTCTCTCTCTCTTTTCTTTTTGTACTTTCTTGATCTGTGAGAAATGGAGGAGCGGTTAACGGAGCTGAACCCTAAGACGTGCGTGGTGCTTGGCGGACGAGGCTTCCTAGGGAAATCGCTGGTCCACAGGCTCTTGCGACTCGGCAAGTGGATTGTCCGAGTCGCCGATTCCGCTCACTCTCTCCAACTCGACTCTTCTTCCGAGTCCGACTCGCTCCTCTCCCAAGCTATCGCCTCCGCTCGCGCTTCCTATCACCAAGTCGACCTTCGCGATTTCTCTCAAATCGTCCGAGGTAACTAACTATTTGCATTTTCTGGCTGGTTTTACTTTTACCTGTTTGGACACTCAGAAAATGCGAGAAAAGTGACTCGGTTGAGCTTGACGTTCGAGTGTTTTTTTTTTTTAAATTTCGTTTGATATGTTAGCCGTTCCTGTTTGTTTGCTGAGAAAATGCGAGAAAGAAAGGGAAAGATTCAAATGCGAGGAAGTTACACTCGGCTTAGCCGGATTGTCTTGTGTTTTTGCGTAGTGTTGAGGCTTGGGTTTTATTATTAATCTATATCTGTTTGGTTGCTGAGAAAATACAAGTAAGACAAATTTTTTGCCAAGTTTTGAGACCTATAATTTAGTTTCTTTTTATATATTATCCTTTCCTGTTTGTTTGCTGAGAAAATTCAAGAAAGAGTGGGAAAGATTCAAGTGTGAGAAAATGTGAGGAAGTCACACTGGGCTTAGCTGGCCGTATATTTGAGTGTTTTTGCGAAGTTTGGATGTCAAGGTTCTATTTTTTATTATAAATATTTATAATCGATGCTAGTTGGTTGCTAAGAAAATGCGAGAAAAAAAGGGAAAATTTTAATGTGAGGACATGTGAGAAAGTCCGGTTGGTTGAGATGGATTTTCGAGTGCTTTTGTGAAAAGTTTTGAGACCTAGATTTTAGTTTCTTTTGGTTTCTTTTAGTGTATTATCACTACCTGTTTGTTTGCTGAGAAAATGCGAGAAAGAAAGGGAAAGATTCAAGTATGAGGAAATGTGAGGGAGTTACTCTTGGCTTAGCCAGATATTGGAGTGTTTTTTAGTAAGTTTTTAGACGTAGTTTTTTTTTTTTTTTTTGGTGCATGTTTTGTTGCTTAGAAAATGCAAAAGAATGCGGGAAAATTTTAATGTGAGGACATGTGAGAAAGTCCACTCAGCTAAGCTGGATGTTTGTATATTTTTGCGAAGTTTTGAGACCTCTGGATTTAATTTTATGTTTTCTACTATATATTATCCATGCCTGTTTGGTTGCCCGGAAAATGCAAGGAAGGAAAGGGAAAGAAGTAAACATGTATTCTGTTCCCATAATTTTTAGTTCTTTCTTTTTCTCGTGTTGTTTTATAATTTTCTCTTGATTAATAAAAATTCTATTAAAAGCAAAGGGGGTCGTTTGTTTGTAAGTTCTGTAATTGTGTAAAGCCACATGCATATGTGTGAACAACCTAATTGTGTATAACCACCGATGCCCTAATTAAACTGTTGCTATCTGTTACCCTTGGTGACCCTTTTGAATTTGATAATTAAGTGCATATATAATATACAAATTTTGCAGTAATTGAAGGTTCCTCTGTTGTGTTCTATATGGATTTTGGTGACTTACAAAGAGATGATATATGCAATTGCTACTTGATTTTGGTTCAAGGTAATGGATCATTGATCTCAGTTCAAAAATTTATTCTGGCAAGCCTCTTTTTTTGTCCTTAAAATTATTAAGGAAGTGACGATTGTTTGCATCATGGCTTTTCATTCAGGTGCAAAAAATGTCATTAATGCTTGTCGAGAGTGCAAAGTTAGAAGGCTAATATACAACAGTTCTGCAGATGTAGTATTTGATGGCTTACATGATATAAATAATGGAGATGAAACCTTAAGATACCCTTGGAAAGTATGGCTCTTCTTGGAGGAATTCTTCTCCATGTGTTTAATTGGAGATATTTAGTCTCTCCTTTTTTGCTAAGCTTTATTCTTTTCCCCCCCCTAAAAAATGTGTTGATGTGTTCTGCAGTATATGGACAGAACAAGTGACTTCAGGGCTCAAGCAGAAGCGCTGGTCCTATTTGCCAACGACATTGATGGCCTCCTAACATGTGCACTTCGTCCTAGCAACATCTTTGGACCTGGAGATACACAGCTTGTGTCATTTTTAGTTAATCTAGCAAAATCTGGTTGGGCAAAGGTTTGGTACAATTTTTGCGAACCAGTATATTAACTGCCTTTCATGCTCATTACTTTGATCATTTTGGAAACTCATTAAACCATCAGCATTTCGAATGCCACTGGAATATCCACTTAATATAAACCTCTTAGTACCATTTGTTTCTCTTTTCTGTCCCTCTTTGTTTTAGAGGTTTCTTTGTTATGCTCAGAGCCATTCTGCTTTATTTATTTATGAATTTATCTTTGGATCTCTGTTAGTTTACAACCCAAATTGGAGATGACGTCTAGGTGTGATGCAAATGTGTTCATCATAGCTTTGGTTTTTTTGTCCCCTTGTTTGGAGATTAGATTTTCAACAATGACTTGTATTTTTTAGCACAGAGAATATGTCTATTTAGTCTTTTCTGAAGTAACAGGGTTTCTCGTTTCAGTTTATTATAGGGAGTGGTGAAAACATGTCCGACTTCACCTATGCTGAGAATGTTTCTCATGCTCATATATGTGCTGAAGAAGCTTTAGATTTTCAGATGGCCTCTGTGGCGGGAAAGGTACGCCTAAATTGTGAATATTCTTGGGCGTAGAGTTCCTTTTTTTTCCCTTTCCCCTTCTCCTGTTTTAGTGAGATGCATGAAGAATGAAATATTCCCTTGTAATCCATCTGTAGGCATTTTTCATCACCAATCTTGAGCCTATGAAGTTCTGGGAATTTGTATCTCTTATATTGGAAAACTTGGGATATCCAAGGTAAAGCAAGCATCTAATTTTCTTACTTTAACTTTCACCTCTTGGAGTTATTTTATGAAGAATAGCTATTTACAATTAGCATCTACAATGATGCAATTGTGGAAGTGACCAGAAATTGGAATGAAAGTGAGATCTAGACCAGACTTGGCATCTACTTTCTTTACCACATCCAAATTGTCCACAATTTTTTTAATAAGTAATTTAATTTATTGAAGAAAAAATACTTCAGATACTTAATTGTCCACTATATTATGTAGCTGTATATTTATAATTTACCTTCATATGCTATACATGTGTGATATATTTTGGAACAAGATTGTGTTGGTTTCTCCATTGGGTGCGGTTGTAAGTTAATATCATTTGTAGTCGAAGTAGAGGAGTATTTATCCCCAAAATTTTTTGTTTTGTTTTGTTTTGTTTTGTTTCTAGAGCAAAATGTTTTAGTTTATTGTTTCATAGGCGGTGATTACTAGTCCATATGTTTATTATGTAATGCAATACACTGCAAAGCCAGTGAGGATGAGGGAGAAGAGAGGGAGATGTAATCTGCAAAGCGAGTGAGGATGATGGAGAAGATAGAATTTTCTCCAAACTTGAACTCACGTGGGAACACAATTTTTTTTTTTTTAATCATGCTAAATTTCTACTTAGGCTTTGCTATCTTTTCTTTTCCTGACTATTTTTTATTTGGCATGGAAAACACCCAAGCTGACGTAGAACAACGAGCTTGATGCCAAAACTGATGCTGCACAAAATTCTCTAAAGAAATTTGTTGGGAAAAAAAAGAAGATAAAATAACCGAAATGTGTATATATGGTTGATTCTTCCCCATTGCTTATTGTGGTGTCTTTGGAGGGAGAGAAATAGTAGGTGTTTTGAAGATAATGAGAGATCCATACCAGACCTGAAGTTATTTTTCTTTAGAACTTTAATGGATTGGTTGGCTGCTTTGTGAAACCAATCATTTTTTTCTTTTCTTGATTTCCTAGATTCTTGTAATTTTGTTCTTGAATGTTTAACCCCTTGTACACTCCCTGTGTACTAGGGTGTTCCTTTTTTGATATCAATAAACTTATTACTTATAAAAAAAACATAAATCTGGGAATCAGCACCAAGTAGGATAGAAAATTTAGGAATCAATACCCAGAGTTTGTTGAAGTCAATACTAGGCAATTGGAAAATTCCAACTGAAATACTATTCATCATAAACTTGTCTTCATAGGAGTACAATAGCATGCTTATATAGACTATTGGGACTAAACCATAAACCTAATTGACTTGGGTCAAAGACTCAAAGTCCAATTATTTAATTACGATAACTTAGACTCTACGAAATTAAATAAAATACTAATAGCCTAATTACCTAATAGGAACTAGAAAAAATTCACTGGACCAACAGTAAAATACAATTGAATGCTAAAATTAAACAAAAAAAAATTGTGTTCAAACGTCCTGCATCATTCTCCCTTGTTAGAGAAAACTTGCCCTCAAGTTTTCAAGTGTTTAAGGACAAGAACACTTGTACTTTTACTTGCACCAACTCTTAAAACTCCTTTGGTAGCACTAAGAACAAAGTAGCTTTTTGTTGTCATATCATTAAATTCTTCTCAAATGATAAAATGATAAAATCAATGGGTGGATACGATATAGCCTTAAATTGATCCATAGAAAGCATTATCTTATCAAGCTTTCCACTTCCTGCACCATGGAGGGTTGAACAGTAGCAGTTGAATCAAACTTAATTTCAACAACACCATGGGGGCTCCTTGCTTGTTGGCAAGGCCAGTGTGGTCATCATCGAAATGGTCATATATTGATAATTGTTCCCTATTGTTTAATGTGGTGTCTTTGGAGGGGAAGAAGCAATAGGTGTTTTGAAGATTATGAGAGATCCATTCCAGACCTCAAGTTATTTTTCTTTAGAACTTTTATGGATTGGTTGTATGCCTTGCGAAACCAATCATTCTCTTCTATCTTTGATTTTCTTGATTCTTGTAATTTCTGTATTTAACCCTGTACACTTCCTATGTACTAGGGTGTCCCTTTTTGATATCAATAAATCTTATTATTTATAAAAAAAAGAAGAAGAATTGGGAAATCTTCCTCGGTGATAAGTATTATTCCTGAAGTGTCAGCAGGTCATATTAAGTCTACTACACATGGTTTAAGTATTCCAGCTATAATTGTCTAGAATCTACAGTTGTTGTGTGGTATCAACATTTGTTGGCACTTGTACTTCTCTTTTAAGTGCTAGGTTTTGGTAGCTCAATGTTAATGTCTCCACTGTTGTAAGCTTTGCATTCATTGCTGTTGGACACATTTTGGATGGAAGACTTGGATCCTACATCAAGTGCGTCAATCCTAGTGTTCGATTTCTCAACCTTTGTAGACAGGTCTTGGATGGTTTGCAATTTATCTTCTAGGGTTTGTTCCATTTTACAATGGGACTAGAACTAGAATCCATGCAAACACCCAATAGGATTGGGATAGATATCTCTCTTGAGCTTTTCTTTCATTATTATCCAAATCAGTTAACTCCATTGTGTCCATGCTCAATGTCATATATTTTGTTCATGGTTAATCCCAAGCCTAGGAAAAGGAGGATCGGTAAGTTGACTGTAGCATAAAATGTAGTCACTCTATTGAAACTAAAAGTGTAGTTAATGCCAAGTTAAAAATTTGGTAAGAAATTCTAGAATCGAAACGCTTTCTATTAAGTAGAACTAAAATAGAGTACATGGAATGTAAATTTAGTAAAAGTAGAAATAGAGACAAGGGGGCGGTAAGATTTGATGACCAAGTGATACTAAAGAGTGAGACCTTTCGATATCTTGGATCTATAATTCATAAAGATGGTGAGATTTAAGGGGATGTGAATTATATGATAAGAGCTTGGTGGATGAAGTGGAGAAGCATATTAAGAGTTGTGTGAGCATAGGATGAAAGTTGGTCTTCAACATTTTATAAGATTGCTATACGACCAACTATGCTCTATGGTACTAAATATTGGGCTGTTAAGAAGTAATATACCCATAAAATGAGAGTAGCTAAAATGAGAATGTTAAGATGGATAAGTGGAAATACAAGAAAAGATAAGATTCGAAATAAGGAAATCTGCTTAAAGATAAGGGTAGGCCCTATTGATGAAAAGATGAGGGAGAATTGCTTGAGATGGCTTGCCATATTCAAAGGAGAATGACTAATGCACCAGTAAGAAAAAGTGAGTTGATTCAAGTTGAGAGAACGAAAAATGGTAGAGAAATACCAAAAATAACATAAGTAGAAGTTGCAAAAGACATGTCAATTAAGAAAATAACAAAGAGTATGACTTTGGGTAGAATATAATGGAGGAAAAGAATACATGTGCCCTACCCTAGCTAATTTGTTCGTTGAGGCTAGCCGACCCTAAAACTTTGGCACTAGGGCTTTGTTGTTCTTTACAGTCAGTTATGGCAGGCTTATTCCTTCTAAGGAGGACGTTCTCCATATTGTACCAATATTCTTTGCCTCTATCTTTGAGTTTCATCTTTAAAAACCTTTTTTTTTGGTCCTCTTGTAAGTCTAGTTGTTCAAGAAATTGATCCATCTCATCTAACAAATTGGTGAATATCCATGGGTCTTGGTGACCACCAGATGTTGTGGGCACTAGACTAATAAGCTTCAACAAAGCATTACTTATTGACCTGGGTTATTGATTGGACTGTTGCTGTGCATGGGCCTGTTGGGTCACAATCCTTAATGGGCTTATTCTAGAGAAGGGATCTTGCACAGTTTGAAGACGGGAAAACATTTGCTAGAACGTGGCAAGTAACTTTAGAGCACAAATTTATCCCGTTGACATAATAATTTCTTTGTGGCACCTTGACTGCTTTTACACCCAAAAATTATATTTCAACACAGAAAATAAACAAAGATAAATCTTCATGAGCACTCAAAAGGCATTCAATGCCGGTTGTTGAAGATTCCAGGCTTGATCAAATGGAGTCGCACTCACACATGAATCTTATCTGACAATATGGAATTTATATTGGTGTAGTTTTCTTGGTCATCAGTTCAGTAGATTGCAGTCAGGTGAGGGTAAGTTCAGCTATGCAGCAGTTTACCTCAACCCCCTCACCTCCCTTGGCCGCCAAGGGAAAAAAAAGTTTGAAGGATTGGAAAATAAGTTATTTCTTTATTGTTCAACTGGATAAGAAGAATTTAGCACTAGCTTGCCTTGCTCTCATATTCAATGCCATGTGTTATTGGATATTATTTTTCATGGTATGGATATTTTCTATCTTACCTGAAATGAGAAAGCTTTAAAATGACTTTTCCCACTTATTTTGAGAAATTAATTGTAACATCAAGGCATTTTTGACAGCTTGAAAGGGCTAAGTACATGAGTTATTTTATGTTTGGCTGAAGAACATTTATATTGAATCCTCTCTTTTGCTAGTTTTTTATATTTCTTAACCTTTCGTACTGTTGGATAAATTCTTAGTTTTCATTCTTTTGATGCTTGTGTAGAATCTTTTTATGCTGTTCTTCAAAGCTGAGTGGCTGTTTTCTTTGATTTCAGACCATCTATAAAAGTTCCTGCTAGGATGGCTTGGTATATTCTCTTGCTTGTTAAATGGATGCATGAAAAATTGGGCTTCAGAAATTACAACCATTCTGTGTCAGCTCATTATGTTCAATTAGCCTCACGTTCTAGAACTTTCAACTACACTGCGGCTCAAAAACATATTGGATACTCACCAGTAGTCTCGCTGGAAGTAAGTTTATTTTTTAAATTTCATTTTTTCTTGTCTTTCCCTATGCATTTATTAATTTGTATCATCTGTAGTCTTCCCCTAACATGTCTTTCCTTTGTATATAGTATTATTGGGCTTCCAAATAGCCAATAGATTTTCATGACTCTAACTTCAGAAGATCTACCGAGTTAGTTTTATTTCCCTGGCAAATTTGAAGGCCCAAATTGTTATCAGCTGAAGAAGCTAGACAATATTCTTATTTAGATATTTTGCTTTGTATAATATTATTGGGCTTCCAATTAGCCTATAGATTTTCATGATTCTAACTTCAGGAGATCTACCAAGTTAATTTTATTTCCTTGGAAAATCTGAAGGCCCAAATTGTTATCAGCTGTAGAAGCTAGACAATATTCTTAGTTAGATGTTTTGCTTTGTTTGGTAGCTAGAAACTATTCTTATTAATTATCAAGTTGCAATTTTTGTTTTTCAACTCTAGTTATCATCTCTGTACCTACCTCTCATTTTTTATTATTATTATTATAAATATAGTGATGAAAGAAGAGAATTCTTAATAATTTGAATATTTCCTTGGCAAGGAACGTGTTATGTTGGATCTATGCAGAACTTGATTGATTCCAGCATTTCGCATATTCTAATTTGAAGTCTGATTTATTTCTTCATAACTTTTCTTACAGCCAAAAATGTGTCTTTTGGTTATTAAATAGCTTAATTTTACCATGTGAAGTTTTCAATGAGTTTTGGCTCAAATGGTGCCTTCTTCCTCGCATAAGAACAAGGTGGAGGGTGAGTCGTGGGTTTAAGACCATCCAGCCTGTAACTTGTCAATATATTAAAACACACACAGCGGAAATTTTAAGATCTGAAGTTTGCTTTTGTGTCTGCTAATTGCTGTACAGGAAGGTGTCACATTAACCATTGAATCATTGTCCCATTTAACCAAAGAGTCGTGCCATGAGAAATACATTGACTGCAATGAACAATCAAAAGCGGAAAAGCTGCTAGGCAGTGGGGAAGGTTTGAACCTCATTTCATTGTTTCATACTTTATATTGTACCCTACAATTGATCACGTAAATATGTTATTGCTGAATTCACGTCTACAGATTTAAATTGTGAAGATTTTTTCTCTGATGGAAGCTTTTATATTTGGAGCCAGATTGATCAATTTTAAGCTTATAATTCTTGTGGGGCTGTGGCTTTTCACATAGGCTGGGTTAATCTTAGCCTGCAAAGCTTGGGCTATGCATAAGCTTAATGAATGTGACCAGGATTGGCAGAAGCCCATCACTGATTGGTTCATGTTTTTTTGTTCTGAAACAGTACCATAGGAAGGATATCTGTAATGTGTTCCATTTCTTAACTTAGACACTGATGACCAGGACATCTTTCTCCGTGATGTTGTAACTTGCTGCCACATGGTCCATGTTTTATTTCAAATTGAGGTCTATATAACCACTTCATGTGTCTAACTACACAACTAGACAAAGAAAATGAACACAATTGAAACATATTCTAATGGTGCATGCATGAAACTTGTGTCCAAACATCATAAAGCGTTGATTATGTAGTTTTCATTTATCAAAAAAAAAAAAAAAAAAAAAAAAAAAGTAGTTGTCACAAAAGCATAACCATGAACTATGTTACTGCAGTTGCAGACATTTTGCTGTGGAGAGACGAGAAGAAAACATTTACATATTTCCTTGCTCTTTCTCTGTTGTTTCACTGGTTTTTTCTTTCTGGAAGAACTTTCATCTCATCTACGGCCATGATTCTGCTGCTGATTAGTGTTATCCTTTTTGGATTTGGCATTATATCATCAAAGATGTAAGCATCGATGCCCCTGAAGGCTCAATTGGATAATTCTTTGTTTTTACTGGATTCTGTACCTTTTTTTCTTAAATTGCAAAAGTTTCCATTACCTCTTTTTTGTTTTTTTCTTGAGCCCCCTCCACAACAACCATCACCACCCCCCCCACAAACCACAACACAAAAAAAAGAAATAGGAATGTGACTTTATAGTCTGTTTTTGTTCTCTCTTTTTTCCCCTAATTTGGTTATGTTCGTTCATTCAGTCAAATTTCTTTGAATTATTAATTATTACAAGTATGTGCATAGGCTTTTAATTTGATTTGTATAAGATTTTAGATTTTTACAAGACTAATATCTTGAATACATTTCCTTGGTAACTGAAATCCATTCCATTGATTATGATGCCTTTGCAACAGTGCTGGTTTCACTTTTCAGAGAATGTCTTCCTCTTGTTTTGAGATCTCAGAAACTGTAGTGAAAGATTCAATTACAACCCTAGCATGTCTGTGGAACAAGGGGGTCCAACATATACGAGCACTGGCCCATGGAGAGGATTGGAGTAATTTCTTCAAGGTATGGACTTGAATACATGGATGACTCTATAAAATAGAATCTTTTTCTGTTTTTGATCTCACATGTGGAGCTGAACGTGTCTCGACGTTTTACATCTTTATTCCCTTTTCCCCTAAGCTGCAATAACACCCCCTTCCTGTCCTGAGGCCTATAAAAAATAAAATTCCAGACAATTGCAAATCCAATCAAAGCCAAGTGTAGGAACACCATCTTTCCCCCTTCCATTTATCTTACGTGTATCATGGCTGGTCAATCAATGATACCGTGTAATTTTATTTGTTGTGATAATGATGTATTACCTGCTCTATCAAGTTTCTATCGCACAAACCAAGTCTCCACTAATTGAGAAATGACACACCAGCTATGATCTGGTGCATATCATTCTATCATATGAACTCTATCCAATTTTAACTATAGGCTTTCCCTACCCATAAAAAAAGAAAAAAAAGAAAGAAAAAAGCTATAGGCTTTCTTCTTCTTCTTCTTCCTCTTGTTGGTTCTATATCTCTTTTTTCTCTTTTGTTTGTGGTGGGGGGAGCTGGTATAACATTTGATTTAGGATTTAAACTTCCTTCTTACAGACATACGGTTTGCATCAACATGATGCAATATAATCTAACCTTTATTTCAGCACACTTGATGAAACACATATGAGTTCATATAGGCCTTTTTAATGATCATAATTGACATGTTTGGGATAATTTTGTTGGTTGATGACACACAGAAGCCTGAAAACGTCTTAAGATGCTTACACAAATTGTTTTATAATGAATTCCCTAATTTGAAGGGCGAATGCTTTTGTTCAACACTAGTTATTTTGTGGAGTCTAAATTCCTTGTATAATTTCCTTCCATTCAATATAGGTAGCAGCTTCTCTCTATTTTCTGAAGTTTCTATCACAATCCTTGAGTGTGGTGATTGGCATAGGTAAGAACCGTTACTATCGCTGAGCTTTTATATGCTTTAATGATTCTGCATTATTTTTTATTTATATATATATTTTTGAAGATATTATATTGATCTTGTTTTATATAAAATGCAGCACTGGTTTATGCGTTCACTGCGTTCTTTGTTTATGAGCAATACGAATCAGAACTTGATGGATTTGCAAAGGTTCTCTTCAACAGTATAAAGGAATCAATGGAATTGTTGGCCAGGAATTTACCTGCAACTGCGTCATCATTTCTTCGCAACTATGACAGATTTCATAGTAATAAAGAGACTGCAGTGGTGAAGCATCAGAGATAGCTTTGCAGCTTAGTTTTAATAGGTTAGGCTTTGTATCAAACCATAGAGATAGGGTTATGTCCCCAACAAAAGAAAAGGAGATGGGGTATACAAGTACTTACTACAAATTCTTCCTTCTTTTCTTTAGCAAAGTTAAATTCCAAAAAAAGAAAAAGAAAAATAGGGCCATAGATATTCATGCCTCTACACGTGGAACGATAAAACACTCTTAACACAAAAAGTTGATATATGATAGCCAATTGCTTGCATAAGAATCAGTCTTTATATTAAGATAGAGGTGGGTATTCTAGTTCAAGTATATGCTTGGAGCTTGGCAAAAGATAGAACTGATTCAAAATGAGATGAAGCAATTCAAAAATAAAAACTAGTTCAATGGTAGTATACTTACCAGTAGTAGTAGTAGTACTACCAACTACCAAGCAACTTTGTTTGGTTGTGAAAACTTGCTTGTGATGAATACATTCAATGGGCTAAATACCTGGCTGGGCCAGATGCTATGATAGATATATCATGCATTCGAACCTGATATTTCAATTAAGAATACCAAGAAGTCCTACTTGATATGAAGGTAATTGGTATTTTGTATGGAACGTTGAAACCAATTAGAAACAGCAAAAGACTAACTAAACCACTGCCCATGTAAATTGTAGAGGCACTAAAATTGAAGCTTCCTTTTTTTCTTTCAGTAATTCTAGAATCACACCCTTGCCATAACTTGTGATTGGATTGCTTTTTATTAGATACTAATATATACTAATATTGGATCCATGTGTAAGTGATTTACTCCAATCACAGGTTGACACTCTTTTTTAGAAGAAAGTATTCAAAACTTATTAATATATATGTACATGGGGTTAATCTGACTATTAAATAAGTTAATATGACTATTAAATTATTTTATGAATTTTCATTGTAATGACCAAAAATGTAAAGCAAACAAAATCTTTTGTTATCTAGTTAAATTTTAATTGTAACTTTGGAATATTTGAAACCTCATATTCAGAATTTCTTATATATTATTGTATAACAGCAAATATCAACTGTCATCTTGGAAGATCTAGCACTGCTTTCGGGAAGCCAATGCTTATGCTGATGCACTGGCCAGGAAAGAAGTCTCCTTCCAGCAAGACTCTTTGTGTTTTAGACTCTCTTCCTGTGGAGTTGTCCCACCTTTTGCTCCATGACTTGGTCTCTTTTGTAATAGATTATGTTTTGTAACAATTCATGGGTTTTTTTTTAAAAAAAACTATAAAACCCAAACTATATTATTAGTTAGGCAACGTTTGAAACTAATTTGATTTCTAACAATTTGAGTCCAGAGGACTTGATTTTGGGGAGCTGAGATGTCCACGTAGGCCTGGAAATCGAGTTCATTGGACTCGGTTTCTGTACATAGAAATTGAGTCTAATGGACTCGGTTTCTGTACATGGAAATCGAGTCTGATGGACTCGGTTTTCGTTCATGGAAATCGAGCCCAACGTACTCGGTTTTCTTCGTTCAACACACGGACATGAAATCACCAAAGAAGAGAACACTTACATGAACACATGCTCTGTTTTACTCTCCACAAAACAGAGCATGTGAGTAGAAATTAAGAAAATAAGAAGAGTGGTGGCTAACAAAGCGGTTAAGCAAAATAAGAAGTAGAGATTAAAGACAACCAACGCTTCGATACGGACTTGCATTGAAACACAGATGTTAAAGGCAGTCGAAGTAAGATTTCCACCAATACCTCAGTCATGAAAATCATTCATAGTTCTTCTGCGTTTTCGTGACAGAATGGACCTTTGTTTGCTAGGAAGAGAACATGGTAACAGATCCGCAGGTAACTCTTTGATCCTCCTCCGTGTGTGTTTCCATGAGCATAGCATCAAATCCATGGCAATATCAATAAAGACGAGAGTAGAGCTTTAGTTTAGCCTTAGATTATAGAATACAATACTACTAGTTTGGATAGCATGCATGAAATCACCAAAGAAGAGAGTCTACAACACTCACATGCTCTGTCTTACTCTCCACAAAACAGAGCATACCGAATCACAAGCATGGCCCCCTCATCTGACCAAAACTCCACAACACCAACTATCACTCTCACCAATGGGGGACTCTCTACACCAAACATGAATCCCATGCCCAGGCAACTCTCTCCCCCTCACGAACACTCACTCCCCTAGATCACCTCGAACAACTCTTTGGGTAGACTCAACCATTCACAGGCCAACGGAGGAACGTCAAGTGCTGCAGTGGGATGAGACTAGTAAATCGAGTCCAGTAGACTCGAGTTCCATGAACGAAAACCGAGTACTTTGGGCTCGATTTTCATGAACGAAAACTGAGTCCATTAGACTCGATTTCCATGTATAGAAACCGAGTCCAATAAACTCGATTTCCAAGCCTACGTGGACATCTCAGCTCCCCAAAATCGAGTCCTCTAGACTCGAATTGTTAGAAACCAAATTAGTTTCAAACGTTGCCTAACTAATAATATAGTTTGGGTTTTATAGTTATTTTTTTAAAAAACCCCAGTTCATGTGGCTGAGACTAAATTCTTAATATATATCCATTTTACCACCAATATATATATATATATATATAAATATATATATATTTATATATATTCACATGACAAAATGCACGACTGTAATTGATGCAAGGACAGAACCTCAAAATAGTTTTATCTTTTAATGATAAAACACAATACAAAATTTTATTTATTCGTAAACACTACATTATCATGTATATATGCTTTGTTTCGTACGGATTTCCATTGAAAATGTTATTGCAAGTGCGAAATGATCTTTATCCATTTTGAATCACACTAAACAAAGAATCTATGGAAAGATCGGGACACCATTACCAGATCATGAAGAAGATGGTCAATAACAGGGAAACAAGAGCAAGACTGAGATTGAGTTAAACTGTTATGGTGCAAAGCCGATACAATACTTGATGATCGTCATATTCTAAGGGAAAGTTCAATGGATTTTATTAAAATAAAAATAAAAAAGTTCAATGGGAATAATTTACATTGTACTGTAGCCTGGACAAACTATTATCATTACCGGTTACCACAAAAGACTATATTGCTCACAAACTGGGGGATTCCCAATCGTAAAAGGAAATTAATAACAAAGATTAAAATAAAATCAGAAATCAAACTGATATGAAATACTACTGCCCACAAAATCAGATCTAAAGAAAAACATTGAAACAAGATAAAAATAACAACGAATTGCTTGAAATTAAATTCAATTTCTGAACCAAATAAAAGATAAATAAAAAATAAAAAAGAAACCGGACTTCCACAAACACTACTGCTCACAAAATCAAAAAACCGAACTAACTCACAAGACTACAATTACTGTACTTCCAACAAAATCAGAAAAAGAGTAAATTAAACATTGAAAGAAAATAAAATATCAAACTTATTGAATTATTATAGCAACAAAATTTTCGCGTGACAAAATATTCAGCTAAATTAGAATTGAATCATAAAGTTCAATAGCAACGTAATTACATTGTTCGGCGTATTTCCAACATTAAAAAAAAAAAAAAAAAAATCAGAAAAAAACCCTTCTTTGCTAGGCTATGGAGTCATTGGCCACATCGAGATGGGCTCAACTTCTAGAGGTGTACTCACGTCCATTGAACCAACATTCTGATGCTCATCGTTATCGCCACTATTATCAACACAAATCTCTTCATTCAAATCAAAATCATGAACAGTTCTAGCTCTAGTTGTACTTGTACAACTACTACCACTTCCCACCTCAAAACTGTTACTATTATTATTGAGTGTGTCCGTAGTATTGTTGTTGTTACTATCATTGCTTCGCTTCCTCTTCCTATTCTGAAGTAATTTCAACCTGTTTTTCATAGCACAAAGGTTAGATTTCAACATATTAAAACCTCTCTTCAGTGAAGCCTCTTCATTTTCTTCGCGAAGCCAATTCTTCCACTTTGTCAATTCATTCCCAAATTCTTCTACCTTGTTCCTTTCCTCATGTTCTTCGGATTCTTCATCAACATCTTCTTCTCCTTCTCCTTCTCCTTCTTCTTTATTATTATTGTTTTCCCTGATACTGAAAGGCCATTTTTTATGTATTCCACTGTGGTTTTTGTAATTGTTAAGTATTTCTACCGCATCTTCTCGACTTTCAGGCCACGTGTTGACATTCCCATCAGGCCCATAAGAAATCACACAAACTGAGATGTTGCACAATTGAGAAAGTTCATTGGCTTTTCTCATCACAGTTGGGTTTCTCTTCTTGTATGATATTTCTCTGGCTCTTTGATTGTTTTGTGGCTCGTGTGGTTCTTGCTCGGCCTCCATATTGAGAGAACACTAACTAGAACAAAAACTTGACGTTGAATATTTAGAAGCTTTACTATCAAATACTTTGTGAATCAATAATATGTTGGTAAATTTATGGTTTTGCTTCTCTTAATATATATATATATATATATATATATATATATATTTATATATATATAGTAGCGAGTCCTAATCCCACTCGAACTTTAATGTGTTCACCGACTCGAAATAGAAATAGAATCCTGACTTGAAAGGCAATTAATTTTTTTTAACAAAAACAAACGGGTCGTCTAAAAAGAAAGTATTACTGTATTTACGTTCTAACCGACGTTTTTTTTTCTTCAGAAACCGACATACTCTATCGATCCTATACATATATAGCAGAATTACGTACAAATAAGAAATATTCGAATTTTCATTGAACTATTCAACAAAATGGTGATTAAAATTTTTTTAAAAAAACTAACATTTTAATTGAGTCTGAAACTTTGTTTGTCTCAAAATAAAAAAAGTTTTTAGTTGAGGTATCACTTGATAGCAATTCCGAGGGGGCAAAAATATAAACAAAATAAAATCATGAAAATCTAAATAAGCATTTATTTAGTATCAGTAAATATGGGTTGCTACATGGTATTTGGAATTTTTTTCTTAAGTTTTTTTTTTGATATATATGAGATAAAATATTGGCTGAAATTTGGTTGATTGTGATGTTTTGGTTTGATCTGAGGAGGGGGCCGAGTCTTATTTTCCTTGGACCTAATTCGAATTAAGCCCTAATATATTTATAAAAAAATTATGCAACTTAGGCGCCAAAGCTGCTGTGGGCCTTAATGTGGCTCCATCCATGCGGCCAGTTAGGAATTTTTTTTTTTAATGGAGAGTACGTACCAATCAAAACGAACCTCTAACTAATGGAATAAATCAAAATGACTCAAAACTTTAGGAGCGTGATTTGCAATTTACTTCCTTAGTTTGCCACATGGGCTAGTTCGCCCAATTAAATCATGTAGTGTGAACCATGTAATTAAATAACCAACAAAATCTTGAAAACAAATGAAATAAATCTCTAAAACAAAATAATTTAACTAACTTTTTCTTTTTTTCAATATTTCATTGTTCTTCTCCATAGTTTCTGCTCAAGTTCAATAAAATCTCTCTCTCTCTCTTTAATTTTTAACGTCTGTTTTCATAGATATAGATTTTACAATTTTTTGACCAAGATTGATTGATTTCTTCTATTGGTTAAGAACGGTTGATATTATTTTGAGATTAATGCCAGTGTTTTAAATCTTGATGTTTAGATTGATGTACTCTAGACTGATCTATAATAGGTTTTAAATGCGTTAAATTTTTATTAGTAGATGATTTCAATTTTCTTATTCCTTTTTTACAAGTTTAAGTGAATCTCCCAAATAATGATTACATATTATTTTATATATAATTTTTTATTTACACTCACATATAAGATATAATATATATATATATTTATATATATTTTTGTTCTTCATATTTCATCTTTCTATTTGATTTATACTTTTACTCAACACTTTATTCATTTTGTTATTTGCTCTAATAAATAATTAACAGAAAATAGCTATATTGTTATTGTAATCTTCTAAAGTGGAACTTTTGGTATAATCTATAGCATTTAAGGATTGGTTAATGACAATTTATTGTGTTGGAAACTATAGTTTATTACCACCTACATATTTTAGATTGAATTCAAAGTTGTAATTGAGTTGTTAATTTTTATTCCCTTTCCTATCTTTTCTATGAAGTATGTTAGATAATTTATATATAAATTGCATAAACATACATTTGTTTATGTCTTAAAAAAATTCTACTAATTGTTTGCGTAAAGAACAATGGAAAAAGAATATTTAATTGAAGGTGGATTCGTTAAAGAAGGAGAACATCAACTTAGCAGCTATTTAATTTTCAATGTAAACTTCTATTAAGTAAAGAAATTCAACCCTTTATTAATACAATATTTCTGATAGAATTTATGTAGAGAAAAAAAAAAAAACCATTATAGTTGTCTAAAGACTATTTTTTACACATTTACAAACAAAAATAGGGTCAATTACTAGTATAATAATAAAGTTTGTAATTTTTATAATAACTCGTCATGTATCAAGTTATTGTAAAAAAATATATAAGTAGTTGTGATCCTCACATTGCTTTCAAGCTTAAACTAAGCAATGTAGTCAAGCAAAATGGCCATTAACATTGCCGCATCATGTATTGGTTGAAATGGCATGTGGGGTGTCTGAATTAGGCCTGTTCAAATTCCGCCTGCAACCGACAAAACCAGCCTGCACCGATCCAAACTGCACCCTACAGAGCTCCACCGGAGGTGTATGGTGCAGTGGTCAGAGGCAATTTCCAAGTACCGACGACGGACAGTGCGGTGAGTGGTTGTGAATTTTGCATTCCGATGAGTAACCGAACCAATAGCCATATTTATATATATATAAATATATATATATATATATATAAAGATTTAGTATATACATATATGATAATTAAGTTTCAGTTTTAAGAAATTTCCACAGAGAGAGAGTACTTGTGCAATGTGATTGAGAAGGGAGGCATGAAAACATAAACTTGAAACTCTGAAAGGGAGAGTGAGAAAGGCGTGAAAGGTGAAGGAAGAAGAAGAGGAGAAAATATGGTTAAGTTAAGTGAGTCATAAAACAATGTAGTTTCATTAAATTATTATTATTATTATTATTATTATTATTTTTTAATTTGATACAAAACGACGTCATTTTGGACATAATATTAATTTTGATTTCAACTTCAAAACGGCGTCATTTTAGTTGGAGACTAGGTTAAATTCTGAAATTTCTCTTTTAGATTAATTGATTTCTCTCTCTCTCTCTCTCTCTCCGTCACCGCCATTGCAGTCTGCAGCTCCCCCCCACCGCCGTTGATTGCAACTTGATTCCATTGTTTTCCAAGTTTCCCTCTTTCCTCTCTGCTCTCTATCATGGTTATTATCTAGAAATTTTTAGAGAATGTTTGAAGCTTAATTGTCAATACCTGGTTACAATACTTTCTACAAGTATGTGGAGTTATATAATGCTCAAGACCTAGGCTACTTATCTTCTCCTTGCTATGGTTTCTAGGAAGATTATAAATTTGTTTGAAAAATTTGTGTGGGTATTATAGAAATATTTTGAACATGTTTGAAGGCCCAAATTAATTAAGTTGTCCAATGAAGGCACACAAAAATTAGATACAATCAATGAAGATATATACAGTTGGCTTGAAAAAACGGAACGAGTATAAAGAGAATGATCAATAAATTTATAAACAAGGGTAATTAAGTAAATTTAACTTCTTCTTTTTTTGAGAAAGCAAACTGTTTTATTAACCCAACAAAGAAAGATTAAGGTGCATGAAAATCAGAAACAATCAAACGAGATAAGTCAGATGAAACAGACTCCACCTAGACTTCTAAAGGAAAAGAATTTCTTGCTCTCCTAGCTAAAGCATAAGCTATAAAATTGCCCTACTTCCTAGTATGAGAGAGAGTGACTTTGAAAGAAACTCAAAGTAGACTGAATGTCTTTTATGATATGCCCAATAGATGCAAGAGAATGATTCTCATTATTAAGAGCTTTGACCAATATCTCTGAATCCCCTTTAAAGATGGATTGACTGAAACCAAGATCTACTATAAAAAGGATTGCCCTTTGTGCTGCCAATGTTTCCAGCAAAACCACTGAATAAGGTAGAGGAATGTTTTCAGCTAAAGCTGCCATGACCTCTCCTTTGTCGTTTCGGATTACAACTCCCAACCCGGCCTCATTTGAATCCCCAAACATTGCCCCATCATAATTTATTTTAAACTCACCACGATCTGGAGGATTTGGAGACTTCCACCTAATCTGCCTAGGACAATGAATTGAGGGAGGAGTTGAAGTTCTTCTATGAGATTTTGTGAATTACTTGTTGCACTGAGGATGGCCTAGGGCAACAGTTTGGGCTCTTTGTGTTGGAGCTTATTCCTTTGAGTCTAGATGTACTAGGCTACTATTGCAAACAGCTCCAAATTTCTGTGCTGCAACCCCACCAGATTAACCAGGTCTGTGAAACTACTGAAGCTTTGATAGTTTAGACGAATTCCATTGAATTGTGGACTCCAAATCTCATGAACTATTTCACATCCCAAAGAGCATGCAGCGTATCTTCTTGATCTTTACCACACTCTGAACATTAGGAAACTTCTAAAAATTTTTTGCCTTGGAGATTTACAAGAGTTGGTAGTGCCTCTAAGCAAGCACGCCAAAAGAAATTCTTTATTTTGTTTGGAATTCGAAGCTTCCATACCTGGTTCCAGAAATTCCTTATGGTAGATACATTAGAAACCGAAACTTTTTCTCTATTTTCCTTCTTGCAAACTAGCTGATATCCTGATTTAACTAAGTAATTCTCATCCTTTGTTTTTGACCAAATTAAGCAATTTTCTTGGTTTGTCCAGCATAGTGGTATACCTTTAAACTTCTGTGCTTCAAAGGGTAAGAAAAACTGATCAATTCTAGAATTGTGCTTGCCACCTGTATTAAAATCAAATAAGAAAGAAACAGTTTTGTTAGTTAGAAAATTGTTTCTGGGGGATATTATTCAGCTGGGAAATTCCCCTGGAATCCAATTCTCATAAAAAATACGAACAGATTTCTCATAACCAATTCACCACATCATGCCATCAGCTATCACTGATCTCGCCTTAAGAATGCTTTGCCACACATATGATCCTATTGAAACTTTAGGATCAAATACCGAACCAGTGGGAAAGAATTTTGTTTAGAAGATTCGATAAAACATAGAGGACTTATCATGAACAAGTCTCCACACTTGTTTTGCTAGCATCGCCTTGTTAAATATCTCCAAATCCTTAAATCCATTCCCTCTAGCATTTTTTGGTTGACACAATAAATCTTAGGTCTTCCAATGGATTTTCCTCTGTTCACCCCATTGCCCTCACCAAATTTTCAGATTAGCATTTCGATCTCATGACAAATACCAATGGGGAGTTTGAACCAACTCATATCAAATGTTGGGATAGCTTGCACCATAGCTTTTAGCAAATCTTCTCTACCTGCTTGGGACAATAACTTTTCCTTCCAACTCTACAATTTATTCCAAACTCGCTCCTTGATGTAGTTTAGGCTTGCTTTTTTATTTCTTCCTACTATTGCTGGTAAACCCAAGTACTTTTCATATTCTTTAATTTCCGGAACTCCCAATAGATTTTTTTTATTTCCTCCTTCCTTCCATTCAAGACACACTTGCTAAAGAATAATGTAGTATTCTCTCTATTTATTTGTTGCTCTGAAGCTTTTTCGCACAAAGACAACAACCCCTGAAAAATAATATTCAATTCATCCAAGTTTGCATGACAAAATAATAAGCTATCATTAGCAAAAAAGAAATGAGTGATGTGAGGACCATTCTTACAAAGAGAGAAACCTCTAATTGTTTCATCACCTGCTGCCTTTTGAATCAACTTGTTCAAGCCTTCGGAACAAAGAAAAAAAATATGGAGATAAACGATCCCCTTGTCTAATCCCACGAGTTGGTTTAGAGTTTGTTTAGGATGTGATGAAAAGTTTAGCTTATTTGAGTTTTTAGTTTCTTTTTGGTATTATTTATGGGTCTCATTGCATTTTTTTGTACTATTTATGTGTCTTATTGTATTATTCAGCTAATATCTTGCTGTGCAAGTGCTACACCTTGCTAAGCACGACTTTTATGATTTGCACACAAGTGTTCATGATTGGCGAGTAACAGTGGTGAGATGGTTATTTATGCTTTTCTCCTAGGATTTTTTAATCCTTACAATCAAAAGAATGTGACTTCAAAATCAAGAGTATGTGTTTAAAAACCATAAACAACTCACACAATATAAGCACTACATAGCACAAACTAGCAAAGTGCAGAAAAATAAAGCTCATCAAAGCAAAACAAGGTACACAGTCATGAAATGCAAATTTCTTAGGCCAACCTTAATTACACAACTTGAAGATTTGTAATACAAAAACTCTTTTTTTCTGATTTTTTATTTATTATTATTATTTTTTGATAGGCCAAAAACGTATTGACCCCTTGTGATAAATTAATTGATTAATTAGCCAAGTTTATTAATTAATCAAATTAACATGCAAAGCGCGTGGTAGCACAAACAAATCACCAATTAAACTAAGTATGCAGTGGAAAATAAATTGATACGGTGATTTGTTTACGAATAGGGAAAACCTACACGGTAAAAACTTGCATCTTATTGTATATCTTTAACAACAGTTTAATTTATGTAAAACTTTATCATTTAAATTTCTACACATTTAAATTCTATTCAAACTAAAAGTCTATTAAACTTAAATCCCAAACAACAATCCACTTTTAATTTTCTTTCTCAAAAAAAAAACCCCCCACGTTTTGACTTCTACAACTAAAAGTCTATTATCAATTTTTTAAAAACAACTAATTAGTAAATTAATTTTATACATTTAAAAGTCAACAAATTTAAATTCTATTCAAACTAAAAGTCTATTATAAAAAATTCTAAATTTAAATCCGAGACAACAACCCACGTTTTCTTTGTGTATGTTTTGATTTTGGGTTTGGTTATTATATTTAATTTGTCAGTGTGTTGATTTTTTTTTTTTTTTAATTAGACTATTACTAGGAAAATTTTTTTATTGAGGAACTATTTTGTTTATTATTGTTTGTGTTGACTAGAGCGTAGGTTAAACATAACTCAAATAGGAATGATCAAACTCATTCCATATCTCATATGAAGAAATTAACACAAAGCACAAAGAGAATTTTCAAATAAAGTCCAAACTCTAAACAATTAGAACTTAAAGCAATTTTTTCAATTAAAATTATTTACATATATTTTATAATTCATTATTACTATTTTTTTAATAATTTTGTTTTAATAATTAAAAAAATAGCTTACATATGAATTTTCATCAAGCCGTACATCACACGGGAATAATGCTAGTATAAGTAAACCATAAAAAACATAATTTTTGAATGATTTTATATTTATGAGCCTTTTTTTTGTAGAACTAAAAACAATTCAAATTTATAAGTCATATATATATATATTAATAGGTAAAACTGAGAGAAAATTCAATTAGATTTTAAATTGGAATTCAATTAGAGTCTAATTTTGCACTACGTGTCCCATCTAATCAAAAATTTTAAATTTTGTGCAAAGTTAGTTAATTCAATGTAAAAATTGGATTTCAATTAGAACTTAATTTTACATCATGTGTCCCATGTAATCGAAATTTTTTAATTTTTGTGCCAAATGAGTTAATTTAGTGTAGAAAGCGAGGAGTCCAATATAAATAAATCATAAAAAACATAATCATATATTTAACACTATATATAAAATTAGAGGAAGAGAGAGTTTGAATGATTTTATATTTATGAGCCTTTTTTTTGTATAACTAAAAACAATTCAAATTTTATAAGTCATTATATATATATATATATATATAGGTAAAAATTAGAGAAAATCCAATTAGATTCTACAATTGAAGTCCAATTTTGCACCATGTATCCTAAAATATTTATATTTAGAGAGAGTCTTATTTCTTAATTTTGGAATCAAATGTGGGACCATATCATAAATATCCATTCAAGTGAGTTATTGTGTATAAAAATCAAAGACTCTAGAATTAATGAACATATAAATATTTTAAAAATAGACAATTTACATTTTCTGCCTAATAACATTCTTACAAGACTTTTTAAAGAGTTAAAAAAAATTATAAGAATGACTATCAATAATATTTAAATTATATATGTAAGAATTATGTTATGTATCTTTTAAGTATATCCATGCATATGCATGGAATTACAAGCTAGTTGTGAATAATAGTGGCGTGTCCTCGATCATCCATTATGACTAGCTATTTAGAATATATACTAAAATTATGACTAAATATTTAGAATATAGGGTAAATTGCAAACTGCACTCCTAAAGTTTGGGAGTGTTTGGATTTTATACATTGAAATTTCAGAATTTAGATTTTACCCCCTGAAATTTAGGGTGTTTGGATTTTACACCCTAACGTTTCAAAATTTGGATTTTAACCTAAGTTTAGGAGTGCTTGGATTTTACACTCTCAAATTATGAAACTTTAGGGTGTAAAATCCAAACATCCTCAAACTTTAGGGAGTAAAATCCAAACACCCATAAAATATAGGGGGTAAAATCCAAATTTTGAAATATTAGAGTATAAAATCCAAACACCCCCAAACGATGGGGGGTAAAATCCAAATTCTGAAACTTTAGGGTGTAAAATCCAATCACCTCCAAACTTTAGGGGGTGTAATTTGTAATTTACCCACGCCCAAATAACCTTTACCAGCTTATATACGGGCTTCTCAATCTTGATCTTGCTGAAAGGACGATCAATGGGCTTCTCTACCTCGATCTTGCTGAAAGGTCGAACAGATGACTTCTTTACTTCTATCTTGCTGAAAGGTCGATCAAAGGGGCTTTTCTACCTCGATCTTGCTAAATGGTCAATCAAATGGGCTTTTCTACCTCGATCGTGTTATGCCGAAAGGTCGATCAAAGGGGCTTTTCTACCTCTATCTTGCTAAAAGGTCATTAAAAGGGGCTTCCCTACCTCAATCTTTCTGAAAGGTTGATCAAAGGGCTTTTCTATCTTGATCTAGTTGGAAGGTCGATCAAAGGGATTCTCTACCTTGATCTTGCTGAAAGGTAACCAAGGGGCTTCTCTACGTCGATCTTGCTAAAAAGTCGATCAAAAGGCCTCTCTACCTCGATCATGCTGAAAAGTCAACTACCTCGATCTTACTGAAAAGTCAATCTATGGGCTTCTCTATCTTGATCTTTTTGAAAGGTCGATCAGTGGGCTTCTCTACCTTGATCTTGCTGAAAGTTCGATCTGAGGGCTTCTCTACCTCGATCTTGCTGAAAGGTCGATCAAAGGGGCTTTTCTACAGCGATCATGCTAAAAGGTCAATCAAAGGGGCTTTTATACCTCGATCTTGCTGAGTGGTCATTCAAAGGGGCTTCTCTACCGTGATCTTGCTGAAAGGTCGATCAGAAGGGCTTTTCTACCTCGATCTTGCTGAAAGGTCGATCAAAGGGCTTTTCAATCTTGATCTAGTTCAAAGGTCGATCAAAGGGATTCTCTACCTTGATCTTGCTGAAAGGTAACAAAGGGGCTTCTTTACCTCGATCTTGCGGAAAAGTCGATCAAAAGGCTTCTCTACCTCGATCTTGCTAAAAAGTCAATCAAAGGGCTTCTCTATCTTAGTCTATCTGGCTCTGGAGGAAACGATTTTTATGATGTTAGCCTCGTAGACGGGTTCAACTTGCCTTTATCGATAACCCTACAAGGTGCAGCTAGTTGCCAAATCACGAGCTGCCCGGGGAATGTTAACAGTGTATGCCTGCCAGAGCTAGCCGTGAAAGGACCTGATGGCAACGTGATTGCTTGCAAGAGCGCATGTTTGGCTTTGAATCAACTACAATATTATTGTTGCACTGGTGCTTTTAGTACCCCGGCTACATGTCCACCTACCAACTATTCCATGATTTTCAAGAACCAGTGCCCTCAGGCTTATAGTTATGCCTATGATGAAAAAACTAGCACATTTACGTGCCCTACTGGAGCTAATTATCTTATCACATTCTATCCTTAAAGCTTCGTTTGGTTGGAAGGGTGGAAGATTGGGGGAATAGAAAATGGGGAAGAGATAAAAAGGTGGGTGGATAGAAAAGATTTATTTATTTTTATATATGTTTGGTTAGAATGATAAAAAAATGGAGAAATGAAAAACTTATTTATTTAGTTGAGAAGAAAAATGAGAAGATAAAAATTGAAATTGGTATAAATTTACAGTTATGTTTCTATTAAATAAAACAAAAAGTAACACATTTGTTTAATTAAAAATTTGTGTTCTAATTGTACTTCACTTATACTTTAAAAAAATAAAATAAAAGAATTTCAAGAACTCAAAATGTTTTTATATAAAATAAAAATAAAAAACCCATCTAACTGTTTGAGAAAAGAAACATTCTGCCATGAAAAAAAAAAAAAAAAACCCGAAGAAAGGATAAGCACAAAAGAAAAAAAAAAAAATCAAGCAACAACACAAATGAAGAAAGAAACCGAATGACAAAAGAAATGGAGAAAAAAAGTACTAGAAAAGTTAGAAAGCTTTCAACGTTAGCCTGGGCAATTTCGTCCAAAATATTGCACATTTTCACCTATGTTTTCACTCCAAATTGGGGTGATCCAATTTTGATGAGCCCGGGGAGAAAACTGTCGAACTCCACCACTTTTTTACCCTCTCTCCCCTTCAATTTCTCTTCTATATTTTCTATCCACCTGTTTTCAACCCAACCAAACACACCCTAAGCTAGAAGCTATAGTTTTATTTCTTATCATGCTAAAGTTTAATTCCTTGTACATTAATTGATAAGAAATAAAACCATGATTTTTTTATTAAAAAAATTAGCAATGCTATGGACTCAATATATATCTTTTACAACAATTTCGCAAGAAAGTCTAGGTGACAAGCTGTTATTACTTATTACCACATAGACTTTGTTGTGAAATTATTGTAAAAATTATTGTATCGGTAGCATTATTCATATAAAATATATTAAAGTGGATCAATTTAGAACTCAAATAATATTCTAATTGTACTATAATTTTAGGATTGTGTTTATTACACAAACTATTTTACACGGTTTTACGCACAATTCAAAAAACAACTAAAACTGTAATTTGAAATCATGATTTCCAGCTATAGGTAAAACTATGTAAATTGTTTGTCTGCAACAAGTATTTTCCATAATTTTATACCAACTTTTCTTTTGGCCTTAATTGCATAAATTCATCTAAGTTATGAGAGCACTTGCATTTTACACCCCAACTATGAAAACTTGCAATTACATTATCCCAATCTGTCAAAACTTGCAAATTACATCCCTTAGTCTGGTTCATTGTTAAAGCAAGTCACACATGGTCCTAAAACAATGACATTTCCCGAACTAAGTTTCAGTAATTAATTAAGCGACCAATTTCAAATAAAAAATAAATCACTGATCAAACCAAAACCATTAAATACATAAATAATGACAAAGATCCATTTTGGTTAAGGTCAGAATGAAAATTCGCAACAATTTCAATGCCTACCACCTTACAACTGAGGCCACTACAATAGGATTTTTTTTTTTTTTTTTTAATGGTGTATGTGTGAGGCGGTAAGCAAACTTAGTTGTGTTATGAAATTTTGTTCTGACCGTAGAAAGACTCAAGCAATATACAATTAGAGAGCTTTTCATTTATCTTTTTGTTTTTGTGGAAGTGTAAGTACCTCATAGTTTAGAGTAAATTTGTGCTTTCCTTTTAATTAATTTCTTAAATAATTTGCCTTGTATAAAATGGCTTGTGTATTGGAGGTTGTGATAATTACAAAAATGAGTGTCTAGCTGGGAGCTTAAGCTGCCTATATATCCATGTTAATTCCATTGCTGTTTCAACAAGAGGCAAACAACCAGTGACTTTCACCTTTTCATTTACACTTGGAATTTCTTCCAAGAATGCATAATTTGGATAGCAAAAATGGAACGACATTTGTTACCTTGTTTCCATTCCTTGTGTCTGCAATAATTAGTTACATAAATACCATGTTTGAGCACTCTCTTGTAGGTGAGAAGTGAGATTGCTTAATTAATAATACTTTTCTCAATAGCGTATATATAATAGAAAATTATTGTAAGGTAGCATCAAGAATTATAGCACAATCTCCGAGAAATAAATAAACATCCATCCGTATATATTATAAAACCAAAGCATTTGTTCATAAAAATATAAAACCAAAGCATTTAATTTAATTTTTTTTTATTTTAATAAAATCGAAGCATTTAACTTTTTTTTTAACCTTATGAGAGTTTTCCACATAAGCTCTGGACTCCTCACAAATTTCCACATTATAGTTAATTTATAATTTCTTTTGAATTTAATTTATCTATTTAATGTTAATAGAACAATCCAACTATATAAGAACGATGGTCTTGAACCCCTAAAATGAATACTCCAAACTCCCAACACCCATACACATAAATAAATCCTACTTGAATAATACAATACTATTGATTCCCAGATTCAATTCAATTCATCTCTCTCTCTCTCTCACTCTCAGATTCAATTCAATTACTTTTTTTTTTCTTTTCTTTTTTTCAATTCATGAAGTCTCTATTGAAAGCCAAAAACAGGGATTAAAATAAAATAAAATAAATTTAAAAATTAACAGTTTAATTGAGTCTAAAACTTTGTTTGGTCTCCAAAAAAAAAAGTTTTTAGTTGAGGTGTGACATAACAACAATTTCGAGTAAGGGGGCCAAAATATAAACAAAATAAAATCATGAAAATCTAAATAAGCATCTATTAAGTATTAGCAAATATGGGCTGCTACGTGGTATTTGATTATTATTATTATTATTTAAATTCATTTATGATGTGTGGTGTTTTGGTTGATTTGTGATGTTTGCTTTGATCTAAGGAGGGGGCCAAGTTTTATTTTCCTTGGGCCCAATACGAATTAAGCCCTTATATATCTATAAAAAAAAAAAAAAAAATGCAACTCGGGGGCCAAAACCCCCGTGGGCCTTAATGTGGCTCCGTCCTTGTGGCCAACTAGAACTTTTTTTTTTTTTTAATAGAGAGTTCCAATCAAAACAAACCTCTAACTAATGGAACAAATCAAAGTGACTCAAAATTTTATGGGTGTGATTTGCAATTTACTTCCTCAATCTGCCACATGGGCTAGTTCATCCAATTAAATCATGTAGCGTGAATCATGTAATTAAATAACCAACAAAATCTTGAAAACAAATGAAATAAATCTCTAAAACAAAATAATTGAAGTAACTTTTTCTTTTCTTCAATATTTCATTGTTCTTCTCTATGAAGCACGGGTGCGTTTTCAGATTCGGGTGCAGGTGTGGGTTGGGGTGCGGGTGCAGGACTCGGCAATTTTTGAAAAAGTAGGGTGCGGGTGCGGTGATTAAAAAATTATTAAAAATATTTTTATTTATATTTTCTATATATTGCTAAGCATACTTTTTCATATAATTGTAAATATATACCAATTTAAGAGTAATAACAGATAATAACTAAAACATGATATTCATAAATTAGAATACAACCCACAAGTTTATTTTATTTTATTTTTTTTAACATGTATTTCGGCTAGTTTCGGCTGATTTTGGTCGGAATAAGCGGAATCTACGTCGAATTGGCCGGAATCGGTGTGAATCGGCCTGTATCGGTGTGAATTTGCGCGTATCGCGCTAATTGAAAAAAAAAAAAGCCGAATCAGCATGTCGGAGGAGCGTTGCTGTGTCGCCGTGAGTCTGGTGCGGGTGCGGCGACCTTGGAGCCGCACCCGTGCTTTCTTGGTTCTTCTCTAAAGTTTCTGCTCAAGTTCAATAAAATCTCTCTCTCTCTCTCTCTCTCTCTCTCTCTCTCTCATCTAAATCACATTACCTTTTGGTGATGAAGCTAATTATTTGTGCTTTGTGAAACCAGTGACTTCCATTTGATATGACTTTAATGACTGCACGAGTTTCAAATACTGACTATGATGAAAAAAGCAAGAATTTTCAACATCGGCATAGTTTCAGAAGGCAAGAAAGTTGCGACTTAGACCAAATGCTCTCTCAAATCCTACTTTGACATAGTTACAGTAAGCAAGAGGACGATAATCACAATGGTAGCACACGTATCATGAGGTTTTCATGTCAGTCACGAACTCGATCAATGGGTCACGGCAGTTCGAGGTAGTGATGGATATCTGGGTTTTTGTAATTTGATAGGTCAGGGCAATTGACATTTCTACTACGATTTCGACGATTTGCTAAGTTTGATTTTGGGCAAGAGGGATTTATTGGGTTTTACAAATTGATGGGTTTGATTATGTTTGAAATTTTTTTTGAGTGTTTGTTTCGAAAGAACATTTTGATTTTCTTGAGAAAATTTTAATGTCCAGAAATATTGTAAAGGGGAGTGTCACTTCACAGCCAACTAGGATTTTTGTTAATGGAGGAGTTGCTAATCAAAATGAACCTCTAATGTTAAGCGAGTGAATATAAATTTTGAAAAATTAAGGGTTAGAATCCAAATTACCCCAATTTTAGGGATGTGATTTGCAATTTACTCTTTTGAAATATTTGAAACCTCATATTCAGAATTGCTTATATAAATATTAACAAAAAATTATAACAAATTACAAAATTTAATTACTATCGATCACATTGAAATATTATTTTATTTTATCCTTTTTTTTTTTATACAAGTGGTGTGTATATACTGAGAAATAATTGGATTGATATTTCCAGAGTCTGGCCAAACATTATCATTACCAAAAAAGACTATATATTATTGCTCACAAATTAATACTAACAAGTAATTAACAAAGACAACTTCCCACAAAATCAGAAAAAAGAAAAACATTGAAACAACAAATTGCTTGAAATTAAATTAAATTTCTGAAACCAAATCTTCTAGGCTTAACTTCTAGAGTTAAATTTGGATCCCCACCATAAAAGAAAATTAAAAATTAAAAGCTAAAAACTAAAAGATATCAAACTATCACAAAAGAAATAAAAACACTAAAAGTTAGAGATAAAATTACAATAAATTGCTTCATGAAAAATCAATCCATGGCCAAAGCCTTCTAATTAGGATGTGGTTGTCACGGGCTGCACCGAGATAGGCTCATCTTGGCCAAATTTAACCTTCTAATAGTACTCATTAATTTGTAAGCACGAGCAACCTCAGCTCTAGCTACTACTTCCAACCTCATAATTATTGTTATTATTGGGTATGCCCATAGTACTGTTGTTGTTATTATTATTATTATTACTCCACTTCCTTTTCTTATTCTCAAGTAATTCTATCCTATTTTTCATAACACAAAGCTTAGTCTTCAACGAATTCAACCTCATCTCAAACAACTTCTCATCATCTGTATCATAAAGCCAACCATACTCCCACGCTAACAAAACCCTCTCAAACTCTTCTACCTTGTTTCTTTCCTCATGTTCCTCTGATTCATCAACGTCCTCCTCATCTTCTTCTTCTTCATCATCATCTTCTTCTTCTTCTTCATCTTCTTCTTTTTCTTCCTTGTTATTGTTCTTTTCTTTGTTCACAAAAGGATATTTCTTATGAATTCCACTGTGTTCTTTGTACTTGTTGAGTACTTCCACCACGTCATCTCGACTTTCAGGCCATGTGTCTACATTGCCATCAGGCCCATAGGAAATCACACAGACTGGGATATTGCACAATTGAGAAAGTTCATTGGCTTTCTTCGTCACAGTCGGGTTTCTCTTCTTGTATGATGTTTCTCTGGCCCTTTGATCACTGTTTTGCGGTTCATGTTGTTCTTGTTCAGCCTCCATTGAATCAGCACTAACTAGAATTAGAAGAAAAAACTAGAACTAGAATATTGAGAAGAAAAAACTAGAACTAGACGATTGACGTTGAATATTGAGAAGCTTTAGTATCAAATACTTTGAGAATCAATAGTATGTTGGTAAGTAATTTGTGGTTTTGCTTCCCTTAATATATACTATAATATATATAGTAGCCAATGAGATAAACCTAATCCTGCTTGAACTGTGTTCACCGACTCGAAATTGACATAGAATCCTGACTCTGCATTTACGTTTTAACCGACTTACTCTTTTTCTTTTTTTTTTGGTGCTGAAACCAACGTACTCTATCGATCCTATGCATGGCAGATTACGTACAAATAAGAAAATATTCGAATTTTCAAGTTTTCATTGAACTATTCATCAAAACAGGGAGTGAAATATATATATATATATATATATATATATTTTAAATCAACAGTTTAATTGAGTCTGAAACTTTGTTTGGTCTAGAAAAAAGTTTTAGTTGATGTGTCACTTAACAACAATTTCATTCCCCCTCCAAAAGAAAAAAAAAAAAAAAAAAATTGATTAAGGGGGCCAAAATATTTATAAAAAATTCATAAAAATCCAAATAAATATCTATTTAGTATTAGCAAATATCATTTGCCATGTGGTGTTTGATTTGAATTTTTTTTTTTTTTTTGTCATCTTTGAGTTATAATATGGGTTGATATGTGATTTTTGGGTTGATTTGTGATGTTCGGATTGATACAAGGAGAGAGGCCAAGTTTTATTTTTCTTGAGTCCAATTCGAATTAAGCCCCAATCTACCAAAAAAAAAAAAAAAAATTTTTTTGCAACTCAGGGCCCTAGGGCCCTAATGTAGCTCCGTCTTTCAGCTAGCTAGAATTATTTATTTATTTTTTTTAATGGAGAGTACCAATTAAAACGAACCCCTAAGTCCTAACTAATTGAGCAAATCAAAATTAAATTATGAAATGTTAAAGGGGCAAATTCAAAATGGCTCCAGACTTTAGAGTTGTGATTTACTATTTACTCCCTCAACCTACCACATGGGTTAGCACATCCAATTAAAAAATCATGTTGCATGAACCATGTGATTAAATAACTAATAAAATCTTTAAAACAAATGAAATAAATTTCTAAAATAAAATAATTTAACTAACTTTTTCTTTTCTTAAATATTTCATTGTTCTTCTCCAAAGTTTCTATTCCAGTTCAACAAATCTCTCTCTCTCTCTCTCTCTCTCTCTCTCTCTCTAAATCACTTTACTTGTTGGTGATGAAGCTAATTATTGGTACTTTGTGAAATCAATGAGTTCCATTTGATCTGACTTTAATGACAGCACAAGTTTGTGATGGAAAATCACATGTTTGTATCGCATACAAAACATACGCAGCGAAAAAAAATTGATCTACTTCATTCGCAATTGATAACATGCACTATGTAAGTTTCAGAATATAGAACAAGAGAATGTACCTTGGTGCAGTAAATTTCAAAATCAAAGATCAGAAGTTCTCGGAAACACTTTCAATTTTCACTTCAATTCTACTAACGCCTAAGATGTGTGTTCTCTCAATCAGTTATATGTGTATGTTCTAGAGAGAATGAAAAAGTGTCTAACACTCACATACAAACCATTTCATTAACTTTACAAAATTCTGTATATTTCTCTCATTATAACTGATTATCTAATTGGGCTAGCATTTTGGGCATTTCCAATTAGGGTTTAGTATGTGGCTTGGAGTGGGACCAAAAGGGAACAAATAAGACATTAGCTCCAATGGGCCTTAGGCTTTTCTATCAACTCTTGACAAGTCTAAAGTTACCATTAATTATATTTAATACCACTATATAAATATAATTGCACTCTAGGTCTTTTTAATAAATTATATCCCAAGACTTTATTGTGCATGCAACCCCTTCATAAAATATTCGTAGTAACACAAAGTCATAAATGAAGATTGCCACTTTGTGAATTACTACATCTTAATCATTGACTACCCGATTTAATCCTTTAAGTTATTCATCATATATTTATGAAATCCAATTTCATAAATATATACTTTAGTAACTATTTACTAAATTAGTTAGGCCTAACATTCTAAATAACAAACTCATTAAACTTATCTCAATGAAATATTTTGTATCTCCGTTAAGAGACTATGAATTTCATCTTAAGAATATATGCTCCATCAACACTAAATGTGGCTACCCAACATACTGAGGTTTTGACCGTTACTTTAGATCTCACTCCTGATATATCAAAGCAACTTACACTTCATGATCATGTCCATTATTCTCTCAGGATTAAGAGTTTATGTGAATATAAGTCGTGAGATTTATTGTTCAATTGACAGTCGTTAGGAGAATAATAAATCTCACTGCGGTCTAGTTCAATATGTCTTAATTCTTAAAACATATCAACATATCAATTAGAAGTCACCACTTCTATGATCAAGACAAATCATCTTAGTTGATATGTTATAGTCTTCGCAGATGAAACGCCCAATTTCATCACCGACTACGAACTAAATTCTGAGTTTACAAAGAACTTGTGATTTATATCTTCTGTGACTTTTCACATAAATCACATACTATGCATCTTATGGACTATATGATAATGTCCGAATATTCATGTTACCATTATTTCAGATTATAATAAAATAAGTTTATTAATTACAATATTAAGTCATATATCATGTTATACATAATGTCATACATAATATCATATATAGCATCATACAATAGGATTTAAGAGCACTAATCCTAACAATTTGTAGCACTGACTAGGATGAAAGCAAGAATTTCCAACACCAGCATAGTTTAAAATCAAATAATTTTTTCCCTCTCTTATAACTAGTATAATTATATCTAATTATACATACATACACACACACACACACACATATATATATATATATTTGTATCTTATTTTTGCTTAAAAGTTAAAACCGTATTTTACACATAATTGCCAAATTTTATACAAAAGAAATCTTTAAAAATAAGAATGATATACATTTTTGTTGTCACTTCATATTTTGAAATAACAAAATACAAAAAAAAAAAAATTTCTTCCCATAATTAAGTGTATCACAATAAGAAAAAAGGCCAAAAGTCAATTTTATTTTACTTTTTTTCACTTTTATTTTGTTGTCGCTTGCTTTTAAAATTGTGTGTGCCATTGTCTATAATATATATGATATTTTCCTTTAATATTTTTTAAAATTTATTTGGACTCGAAATTAAATGTATTGCACTTAGTAAATTCATTCTTTTATTTTGTCACATGGGTATTAACTATCAATATGATCTATTTTATTATTTTATCACATCATTATTTTTACATTATAATTATATTATTTTCCTAAAAGTGCATGCTTCTTCCTCCCCCCCCCCCCAACTTTTCACCTTCCTCACTAAATACTTTTTTCCCCCGTTCATCTCCACATTTTTAGATTTAAATATGCTCTCTCTCTCTATCTCTCTCTCTCTCTCTCTCTCTCTCTCTCTCTCTCTCCCTCTCTCTCTCTCTCTCTCATTTTTTTAAATTTTTTATTGTATGTTTTCATTGATATAGATTTTACGATTTTTTGACCAAAGATTGATTGATTTTTTTTATTGGTTAAGAACAGTTGATATTAATTTGAGATTAATGTCTGTGTTTTTTAATCTTGATGTTTAGATTGATGTACTCAAGACTAATCTATAATAGGTTTTGAATGCATTAAATTTTGATTAGTAGATGATTTCAATTTTTTATTTCATTTTAATTTGCAAGTTCAAACACTATCTCCCAGATAATGATTACATATTGTTTTATATATAATAAAATTATTGACTCTAGAGATATAGTAATATGGAGAAGACAAAACTGTTTCAACGAAATGCTTCGAGGAGTTGAAAAAAAGCGTAGATCCGAAGATTCTTGAATAGGTCAACCTTTTGAACTGCTGCTGAATCCATGGGCAAGCAAAAGATGTTCATTTGTACGCGTATCATATATATCACAAATATTGTAATAAGAAAGAAAAAAATTCCAATCAGATCCATTTGTAACCACTACTATGTAAACAAATAGTTTAAGAGTAAGCATTACACAATCTCCAAGATCATTATTTTTGGAAAAAAGATAATAGAGCTCACGATATGATATAAGATATATATGTGTGTGTGTGGGGGGGGGGGGGGGAGGACAAGAATCCAAGAATATAGACAGATAGACTAAGGACAATGTTAGGACTATGAACCTCAGAAAGCACTAATAGAACATCCTCGGGAAAATATGAGTAACCCTCTGCAGGTGCAGGGAGACTGTAATGCCCGAGGACTCCGAGGATTCCAACATGCCCTTGAGAGACCAAGAACCAAGGCTAAAGGCCGTCAGATGCAAATCGATGATGAGGAGGAAGATTTGTCATCAAGTTAGGAAGAAAGGGAAGAGGACAGGTAAAGCATCTATCACCTCTGCATTCAATGCTCTGCACCCACTTAGTTGGCCACATTAATGAGAAAATAACCTCTGAACAGTGTCAACCCAGCTCATAACCTAGTGTGGAAACCTTCTAATAAGGCCTTGATGGGACAAGTATCAGAGAAATCGAACCCTAACCCTCCAAATGTAGGGCTCAAATACACCTTGGTTGATTATATAAAGCTGAGAAGCCCCCTGGAGGAAAGGGATTCACTTTTTTAGAATGCTAAACCACTTGTAATCACTACCTCGGACTAAACCCGAGGAACTCAATACAGGCCCTTTGAGGCTGCTTCTTACTTATGTGCATTCATTCACACTTAGAATTAATTCAATCACCTCCAGTCAAATCTTTTCATCTTGTTAAGGGTATTTATGGTTGATTAAGCATCCCATCTCTTAAAAATTAATTGTGTAAGCAAAAGTAGCAAGTTTAGACTTGAGACTGACCTGTCTCACTTTTTGCCCGCCACAATATATATTTTACTTCATATTTCATCTTTCTATTTGACTTATACTTTTACTCAACAATTTTATCACTTTGTTATTTGCTTTAATCAATAATTAATAGACAATAGCTATATTGTTATTGTAATCTTCTAAAGTTTCTAAAGTGGAACTTTTTGTATGATCTATAGCATTCAAATATTGGTTAATGACAATTTATTGTGATGGAAACTATAGTTTACTACCACCTACATATTTTAGATTGAATTCAAAGTTGTAATTTGTTAATTTTTATTCCTTTTCCTCTTTTCTATGAAATATGTTTGATAATTTATATATAATTGCATAAACATGGATTTGTTTATGTTTTTAAAAATGTCCACTAACTATTTGGGTAAATAACAATGGAAAAAGAACATTTAATTAAATAACTTCTAAGTTGACGTTAACGTCAACTTAGAAGTTATTTAATTTTCAAATGTAAACTTCAAATTAAGCAAAGAAATTCAACTATTTAATATATATATATATATATATATATATATATATATATATATATATGTCGAGCTTTGGAGAGCTCACGATTTTTCACATCATTATTATTTTTTTTTAAATTGACTTATTTTCCTTTATTATTTGTTTAAAGACTTAATCTGAATTATTTCTTTAGAAACCCTAAACTTGATGCATCAGGCTTCTCCCCCTGTTTCCAGTCCTATCTCTCCTCTAGCAATGTATCTGATGCGTTAAATTTGTCACAAACGTTTAAATTTATCATCAGTTTTATATTACATTGAGTTTACTTGAGTTGCTAATCTTTGTTTGCGTCTGAATAAGTCTTGAGTTTAACTGATCTAATATGTTTTTCATCTTTGAAGTTTCAGAATATATCAGGAAACCATAAGAGAATCTGACAAAATTGGGAATCCACGTAAGGAAGATGAAGACAAAGCACGGGGTTTCTTCGGGGTTGAGTGTGCATGTGATGGGTTCTGAAATATTTGGCTCTTAGAGCTCTGATTGTTTGTGTTTGTGCATGAGTTCCTCTTATATGGTTTGATCATCATCTATCCACTTTGTTCTCTCTTCGGATTCTCATGTGTGGCTGTCTTTGTGAGCTAGGGACAAACAATATTTTGTAAATAGTCCACAGGCCCCTCTTGGATGCTAACTATGGTGTATGTCCCTCTTAGTAGCTGTTGCATCTCCATCATTATCACAAGTTTAAGATAAAGATTACCCTTATCAATAGTCATAATTTTGATAAACATAGGTTTTTAGATATTTAAATTAATATTTAGTTGATTTTAGGTATCATTCTTTTGTGGACTAGGTGGTTTTTTGAAAACAATATGGCAGATTTGGAAAAAAAAAAATTTGAGAAGAATTGGCAGATTTGAAATTAAAGTTGCAACACAATCAAAACAATTTTTGTCTTTCAATTTATTACTAATTTTTCTTTTAACATTGCAACATCTTTGTTTCTTTTTTTGCTAAATTATTCAGTTTTTGAAAATTATTTTGTTAAAAAGCATCTATTGCAATTTATTTAGTTGTGTGGTCTTTTTTTAGAACTCAGCTTTCATTCTTAAATTGGAAATCAATTTCACCAAAGTCGAGTTTTATACAATTCAGTGATGTGCATGTGGCAAACATGAAACTCAAATTTCCAAAAACCAAATATTCCAAATAAAAAAGGCCTTGCAACATTTATTGGACAGTATATTATTTTGTTTAACATAAAAGAAAGATTAAATCTATTTAGTTTATTACTGTTGTTCTTGAGAAGGGAGTAGGACTCCATGGAAGATAATTGAAATTCTAATTTTTATTTTTCATTTAATTGCATATTTCATATTGAGGTTAAGGATTTTTTAGATTTGAATCTTAATGCGCAATCAAAGAAGAAGAAACAAAGAATTGATTAAACTTTTTACAAAAATATATCAAAGTTACGTTTGCAAAATATTCAAATACATTATTGAAAAATAATTAAATTTGCTAAATACTATGCTCATTTAAGGTTCATTCCCAAAAGAGTTAAAATATTTGTTGAATGGTACAAGATTTTACAAATTGAATTAATTGAAACCCACAATTTTATGTTTTAATTTATTATGTGTGTTCAATTTTATTTTAGATTTCATCTTGCAAAATCGCTTCAATTTGTAAATTACTAATGTTACCTCATGTTCTAAGTATACTATGCATTTATACAAACTAAGCTTTCCTATTAAATTATAATGATATGATGATTATAGTAAATTAAACCAAGATTAAATCATATCTTATACCTAACAGCTTTCTCGTGCATCGCACGGGTTAATGACCTTTAATGCAATATTTCTGATAAAATTTGTGTAAAGAAAACAAAAACACTATAGTTGTCTAAAGAGTAAAGACTAATATTTACATATTTATGAATAAAAAAAATTGATGCAACGCATGTCAATCACTAGTATAATAATAAAGTTGGTAATTTTTACCAAAACTCGTTCGTATGATGAGTTATGATGAAAATTGTGTGAATAATTGTGATACTACCATTGTTTTCAAGTTTAAACTGGCAATGTAGTCAACAAAATGGCCATTAACATGGCCACATCACGTGTTGGTTGAAATGGCATGGCATGTGGGAGAAAGTATACCATGTTTCGGTAATACTAACTCAGCATCTATTTTGGTATTTCTTATCCAATAAATGAGTAACACCTGTTTCAAAAAATCACATCAGACTACTCCAATAAATTAATCACAATCTTCTATGCTATCAGGAAGATAAATTAATCATTTATTAGAGGAGTCTGATGTGGTTTTTTGAAACAAGTGTCACTCATTTATTAGGTAAGAAATACCAAAACAGATGCTGAGTTGATATTACCGAAACATGATATACTTTCTCGGCATGTGAAGTGTCTAAATTAAGGGCCTGTTTGGTTAGAGATTTCTAGTAATGTTGTTTAAGTGTTGTGAAAATGTGTGAGTAAAAAAGTGTTGTAGAAATATGTGTAAGAGTATTTAAACACCCCTGTCCAACGGCCCCAAGCCTCTCGAATTCAGCACCAATGCCCATCTACATTGGCAACAGAATCTTAAGGCCCAAATTAAATAATTTGTCCAATCAAGGCCCACAAAAATTAGCAACAATCGGTGAAGATTTATACAGTTGGTTCATGACTGAAGATTTATAAGCTCGAAATGTGGATTATAAAAATAAATAATAACAAAAAAGAGTATAAAGAGAATGATCAATTGAAATTGACCAAAATCAATAACAACTTGAACTTCACACCAAAAGTTTGTTTTCTTTTTAGGATGGGACACAAAAACCAGCACTTCAATACCCAAATCATCCAATGTCTAAAGTCAAAATAACAATTCATTCCAAACATACAAGGTTATAAAAAGTGCAATATAAATTTATAAACAAGAGTAATTTAGTAAATTGAACTTAACTATAATTTCATTTAAAGCTCTATTTATTATGTGTTGTCGCCAAAAGATAAATAGTAATAGTTATTCCATTACAACTTCTTGTATTTCTTGTAACACTAATTTCTAATACACTATTTGTAAATATCATTACATTATACCAAATGTGCCATTAGTGTTTTTAATAAAAATATTTAAGATTCAAATCTCCCTCTCTCAACCAAGAGCCATGTAGCTTAATTGGCACATTTCGATATACAAAGTGCTTTTAGAGTCTAGAGAACTGAGAAGGAAGTTCAAATTGTGGAGTTAGCAATATATTGTAATTATCAAATAAATAAATAAAAAAAAAGCTCCCTTTCATTGTAATTGTTGAATTATATATATATATAAAGCTATTATTGACCATATCAAAGGAGACATTATATTTCTTATGGCCTTAGTGTAAGGGGGCAAATTGCCAAAATTGACAAATTCTTGACTATTTAATGTACGATATATCTTAGAGAAGAGGGAAATGCTACGATATATCTTGGCATGGGTCTTCTCAAAAAAAATTCTTGGCATGGGAAATGCTATACTCATACCCATATATGATTGGAAAATAGGCCAAGTAAATGCGTGTATGATTTATAGGATTGGATAAATTTAGTGTCTCCTCAAGATCCAAAAAAGGTACATTTATCTCTTTAAATCCCATCCCCATGGCCAAGCTGTATTGGCATAAATTATGAATAGTAGATATAATAGTGGCGTGTCCTCATCATAATCATCCATTATCACTGGCTATTTAGAATATATATGGAGAGTAAGTATGAAGATGGTAAAATTGCAACAGTTTTTTCTTCACTTTCTTTTACTGTTTTCTCGAGAAACAAACAGAGTACTACCTTCTTGATCTTGAACACTTTAATGCTTAATCAATCACTAAACTTTTGTGGGTCATCATAAATGAAACGAAATGAAATGCTAACACCCTTTACTAGTTAGCATTTTGCTACACACTCTCTCTCTCTGCATTTTTTTTCCCGAGAAACAAGCAGAGCATCAGCTTGTAATTCTTAGAAAATTTTATACTTTCCTTACTGGGTCAGTGGGATTTCACTACGCCATCGCTCTTTTTCGAAGTTTTGCGCAAGTGGGTTAGTTGTAGTTTCTGGGCTAAGGCTATCGATTAATGTTTAGTTGCTATTATATTTACTTGTAACTATTTTCCTTCACTTTACTTTGCCACTTTCTCGTGAAACAAACAGAGTTCTTAATCCGGAAGGCGTACCGTTTAAGCTATCCCTAGGCTTGTTTGATTTATGCACGAATGAAATGAAACACTTAAGCCCTTCGCTTTCATTTTGCTTCACTCTCCTTTTCTCTCTCAACGTGATTATTTTTACTGTTGCATTTTTCTGACGGTTTGTTGCAAATGGGTTGTTTGGAGTTTCTGGTCAAGGCTTTTGAATATTGTGTAGTTGATGGATAATGCTAAGCTATGTCAATTTTACTATAAATAGTTTCCAAATTAATGTGCAAATGAATGTAATTTATGTCACATCAACAATAATTTGACACATCAATTTATTTAGTAAAATTTGTAGTATAGCTCTTGTCACAGTTAGTTGCTAATGCTTGTTGCTGTGTTTGTTGAAATTCACAGAGCATTCGTGTGTGTTGCTAAGAATTGGAAAAAAATGAGTCGTGTTGGGATCAGTGGGGAGTTGGTGAACCACCTGTTCAATTTCCCGGAGAGCTTTGAGAAATTGATGTTTCCTTCGCAGGAAAACGAGTCCAATGAGAACAAGGGTGTGTTGAGCATTCCAGTTGACATTTTGGACACTCCCAAGGAGTACATTTTCTACATGGACGTGCCTGGTCTGTCCAAGTCTGATATTCAGGTGTGTCTATCTTTCCCACCTTCCTACATTGCTAATGTTTTATTTTACAATATTGTGTGCTTGAATGGTGTGGTTGGATTTAGAAGTTTGTGGAATTTGATGAAGAGGAGGTACAAGGTTGAGAGAGCTTGTAGTGATAGTTGCACATCCATTTTGATTTGATGAAGAAGAGAATGGTTTGTTTCTAGTTAGGTGCAAAAATTTGATACAGCATCTACTGATAATGCACATCCAATTTGTTTTGATATGGATATGGTCCATTTCATGTAGAAGATTTGATTTTTCATGAATCTATAGGTGTACTTGATATGATGTGATTTTTTCATGAATCTATAGGTGTACTTAATTTTATGTGATTTAAATACTCATTCTGCGCAATTAGGAATGCTCTCTGATTTTCGATAACTTAGGATCATGTATATCTATATATTCATAAAAAGCTAAATCTTTGATGTGAAATGGCGCTTTTCTCTTTCAAAAATTTGAGGGAGAGGATTCCCTTGTACTATCCTTTATGATACAAGAGAACTTCATATGTATATTGAGCGAGGCTGTAGGTCATGAAACTTGTCTAGGAATTTTATGGTTGATGGATTTAATGAATTTTTGGTATTTGTAAATGATTAAGATTTAGCTAGAAATGACACATATTTTGGAAATGGCTATGGGAGACTTAATATTTATCATTTCTCTCCCAAGCCTTGTGGTCTTTATGAAGCCTGAATACGTATGTCATACTGAAGACTTTAGTAGCAAACTAAACTGTCTAAATGTTGTGCAAATGATATATATTTGGGAAGCTCTGCCTAAAGTCTTCTTTCTACTTTGTTGCAGGTGATGGTTGAAGATGAGAACACTCTCGTGATCAGGAGTGGTGGAAAGCGAAAACGTGAAGATGGAGAAGAAGAAGGTTGCAAGTACCTCAGGCTTGAGAGAAGGGCACCAAAAAAGCTTCTGAGAAAGTTCAGATTGCCCGAAAATGCTAATGTGTCAGCCATTACAGCCAAATGCGAAAATGGGGTTTTGACTGTGGTTGTTGAGAAGCTTCCTCCACCACCCAAGTCCAAAACTGTTGAAGTTTCCATTTCCTAAAATAGATTTGGGGAGGATGGGAAAGACAAAGTGGGAGTGATAAGTTTCTAGGCTTCTAATTTGTGTCACCACCATGTTGTAGATAGGTTTTAGTTTAGGCATCAAGTTGGTTGTTATTTGAATGCTTCGAGGAAGCAATCTAGCATGTCAAAAAATTCCTGTGTATCTTCCTACTACTCTATGTAGTAAATGGTGTAGTGTTTTGATTCATGTAATGTTATTTTTGTCTTTTATGATCACTGTTTGAGACCGCCTTGGATATGATAAATTGAAGTTGACACTAGGGACAAACAATGTCTGTAAGGCACTGAGGATGTAGAAATTATTTAGAAGCCTCTGTTGGAGTTCAGTATGACTTGTAATTACTAGTTGACCAAAACATAGGAGCTGACATAGCCTAATCAACTAGAATATCTCATCCATTTTGAATGTGTGGATCCTTAGTGAACTTGTGAGAGGATGTGGAGCATACACACTGAGATAATGAGAGGATGATATGATACATGAATAATTATCTAGCTGACCAAACCAAAAGAGCTTATATAGCCACAAATCAACTAATCTCATAGATTATTTGATATATGGATTCTTCCCTTTATATTCCTCTTACAATGTATGGGCACATCATGAGAGGACGTATTGTAGAGCAAATATACCAGGTATCTGATACATGAATAATAATTGCAAATCAAAATCTTCATACAATACAATCAACACAAAAGGATTAAAAGTACCATTCAATGCAATCCACACGAAGGTTAGAGGTTAACCATTATGTTGGGTTTGGAACTTTCAAGTACAATTGCTAACCTGAGTATGAAAATACAGTTTTATCGAGTTTACACTAGTACATTGTTGATCTTTATGGTTAAATTACGCATAGCATTTTGGTTCTTTCCTCAACTTGATGTTTATTCTCTTTTCATTGAAAGAGCAAAACCCTGTGCAGTCCTTTTTGCCCTGGTAAACTACATGTCGTTTTCCTTTTCATCCGAACTATACTTGATTTTTTGTTCCATGCATAGGGAATACTACTTTACAGCATAAGAAAAGTATAGCTTGAGTTGATAAACTGGAATATGGAGAAGATGAACCAGAGGTCATGGTCTCCCATTTTCATGCAAGTGCAATGAATTGAATCTCATGACTATGATGTTGGGACTTTGCAATCCAATCTCATTCAAAGAAGGGGACAAATATCCAATACAAAGAAAAACCTATGGGCAAAGGGGAACTGGGAAGGGATTATATGAAGGTGTGTAGCAAAGCCTTGAGCCTTGAGTTCTGTATCTAGATTAAACAAAGAATATTTCCTCTTTAACAAAAAATGCTAAGGAATAGTTGGGGTGCCATTCGTACCAGTAATTGATGCACTAGGCTGAATATTATCTTTCCAGCTACTGCGAGATATGAATAAATTGAGTATTATATTTGTTTGGAAGCCAATAGACAGCTTACATTGTGTTTCCTAGATCAGACGGTATCGTGAATGAGTTGTCAAGATTCATTTTAGGTGGCTCTTCTTTTCTTTCGTGACTTGAGCTTCTTTTTTGTAGAACCCTCTTTAGCAGGACTATCCCCATTCAACAAATGCTCATAATCTTCAAGACTTGCAAATGGGGACGCTGCAGCCTTGCCACCAGCCTTTTGTTTTCTCTTTCTTTGGTCAAATATCTCATCCTCATCCCCATCTTCATTATCAACATCATCTGCGTCCCCTATATCAACGTCATCACCATCGTCACTGTGATCATCATCTGCAATGGCATCAAAATCTTCTCCCTCAGCAATATCTGAGGGGACATCTGTTTCTGCATCGCTGACATTACCAACCAAGTCTTCATCATCTTCATTAGCAACTTTGTCCAAATCATCATAATCGTAGTCACCCTCCGCTTCCATGGAAACATTAGCCGAATCCAACATATTTTCAATTTCTTCATTATCACTCTCATCACCGCCATCCACTTCACCGCCATCCACTTCAAACAAATCTTCAGCAGCCTCTTCCTCTGCTCCTTTCTTCTTTTTCTTTTTTGGTTTCTTGGAGGAAGTCATTTTATTCACATAAAACTTGTGAAAGACGAGATCTTCTGGGGGTACATCAACTTCAGCCAACGAGAGAATCTCTGGCCCAATTAAATTATTGTTCATGTCAAGCTGGAGACACAAAAATCAAGTCAGCAACACATCCATGATTTCATCACTCAAGAACACTAGACAAGAATTTCACATTAGGATTTTTTTTTTTTTTTTTTTTTTTTTGAGGAAGGGGGTGGGGGGTATTTAAGTAAAAATATTTACAGGTCTAGGATGTTCAGTATAGAAACTGACCTTCCTAGAAGGTTCAATTTGGGAACCACCATGCCATGTGCTTGGCTTTGGTTTCTTCTCCATGAATTTGTCTAGAAAAGCAGTAAGTGATAGGTCATGCAGTGGGTTTCCATTGTAGACAATGTTGGCCCCCGAAAGAAGGGTCTTAGCCATGGTAGCAACTGAAGGGTGCGAATGAGAAGCAAGTACCACCAGCTCCCACCAGCTTACATGATTCGCATTGCTGAAAGTGCATTAGAAAATTAGAAAGAGAGAAGAGAATGAACATGCTATTAAAAGATAAAAAGTAAGGCAATGTGTTAGAAAATTTGCAACATAACCCAAAAGAAAAACCCTGCACTAGGTTGTTCCTACAACAAAGATGTTCAATGTTCCTTAACTATTATGCAATGACTAGATTAAATATTTATAATTTGCATGATTTTGTGGTTTTCTATCCAAAGTATTGTTTTTTTTTATGACATAGGAGAACTTCACTCAGATTAGTTATACGTCGTAGAGCATACTGTACAACAATCCTCACTATTAATCAAACTCCTACGGGCAACTGGACCCCACCCGTCAGAACCAGTTACCGAGTAATCCAGGGGCTTTTCACCCCTGACAAGCTAAGCAGTTTATCCTCATACCCAGAAGGCTTTTGTCCAAAGTAATGTATTACAGTCTTTATTGCCCATGTATATATGTTGCACGCTGTGGAAGTTAGAACTAGTTAAAATAAGCTTAGGATAGACAACTGACCAGTAAGAGGGTTCTCTATGCCGCAGATTGTACCCTCCAGGCAACAAAGGTGACTTAGAGGATACTTGACGTTGCTGCCCATTATGTTCAGATAAGGTTTTGGATTCCTCAAGATCTTTTGAGTCATTTCTCATAAGCAATTCCTCTCCATCTGAAACATCTTCAGAATCAGAAGCAGGAGTGTCATCTTCATCTTCTGAAGATGCACTGTCAGACTTAGCGGCATCACTACTATGAACAAGCCCAACAACATGTTCTTCTTTCTTTGATGTAGTGTTTGGTTCATCATCAGTTTCTTCAATAACATCTTCAAAATGTTCAAGCTCTTCATCAATTGACTCATTCTGAAGCACCGTGTTCCTGTATGGTGATAGAATTCTTATTTCAAAAGTAAAACATTTACAATGGGGAACAATGCAGCTCAGAGAATCCTAAAATTAAACCCATCTTACCACAAGGGTGGCCTAGCTTTAAGAACTTCAGAAAGGAGAAAAATGCATCCACAGGCAAATTGAGGAGGCTGCTGAAGCGCAACCTGTAGGTGTGTTTGCATATGTAATTTTAGTCAAAGTACAGGACAAGAAAAGCCATAAATCCTTAATTGACAGACCCAACTCCGACTACCCTATGGATCTTCACTTCATAATTCACTAGTTACAAAATGCTCAAACATATGTACAAACAAAGACCAGTGCCCTCATTTGTGACAAAAAAAAAAAATGTCTTGCTCTTTCTTCATGGCATCAAAAGAGCATAAATGAATGCAATACAGAAGGTAAATTCTGGGTTCATATTGATAAGGTACTTTACAACAGGAAGCACATGTAGAACTATCCAAGTGGATTGCTTTTGTTCAACATCTGCTTAAAAAAGGGCCAAGCTGAGAATACTAACCTGCAAAACACGCTTTGCAAAAGCTGAAACACGCTTTAAATTCACATCACTTTTCATTGCTCTAAGAAGAAGTCCAATAAACATTTCAGCCTGAAAGACAAGCCATGTAAAGAGCAGGACATGGTTTAAATCCTGAAATTAAAGGTTTTAACATTCTTCAGAATTTTGATTAGCTTCAACCGTACTGATTTGCAATGGAATGTTTCTACCTGATGAAAGAAGTTGGATGTGAATTGAACCAGACAAGTCATTCTTTAAAATAATAACTGGCTTAGAATCAAATGGAGAAACAAAATTTTCAGCTATGGTAAGGCAAGACGCTCAAATGTATTATGGTGAATATCTCAAGTTTGTTGAGGAGGAAGAGATTGTTGTGAGCAATAATTGACTTTGTAGGATAAAGTGTACGGTTATGTCCTGAAAAGAGGATGTGCTAAAATCACACTTTTTTACATGAAGGAAAAGTATTGCCTACATCTATGGCAAAACCAACTTTTGTTAAATTACCTATTCTTCACATGTTTAAATTATTAGAAAATTATGAATTTTAGGGCCCGTTTGGTATAGGAGTTTGAGTAATGTTGTTTGTATTTTTTTTGAAATACGTGTGAGTGAAAAAGTGTGTGAAAAAGTGTATAATATTGTTTAAAAACTGAAAATGAGTTGTTAAACAACTCTACCAAACGGGGCCTTAGTCACTTAACCATAATTTTAATATTCTCCCTGAGCTCAAACTCTTTTTTAATAGGTGGGGCTTAACACATGCGATTTTTAACATTTTAAATGGGAGTTAAAGCGAAGATAGGAATAAATTACCAATTCTCTCAAAAGTTTAAGTTATTAGAAAATTGTGAATTTAATCACTTAAACATAATTCTAACTGTTATCATCTGTAAAATCTTTTGGAGAGGCATTGAAGTTTCACAAAAAGGACAGGCCAGATTGGCATTAATCACTCTTTATTTTTTACTAAGAGAATCAATCACTTAACACATGCTTAACAACTATATGCTAGAATAAGGAGAAGCTGTTATCTTATTTCCATTGAAACAATACAAACTATGAGTTATTTATTTATTTATTTAATATCCGTTTTGATAATGGTTCTTGCTATTTACATGTGCCATTTATGGCTATCCCCTATTGTCATGACCAATAAGAGAGATGGGAATTTCTTAAATAGTTTGCCTTGTATGGAATGGCTTGTGTATTGGAGGTTGTGATAATTACAAAAATGAGTGCCTAGCTGGGAGCTGAAGCTGCCTATATATCCATGCATGTTAATTCCATTTCTGTTTCAATTAGAGGCAAACAGCCAGTGACTTTTACCTTTTCATTTATACTTGGAATTTCTTCCAAAGAATGCATAATTTGGAACAACATTTGTTACCTTGTTTCCATTTCTTGTGTCTGCAATAATTAGTTACATATATACCATGTTTGAGCACTCTATTGTAGGTGAGAAGTGAGATTGCTTACTTTTTTTCTTTTCTTTTTTTTCTCGATCGCGTATATATAATATAAAATTATTGTAAGGTAGCATCAAGAATTATAGCACAACTTCCAAAAAATAAACATCCATCCATTGTTAGGATTAATGCCCTAAAATCTTATTGTACGATGCTGTGAATGATATTATGTATGACATTATGTTATAAATAATGAAGGTGTTTTACTATCTAAAATAATGGTAACATGAATATTTGGACATTATCATATAGTCCTTGAGATGCATAATATGTGATTAGTCACAGAAAATATAAATCACAAGTTTTTTGTAAACTCAAAACCTTAGTTCGTAATCGGTGATGAAATTGGGCATTGCATCTGTGAAGACTATAACGTGTCAACTAAGATGGTTTGTCTTGATCATGGAATTGAAGACTTCTAGTTGATATGTTGATGTGTCTTAAGTGTATAAGACATATTGAACTGGACCATTGTGAGATTAATTATTCTATTAACGACTGTAAACTGAATAATAAATCTCACGTCTTTAATTTACATAAACTCTCAATCCTAAGAAAATAGTGAACTCAATCATGAAATGTAAGTTGCTTTGATATATCAGAAGTGAGATCTAATTCAACGGTCAAAACCTCAGTATGTTGGGCAGCCACACGTAGTGCTAAATGAACACTTATCCTCAAGATGGAATTCATAGTCTCTTTATAGAGATATATAATATTCCCTTGAGATAAGTTTAGTGAGTTTGGTTATTCAGAGTATTAGCCCTAACCACTTTAGTAAAGAGATACTAAAGTTTATATTTTATGAAATTTGATTTCATAAATATATATGAATAACTTAAAGGATTAAATCGAGTACTCAAGGATCAAAAGGTAGTAATTTTCAAAGTGGTAGTTATATATTATGACTTTGTATTACTACAAATATTTTAATGAAGGGGTTAATTGTTTAGATAATAAAGTCTTGAGATTTAATTTTATTAATAAAGACTAGAGTACAATTATATTTATATAGTGGTATTAAATATAATTAATGGTAACTTTGGGTTTGTCAAGAGTTGACAGATAAGCCCGAAACTCATTGGAGCTAAAGTTTTATTTATCCCTTTGGTCTCATCCCAAGCCACACACTAAAGCCCAAAGGCTAGCCCAATTAAATAATCAGTTGTTTATTTAATAAGAGTTATTAAATAAAATAACTGTCTTTTGACAGCTAAAAAAAACGTATGTACGATTAAAAGAGAAATGTACAGTTTTCTCTAAACACATTCTCTCTTAAATAAGTGCGTACATTACTGATTAAGAGACCACACATCTTGGGCATATGTGGAATTGGGGTGAAGATTGAAGGTCTTCCCAAGTTTGAACTTCTTTTGTTTTGAATTTCACGGCATCAAGGTACGCCTTTTTATTCTTTGTTTCTAAAATTCTAGATATTCCATGTTATCTCACATGAATGAAGTAAATACTTATGTTGCTTCTGTTGTATGTTTTGTATGATATGCAAAACTAGTTTTTCCAACATCCATATATATTCTAAAAAGCATTTGACCTCTTTTTTTTTTTTTTTTTTTTTTTTTTTTACATTTTATAAAATCAAAGCATTTAACTTTTTTTAATCTCATGAGAGTTTTCTACATAAATTCTAGACTCCTCACAAATTTCTACACTATAATTAACTTATAATTTCTTTTGAATTTAATTTATCTATTTAAAGTTAAAGAAACAATTCAATTTAATTCCTCTCTCTCTCATGAGGTCTCTATTTGTGCTGTTTTTTTTCAATATGGTTTACGGTTATGGAAGAAAATGGATTTCTTTATTTTTCCAGATTTTGGGCAAGAGGGACTTTTTGGGTTTTACAAACTTATTGGTTTTGATTATGTTCGACAATTTTTTGAGTACGTGTTTGTTTTGAAAGAACATATTGATTTTCTTGTGAAATTTTTTAATGTCCAAAAATATTGTAAAGGGAAAAAATGTTTTTTTTTTCTTTTTGTGATTTGTAAATTTTAGAATATTTATTTTAAAATTTTAAAGTTATTTATTATATGTAATAGTTAAATTTATATATTATAATATAATTGAACGAGCTAAAGTATGTGCTAGGCTCACTTCACAGCCAACAAGGATTTTTTATTAACAGATGAGATGCTAATCAAAATGAACTGCTAATGTTAGGAGAGCGAATCTAAATTTTGAAACATTAAGAAGTAGAATCAAAATGACCCCAAATTCAGGGGTGTAATTTATAATTTACTCCTTTGAAATATTTGAAACTTCATATTCAGAATTACTTATTTAAATATTAAAAAAAATTATAACAAATTACCAAATTTACTATCACATTGAAATATTATTTTATTTTATCTTTTTTTTTTTTTATGAATAATGCTAGAGATACAAACTTTTTTACAAAAAATTTTACAAATTGCTGATATGGTGAGTGGTTATTGGTAAATAAAAAGGTAATATTAATGGTGGACTTAGTTGAAAACCAATAAGAAGCTGTCCATATCAACGGTTTGTAAAAATATTGTAAAATAGTTTGTGGCTGTGCGTTATTCTTTTTTTCTTATTAGTTTTTTATACAAGGAAGTAGTGTGTATATACTGAGAAATTAATAGTAGGAGAGATATTTCCAGAGTCCAGCCAAATATCATCACTACTATAAAGACTATTATTGCTCACAAATCTTCCCAATTGTAAAAGAAAATTAATACTAACAAGTAACAAAGATTAAAAAAAATCAGAAATCAAATTGACACGAAAGACAACTGCCCACAAATCAGAAAAAAAGAAAAATATTGAAATAACAAATTGCTTGAAATTCAATTCAATTTCTGAAACCAAATCTTCTTGGCATAACTTCTAGAGTTAAATTTGGATCCCCACCATAAAATAAAATTAAAAACTAAAAACTAAAAACTAAAAAATGTCAAACTATCACAAAATACTACTTGTGGCGGGCCAAAATTAGCAATATAGATTTCAACCTCGCACAATTAATTTATAGAGATGGAATGCCAATCAACCTTATGTACCATTTTTTTAACAAGTCTATAAAGTGATGTTGGAATGGTTGCTTGATATATATAAGTCGAGTAATGATAAGACCACATAATTCCCCACAACTCACCACGTGGCAAGTTGTGGCACAAAATTGTGGGAAATTATGTGTCCCAAGGATTTCTCATATAAGTCAGGTAAAGCGAAACAACATGTGTTTGGAATTAATACAACAATGCTCCTCGGTTTTAGGCCAAAGTGAAGGTTAACACTTGTTTTTGCACTATAATATCCTCAATCTTTCTCTCTCTCTTCTCTCTTCTTTTTAATCCTTGATCCCCTTTCTTATAGGGATCTTTTTCCTTTATGTAGTCATCCAGGTTACATCCTGGCCTTCCACTTGGAGGGCCAAAGTTATTCATTCAGATATTTGTCCTATCAGGGCCTTACTAGAAGGTTTCTCTATTAGATTGTGAGCTGTAATGACACTGTTCAGGGGTCATTCCATCATTAATGTGGCTAGCTAGGTGGGTGCAGAGCATTGAATGTGGAGATGATGGACGCTTTATCTGTACTCTTCCTTCATCCACTTAATGACAAACCTTCCTTCCTTTCCTCGGTTACGTGTCTGGTGGTCTTCATGGCCAAACCTCGGCCCTTCTGAGAACGTATCAGTATCCTTGGGCACGCTGATCTTCTTGAGTTTTGTGATTGCGTTATCATGTTTGCTCTGAGAACTCATTGACAAAACTTTCCAAGGTGTGCCCCTTTTGTCTTAACCTCTTTTTGTTTATTCTTGTCCTCGGTGTGCATGCTTTGTCCTCGGTTTCCCGTCCTCCCACACTACTGTTCACAAATTTTGTAAAATAAAAAAGCTAAAAGTTAGAGATAAATTTACAATAAATTGCTTCATGAAAATTCAATCCACGACCAAAACCTTCTAATTAGGTTGTCGTAGGCTCATCTTGGCCAAAACCTTCTAATCCTCATCAAATGGAAAGCACGAGCAATCTTAGCTCTACTACTCCTGCTACTACTTTCCATGTATGTTCATATTATTATTATTATTATTGCTCCACTTCCTTTTCCTATTCTCAAATAATTGGCCAAAATGGGCATTTGCCCCTTTCGCCCAAAGATGTAGCAAAATACCCCTGTTCTGAAATTATCTAGCAAAATGGCCCTGTTTTGAAACTCGATTTTTAAAAAATCGAGTTTCAATGAAAAAATCGAGTTCCATGTATTTTTTTTTTTTTTTAATTTTGATTTCACATAACTCGATTTTCTAAAAATCGAGTTTTTCATTGAAAATCGATTTTTAGAAAAATTGAGTTTAAAACATGGACATTTTGCTAGATAGTTTCAGAACATGTGCATTTTGCTGAAAAATTTTGACGAAAGGGGCAAATGCCCATTTTGGCCCAAATAATTCTATCTTGTTTTTCATAGCACAAAGCTTAGTCTTCAACAAATTCAACCTCATCTCAAACAACTTCTCTTCATCTTTCTCGTAAAGCCAACCCTTCTCCCCCACCCTACCAAAACCTTCTCAAACTCTTATACCTTGTTTCTTTTCTCATGTTCCTCGGATTTATCAACACCTTCATCTTCTTCTTCATATTCATATTCTTCTTCCTTATTATTATTCTTTTCCTCGTTTACAAAAAGAATTTTTCTTTTTTTATGTATTCCACTGTGGTTTTTGTAATTGTTAAGAATTTCTATTTTCTACCACATCTTCTTGACTTTCAGGCCATGTGTCGACATTCCCATCAGGCCCATAAGATATTACACAAACTGGGATGTTGCACAATTGTGAGAGTTCATTGGCTTTCTTCATCACAGTAGTTTTCTCTTCTTGTATGATGTTTCTCTGGCTCTTTGACTGTTTTGCGGCTCATGTTGTTCTTGTTCAGCCCCCATTGAATTGAGAGCACTAACTAGAAGTCACTACAACAAACATGAGCTTTTTCAACTGTTGAAAATTCACATATGTATTTCCGCAGTTGGCATAACTGTTGAAATAAGTGGTGAGAAATTCACATATGTATTTCCACAATTGGCATAGCTGTTGAAATAAGTGGAAAATAATTGAAGTAAATTTCACATGCCAACTGATTAAATAGGGATAATTTATATCAATAGTTGGATGAATGTTGAAAAAAAGAAATTAAATATTTTAATCAACAGGTTATAAATGTTGAAAATAAAAACACAGAGCTTATATAGGTATTTTACTATTAAATATTTTTATCCTACAATTGCTCTCTCTCTCTCTCTCTCTCTCTCTCTCTCCTGTTATTTTCTAGGCAACCAAATAGAATCCAATCACTCCTCTCTCTCGCTCTATATCTCACTCTCACTCTCGCTCTCGTTCTCTCACAAATCTTGGCGGTCAATTTTCCTGCTATTTTCTAGGCAACCAAACAAAATTCAATCGCTCCCTCTCTCTTGCTCTCGCTCTCTCATAGTTCTTGGTGGTCAATTTTCCTGTTATTTTCTAGGCAACCAAACAAATTCTCGACTCAATTTTTCTATTCTCCCTCTAATTAGGTATATTTTCTATTTCTCTCAATTTTATTGTTTTAAAACTTATTTATGATCTGTTCGTTTTTTTTTTAGACTCGAATTTTGGCCATACTCTATTATTCGCTTGGAAGATTTTGAACTGTTGTGGTTTTTGTTCTTGAATTTGAAATGCTTCGTCAAAATTGAATTTGTGGTTTTGTTTATTGCGTGCTTTCAATGTGATTGCAAGTGCATTGGGAGTTCAGCTCAATGAATGGTCAAGGAGGTTCAAATTTCACTATCTGTGGGATTGAAAGCTAGAACGTTTGTGAGTTCAAATTACAAGTGCTTGGTAAGTTCTTTAGCTGAGTGTGAGAGATGCTTCTTTGAGGGGTGCTCTCAAAAAGAGATTTGGGTGCTTAGGGCACCTCTCTTTTAGGTAATTGTGTGGAGTCGCCACTTACTTTTTATACAACAAAATAAAATAAAATAAAATAAAATACAATTACATGTCCAAAAATACCTCACATTCATTAATTGATCATACAATTACATCTTGGTAGAATAACTTTACAAGACTTTGGTCCTAATACAATCTATGTAAAAATTACAAAGTTTTGATCCCAGTTACAATCTACCAAAACAAAAGATAAAACACTAGTCTACTATCCAAAAACCTAAGTTTGGGGGCTAGGTTATATAATAAGAAGGTGTTAGGCACTCATTCCGTCCAAAGGAAGTCAGGTCTTCTAGACTCTAAATGACTATTAAATACACATATTCAAAGTATGAAATGTTATGCAACAGATGCTATGTCAAATCCTAGATCTAGGGTTAAACTTTTATTCAAGAACCTTAGATCTGCTTTTATTTTGTGTGAAAATTTTTGATGAGAATAGTTAATGAAAAAATTAATTTTGAGTTTCCATAAAAGAAAAAAAAGAATGGATTTTAAATAAAAATTCAGATCTGATTGGGATTTTTTAATGTGGGAAAAAAACAGATTTTTATTTTGAAAACACAAATTTTTTATTGAAAGATACAGATTTGATTTTGATTAAAAGAAACAGTCAGATTTTCATTTAAAAAAAAATGCAGATCAGATTTTTTTTTTTTAAATAGACCAGATTTTTTATTAAAAACAGACCAGATTTTTATTTGGAAAAATGCAGATCAGATTTTTTTATTAAAAACAGACCAGATTTTTATGTGTAAAAATGCAGATCAGTTTTTTTATTAAAAACAAAGCAGATTTTTATTTGAAAAATGCAGATAAGATTTTATTAAAAACAGACCAGATTTTTATTTGAAAAAATGCAGATCAGTTTTTTTTTTATTAAAAACAGAGCAGATTTTTATTTGAAAAATGCAGATCAGATTTTATTAATAAAATTTAGATCAAACTTTACGAAATAAATTCAGATCTGGTTTTACTTTGAAAAAGATACAAAGAGGAAAAAAAAATACAGATCTGACTCTTAATAAAAAATATGAAGAAAACTTGCAAATTTAATTTTAATTTTTTTTAAAAACACAAAGAAAAATTGCAGATCTAAAATTCTAAGCCAAGATTCAACCCTAGATCTAGATATGTTCATCAATTAATCATGTGAATACTTTTGAAAGCAAAAGAGAACATGTGATGACATACGAGAAACATGATTATTTAAACACAAAAGAAAACATCATGTCCATGGAAACTAAAACATATATGAAAGCATGTTATGGAAACAAAGTTAGAGTTATACTTGCATGAACTTAATCCTCAAGGAAAGAGTTCCTCAAAGAGAAACAATTTTTTTTAAGGATTTAAGTGAAGCCTCTTAACAAAAAAGAAGTTCCTAAAGCAGGGCTTCTAGCGTAAGGAAAGAGAGGTGTCCCAAAAAAGAAGGGTCAGAAAAATGCTTGAAAAAGGAGGGTCAAAAAAACAAATGTCCTGAATGCTAGGAGGCCTCCCCTATTTATAGAGGTATTAGTTGCTTAGAAAATAAGTTAGGTTTGCTTAAAAATTAAGTCCAATCAGCTTAAAAAATAAGCAAAAAACGTATGGGGAAAATCCAAAAAAAAAAAAAAAAAGATTTGGATAAGAGCAAGCTGATTTTTCAAATCAAAACAAGTTTCAGTATTTTGATCATATATTTTTACTCAAAATTTGGATTAAGCTGACATTTTGACAGATGAAGGTAAATTCAATTCTCTACAACTTTTCCGGAAATAGCCTAGTCCTAATTTTGAGTTCTACTATGCCAAAAGTGTCTTGGAACATGAATCTAAAATCTGCTACTTGATTAGCACGTTTTTGAAGTGTTTTCCAACTCTAAAACTGTATTTGAACGAATTTAAGAATTATTTTCATAAAAAACATCATTCCAAAGTGATAATTAGGACTTTTAAAATAATTATTTTGAATATAATTATTCCAAAAGCCTAATTATCTACCGTCTTTAAATATTATCAGTTTATTTATTTTAATCTCATGCAGCAAATCTCACTTTAAGAAAAATACTTAACCAATCACAAAAATTCATTTAATTAATTTTAATCACTAACCAATCAAAATTAATTTTAATTATTCACACGTGATCGGTTTCACCCCAATCAATGCATGCAGACTATGAAAACTTGATCTCGTGATATCTTTCAATCCGAGGGTCTGATTTGGGAATCGGGCATACCATTGAGACTGTTATAATCTCAAGATCATTTTTATGATATGCAATGAATGAATTAATGCATGTAATGCAACTATGATATTTTCGGGTATATGAATGGTTATTCTAGCCATCTTCCAAGATTAAATTATGGATGCAAAATCGAGTGTCTACACTGAGCTTTAGGCTTAATGTGGTTCTAATTTTTTATTTGTCAGTTTTTTATTTTTGACCAAATTTGTGATGAATCTGGGTAGCTGTGACCTCACCACTACGAATTATTATTGTCTTGCATATGGTTTTGGAATAAATTCTTTTGCAGTGGACACTAAGCATGCCTTTTTTGATGTAATAGCATATTCAATCACCCATAATTTTAAGAGGGCTATTAGTGACAATAATACTAACCAATTAATTCACTGTCTGTATCAAGTCGATTTATGCGTATGAGACACCACTTGATTGCATTGTCACTTTACACTCCATCTGAAGTAGATTTGCATATCACTAGACATCATCAGATTTTCAACTCGGAAAGGCTTGTCAAAAAGGGTTATGATGGAGATATGCTATGTGTATTGCAGATATATGTTGGAGAGCCGTGACCATTTGTTTTTTGAATGTTCATTTGCATGTAGAATTTGGTCTTAGCTACTGCATTTGTGTGGTGTGAACCAAGATACGTTCACCTGGGCTGAAGTTCTTAATAATTCCCCTTAACTAGGGGGTGTTTGGTACACCATTTCAAACAACAATTTTCAGTTTTTAAACAACATTACACGTATTTCTATACACTTTTTCATCCACACGTATTTCCACACATATTTTCAAATAACAAAACACATGTTTTTAAGTACATGTACCAAACACCCCTTAATCTGCAGAAAAGAAGGTTCAAATCCTCTCTTTGTAAACTAGTTTGGGCTGCATCAATGTATCATGTTTGGATTCAGAGAAATGCTACAGTGGTTAATGGAAGAATCTTGTTAGAGGAGGCTTTAATGCAACAGATCAAAGATTATGTGAGGTTGTGTGCAGGTAGTTATAAAGCAGTGACCAATTCACATTGTTATAGGGTTTTATGTAGTAAGTGGAACATTTCTTTCTCTGTTTTGAGTGCTAGAACAGGGTAAGGATTGGTGTATGACTTCTGACCCTGTGCTGTTGGAGTCTCAGGTTTCCCCTACTAAGAATTGGTGTTTATATTTCTATTTTGATTTGTTGATCAATAATATCACTTATTCATTATAAAAGCTAAGGGTGGAAACATCATCAAGGTGAAAAATGAACTTATTAGTTTGTAGTGCACTTATTAGGGGTCGTCCAGACCCCTAGTAAAAACCATTGAACTTTACTTAAAAATCTCGAATTTTTATATTGGGTTTTTGTTCAAAATCTAAAAACTTGAGGGCATTTTGGCTCAGTTTTGGGGTATTCTAGTCATTTTCAGAGGTTTCGAGCGTATTTTGCTTATTTTTGAGGTTTCATTGGTATTTTGGTCATTTTAAATGTTCTCGGGGGTATTGTGGTCGTTTTGGGGACGTTTTGGTTATTTTCTAGGGTTTTGAGATATTTTGGCCATTTGTGGTGCGTTTTAGTCATTTTGACAAATCTAAAGGGGTCATTTTAGAGGTTTTGGTGTACTTAAAGGTTTTTGATATTTTGGTAATTATCATGGTAAAATAATTTTTTTTTTGACAAAAAAATTCCTATGAAATCACTAAAGTAACCAATACACTCCCAAAATCACCAAAACTACAAAAATACCCCCAAAACCACAAAATGTCCAAAAAAAACCCCTCGAAATCTCTTAATTGACCAAAACAACCTCAAAATCTCTAAAATGACTAAAATAATCTCACAACCTCTAAATTGATCAAAATACCCCTGCAACGGCTAGAATAAGCAGTCAAATCTCAATACTTCGTAAATGACCAAAATGCCGCAAACATCTAAAATGATTAAAAAATACACCTCGACATTGTTAAAATGAGTAAAATGCCTTAAGATACTCTAGAATGAGCAAAACAACTCGAAACCGTACAAAATACCCCCAAAATCTAGAAAATCGAGTGTATTTTGGCTAAGTTTAGGGGTATTTTGGTCATTTTCAGAGGTTTCGAGGGTATTTTGCTTATTTTTGAGGTTTCAATGGTATTTTCGTCGTTTTGGGGGGGTTTTGTGGATTTTTTAGGGTTTTGGGATATTTTGGACATTAGCAGTGCGTTTTATACATTTTGGCAGTTCTAAGGGGGTCATTTTAGATTTTTTTGTGTATTTATAGGCTTTTTGATATTTTGGTAATTCTCATGGGTAAAATAAATTTTTTTGACAAAAAAATAAACTTGAAATCATTAGAATGACCAATATACACCCAAAATTACCAAACTACTCCAAAAACCACAAAATGTCCAAAAAAAAACCACACCGAATCCTCTTAATTGACCAAAATAGCCTCAAAATCTCTAAAACGACTAAGATAACCTTAGAACCTCCAAAATGACCAAAATACCCTTGAAACGGCAAAAACGAGTGGCCAAATCTCGAGATCTCGTAAATGACCAAAATGCCCTAAACATCTAAAATGATTAAACAATACCCCTCGACATTGCTCATATGTGCAAAATGCCCTAACATCCTCTAAATAAGCAAAACAACTTGAAACAGATAAAAATACCCCAAAATCTAAAAAATCGAGTGTATTTTTGCTTAGTTTTGGGGTATTTTAGTCTTTTCTAGAGGTTTCGAGGATATTTTACTTGTTTTTGAGGTTTCAATGTTATTTTGGTAATTTTAAATGTTCTCGGGGGTATTGTGGTCATTTTGGGAGCATTTTGGTCATTTTCTAGGGTTTTGGGATATTTTCAACATTCGAGGTGCGTTTTAGTCATTTTGGCAGTTCTAAGGGTGTCATTTTAGAGGTTTTGGTGTATTTATAGGTTTCTTAATATTTTGGTAATTCGAACGGGTAAAATAAATTTTTTTTAAAAAAAATACCCTTGAGATCACTAGAATGACCAATATAGTTTTGAAATAACCAAAACTACCAAAATACCCTCAAAATCTAAAAAATCGAGTGTATTTTCGCATAATTTTGGGGTATTTTGCTCATTTTAAATGTTCTCGAGTGTATCGTGGTCGTTTTGGGGGCGTTTTGGTAATTTTCTAGGGTTTTGAGATATTTTGGACATTTGTGATGCATTTTAGTCATTTTGACAAAAAAATTCCTATGAAATCACTAGAATGGCCAATACAACCCCAAAATCACCAAAAAAACCAAAATTCCCCCAAAACCATAAAATGTCCAAGAAAACCTCCTCGAAATCTCTTAATTGACCAAAACAACCTCAAAATCTCTAAAACGACTAAAATAATTTCAAAACCTCTAAATTGATAAAAATACCCTTGAAACGACTAGAATAAGCAGTCAAATCTCGATACTTCGTAAATACCGTACAAAATACCCCAAAAATATAGAAAATCGAGTGTATTTTGGCTTATTTTTGGGGTATTTTGGTCATTTTCAGAGATTTTGAGGGAATTTTGCTTATTTTTTAGGTTTCATTGGTATTTTGATCATTTTAAATGTTCTTGGGGTATTGTGGTTGTTTTGGGTGCGTTTTGGTCATTTTCTAGGGTTTTGAGATATTTTGGCCATTTGTGATGCGTTTTAGTCATTTTAGAGGTTTTGGTATATTTAAAGGTTTTTTGATATTTTGGTAATTATCACTGGTTAAATAATTTTTTTTTGACAAAAAAATTCCCTTGAAATTACTAGAATGACCAATACACCCCCAAAATCACCAAAACTACCAAAATACCCCAAAACCACAAAATGTCCAAAAAAAAACCCCTCAAAATCTCTAAAACGACTAAAATAATCTCAAAACCTCTAAATTGATCAAAATACCCCTGAAATGGTTAGAATAAGCAGTCAAATCTCGATATTTCGTAAATGACCAAAATGCCCCAAACATCTAAAATGATTAAAAAATACACCTCGACATTGCTAATATGAGCAAAATGCCCTAACATCCTCTAAATGAGCAAAAAAATTTGAAACAGACTAAAATACCCCAAAATCTAAAAAATCGAGTGTATTTTCACTTAGTTTAGGGGTATTTAAGTCATTTCTAGAGGTTTCGAGGGTATTTTACTTATTTTTTAGACTTCAATGGTATTTTGGTCATTTTAAATGTTCTTAGCGGTATTGTGGTCGTTTTGGGGGCGTTTCTATCATTTTCTAGAGTTTTAGAATATTTTCTACATCTGAGGTGCATTTTAGTTATTTTGGCAGTTCTAAGGGGGGCATTTTAGATGTTTTGGTGTATTTATAGGCTTTTTGATATTTTGGTAATTCTCACGGGTATAATAAATTGTTTTCACAAAAAAATATACTTGAAATCACTAGAATGGCCAATATACACCCAAAATTACCAAACAACCCAAAAAAAAAAAACCACACCGAATCCTCTTAATTGACCAAAATAGCCTCAAAATCTGTAAAACGACTAAAATAACCCTAAAACCTCCAAAATGACAAAAATACCCCTGAAACGGCAAAAATGAGTAGCCAAATCTCGAGACATCGTAAATGGCCAAAATGCCCCAAACATCTAAAATGATTAAAAATACACCTCGACATTGCAAATATGAGCAAAATGCCCTAAAATCCTCTAAATGAGCAAAAAAATTTGAAACAGACTAAAATACCCCAAAATCTAAAAAATCGAGTGTATTTTCACTTAGTTTAGGGGTATTTTATTCATTTCTCGAGGTTTCGAGGGTATTTTACTTATTTTTGAGGCTTCAACGATATTTTGGTCATTTTAAATATTCTCGGGGGTATTGTGTTCGTTTTGGGGGCGTTTCGGTCATTTTCTAGGGTTTTAGAAAATTTTCTACATCCGAGGTGCATTTTAGTTATTTTGGCAGTTCTAAGGGTGTCATTTTAGAGGTTTTTGTGTATTTATAGGTTTCTTGATATTTTGGTAATTCTCAAAGATAAAATAATTTTTTTTTGACAAAAAAAATACCCTTGAGATCACTGGAATGGCTAATATACTCCCAAAATTACCAAAACTACGAAAATACCCCCAAAACCTCAAAATGTCCTAAAAAAAACCGCTTCGAAACATCTTAATTGACTAAAATAGCCTCAAAATTTCTAAAACGACTAAAATAACCCCAAAACTTCTAAAATGACCAAAATACCCCTGAAACGTCTAGAATGAGCATTCAAATCTCGATATCTCGTAAATGAGCAAAATGCCCCAAAATCCTCTAGAATGAGGAAAACAACATGAAACCGTTGAAAATGCCCCCAAAATCTAAAAACTCGAGGGCATTTTGGCTTAGTTTAGGGGTATTTTGGTCATTTTCAGAGGTTTCAAGGGTATTTTGCTTATTCTTTAGGTTTCATTGGTATTTTGGTCATTTTAAACGTTCTCGGGGTTTTTGTGGTCGTTTTGGGGGCGTTTTGGTCATTTTTAGGGTTTTGAGATATTTTCGATATTTTTGGTGCATTTTAGTCATTTTAGCAATTCTAAATTGGTCATTTTAAAGATTTTGCTGTATTTAAATGTTTTTTGATATTTTGCTAATTCTCACTGGAAAAATCTTTTTTTTTTTGAAAAAAAAATTCCTTTGAAATCACTAGAATGGCCAATACACCCCCAAAATCACCATAACTTCCAAAGTACCCCCAAAACTACAAAATGTCCAAAAAAAACCACTCGAAATCTCTTAATTGACCAAAATAACCTAAAAATCTCTAAAACGTCTAAGATGACCGCAAAACCTCTAAAATTACCAAACTACTCGCGAAACGGCTAGAATGAGCAGTTAAATCTCAATAACTCGTAAATAAGCAATATGCCCCAAAATCCTCTAGAATGAGGAAAACAACTTGAAACCGTGGAAAATGCCCACAAAATCTAAAATCACGAGGGCATTTTGGCTTAGTTTAGGAGTATTTTGGTCATTTTCAGAGGTTTTGAGCGTATTTTGCTTATTATTGAGGTTTCATTCGTATTTTGGTCATATTAAATGTTCTCGGTGGTATTGTGGCCGTTTTGTTGTGCGTTTTAGTCATTTTCGCAATTCTAAAGGGGACATTTTGGAGGTTTTGGTGTATTTAAAGGTTTTTTGATATTTTGGTAATTATCACTGGTAAAATAATTTTTTTTTTACAAAAAATTCCTATGAAATCACTAGAATGACCAATACACCGCCAAAATCACCAAAACTACCAAAATACCACCAAAACCACAAAATGTCCAAAAAAAACCCCTCGAAATCTCTTAATTGACCAAAACAACCTCAAAATCTCTAAAACGACTGAAATAATCTCAAAACCTCTAAATTGATCAAAATACCCCTGAATCGACTAAAATAAACAGCCAAATCTCGATACTTCGTAAATGACCAAAATGCCCCAAACATCTAAAATGATTAAAAAGTACATCTCGACATTGCTATAATGAGCAAAATGCCCTAAAATACTCTAGAATCAGCAAAACAACTCGAAACCGTACAAAATACCCCCAAAATCTAGAAAATCGAGTGTATTTTGGCTTAGTTTAGGAGTATTTTGGTCATTTTCAGAAGTTTCGAGGGTATTTTGCTTATTTTTGAGGTTTCAATGGTATTGTCATCGTTTTGTGGTGGTTTTGGTCATTTTTTAGGGTTTTGGGATATTTTTGACATTTGCAGTGCGTTTTAGTCATTTTGGCAGTTTTAAGGAGGTCATTTTATATGTTTTAGTGTATTTATAGGCTTTTTGATATTTTGGTAATTCTCATGGGTGAAATAATTTTTTTTGACAAAAAAATACGCTTGAAATCACTAGAACGGCCAATATACACCCAAAATTACCAAAATACCCCAAAAACCACAAAATGTCCAAAAAAAAAAACCACACCGAATCCTCTTAATCGACCAAAATAGCCTCAAAATCTCTAAAACGACTAAAATTACCCCAAAACCTATAAAATGACCAAAATACCACCGAAACGGCAAAAATGAGCAGTCAAATCTCGAGACCTCCTGAATGACCAAAATGCCCAAACATCTAAAATGATTAAAAATACCCCTCGACATTGCTAATATGAGTAAAATGCCCTAAAATCGTCTAAATGAGCAATAAAATTTCAAACAGACTAAAATACCCCAAAATCTAAAAAATCGAATGTATTTTTGCTTAGTTTAGGGGTATTTTAGTCATTTCTAGAGGTTTCGAGGGTATTTTACTTATTTTTTAGGCTTCGATGGTATTTTGGTCATTTTAAATGTTCTCGGCGGTATTGTGGTCGTTTTGGGGGCGTTTCCGTCATTTTTTAGGGTTTTAGAATATTTTCTACATCCGAGGTGAATTTTAGTTATTTTGGCAATTCTAAGGGGGTCATTTTAGATGTTTTGGTGTATTTATATGCTTTTTGATATTTTGGTAATTCTCACGGGTAAAATAAATTTTTTTCACAAAAAAATATACTTGAAATCACTAGAATGGCCAATATACACCCAAAATTACCAAATTACCCCAAAAACCACAAAAATGTAAAAAGAAAAAACCACACCGAATCCTATTAATTGACCAAAATAGCCTCAAAATCTCTAAAACGACTAAAATAACCCTAAAACCTCCAAAATGACCAAAATACCCCTGAAACGGTAAAAATGAGTAGCCAAATCTTGAGACCTCGTAAATGACCAAAATGCCCCAAACATCTAAAATGATTAAAAAATACACCTCGACATTGCTAATGTGAGCAAAATGCCCTAACATCCTCTAAATGTGCAAAACAACTTGAAACAGACTAAAATACCCCAAAATCTAAAAAATTGAGTGTACTTTCGCTTAGTTTAGGGGTATTTTAGTCATTTCTAGATGTTTCGAGGGTATTTTACTTATTTTTGAGGTTTCAATGGTATTTTGGTCATTTTAAATGTTCTCGGGGGTATTGTGGTCGTTTTGGGGGCATTTCGGTCATTTTCTAGAGTTTTAGAATATTTTCTACATCTGAGGTGCATTTTAGTCATTTTGACAGTTCTAAGGGTGTCATTTTAGAGGTTTTGGTGTATTTATTGGTTTCTTAATATTTTGGTAACTCTCACGGATAAAATAATTTTTTTTTGAGAAAAAAATACCCTTGAGATCACTAGAATGGCTAATATACTCCCAAAATTACCAAAACAACCAAAATAACCCCAAAACCTTAATATATCCACACAAAAAACCCCTCTGAAACATCTTAATTGACTAAAATAGCCTCAAAATCTCTAAAACGACTAAAATAACCCCAAAACCTCAAAAATGACCAAAATACCCCTGAAACGTCTAGAATGAGCTGTCAAATATCGATACCTCGAAAATGAGCAAAATGCCCCAAAATCCTCTAGAATGATGAAAACAACATGAAACCGTTGAAAATGCCCCAAAAATCTAAAAACTCGAGGGCATTTTGGCTTAGTTTAGGGGTATTTTGGTCATTTTCAGAGGTTTTGAGGCTAGTTTCCTTATTTTTCAGGTTTCATTGGTATTTTGGTTATTTTAAACGTTCTCGGGGGGTTTTTTGGTCGTTTTGGGGGAGTTTTGTTCATTTTCTAGGGTTTTGAGATATTTTCGACATTTGTGGTGCGTTTTAGTCACTTTGGCAATTCTAAATTGGTCATTTTAGAGATTTTGGTGTATTTAAATGTTTTTTGATATTTTGGTAATTCTCATTGGAAAAATCATTTTTTTTTTTGAAAAAAAAATCCCTTTGAAATCACTAGAATGGCCAATACACCCCCAAAATCACCATAACTTCCAAAATATCCCCAAAACCACAAAATGTCCAAAAAAAACCACTCGAAATCTCTTAATTGACCAAAACAACCTAAAAATCTCTAAAACGTCTAAGATGACCGCAAAACCTCTAAAATGACCAAAATACTCGCGAAACAGCTAGAATGAGCAGTTACATCTCAATAACTCGTAAATGAGAAAAATGCCCTGAAATCCTCTAGAATAAGGAAAACAACTTGAAACCGTGGAAAATGCCCACAAAATCTAAAAACTCAAGGGCATTTTGGCTTAGTTTAGGAGTATTTTGGTCATTTCCAGAGGTTTCGAGCGTATTTTGCTTATTTTTGAGGTTTCATTGGTATTTTGGTCATTTTAAATTCTCTCGGGGGTATTGTGGTCGTTTTGTTGTGCGTTTTAGTCATTTTGGCAATTCTAAAGGGGTCATTTTAGAGGTTTTTGTGTATTTAAAGGCTTTTTGATATTTTGGTAATTCTCACTGGTAAAATAATTTTTTTTTACAAAAAAATTCCTATGAAATCACTAAAATGACCAATACATCCCCAAAATCACCAAAACTACCAAAATACCCCAAAAACCACAAAATGTCCAAAAAATTCCCCTCGAAATCTCTTAATTGACCAAAACAACCTCAAAATCTCTAAAACGACTAAAATAATCTCAAAACCTCTAAATTGATCAAAATACACCTGAAACGGCTAGAATAAGCAGTCAAATCTCGATACTTCGTAAATGACCAAAATGCCCCAAATGTCTAAAATGATTAAAAAATACACCTCGACATTGTTAAATTGAGTAAAATGCCCTAAGATACTCTAGAATGAGCAAAACAACTCGAAACCGTACAAAATACCCCCAAAATCTAGAAAATCGAGTGTATTTTGCCTTAGTTTAGGGGTATTTTGGTCATTTTCAGAGGTTTCGAGGGTATTTTGCTTATTTTTGAGGTTTCAATGGTATTGTCGTCGTTTTGGGGGGGTTTTGGGGATTTTTTAGGGTTTTGGGTTATTTTGGACATTTGCGGTGCCTTTAAAACATTTTGGCAGTTCTAAGGGGGTCATTTTAGATGTTTTGGTGTATTTATAGGCTTTTTGATATTTTGGTAATTCTCATGGGTAAAATAAATTTTTTTGACAAAAAAATAAACTTGAAATCATTAGAATGGCCAATATACACCCAAAATTACCAAACTACTCCAAAAACCACAAAATGTCCAAAACAAAAAACCACACCGAATCCTCTTAATTGACCAAAATAGCCTCAAAATCTTTAAAACGACTAAAATAACCCTAAAACCTCCAAAATGACCAAAATACCCCTGAAACGGTAAAAATGAGTAGCCAAATCTCGAGATCTCGTAAATGACCAAAATGCCCCAAACATCTAAAATGATTAAACAATACCCCTCGACATTGCTAATATGAGCAAAATGCCCTAGCATTCTCTAAATAAGCAAAACAACTTGAAGCAGACAAAAATACCCCAAAATCTAAAAAATCGAGTGTATTTTTGCTTAGTTTAGGGGTATTTTAGTCATTTCTAGAGGTTTCGAGGGTATTTTACTTGTTTTTGAGGTTTCAATGGTATTTTGGTCATTTGAAATGTTCTCGGGGGTATTGTGGTCGTTTTGGGGGCGTTTTGGTCATTTTTTAGGGTTTTGGGATATTTTCGACATTCGAGGTGCATTTTAGTCATTTTAGCAGTTTTAAGGGTGTCATTTTAGAGGTTTTGGTGTATTTATAGGTTTCTTAATATTTTGGTAGTTCGAACGGGTAAAATAATTTTTTTTTGACAAATAAATACCCTTGAGATCACTAGAATGACCAATATACTTCTGAAATCACCAAAACTACCAAAATACCCTCAAAATCTAAAAAATCGAGTGTATTTTCGCATAATTTTGGGGTATTTTGCTCATTTTAAATGTTCTCGAGGGTATTGTGATTGTTTTGGGGGCGTTTTAGTCATTTTCTAGGGTTTTGAGATATTTTGGACATTTGTGATGCATTTTAGTCATTTTGGCAATTTTAAAGGGGTCATTTTAGAGGTTTTGATGTATTTTAAGGTTTTTTAATAATTCTCACTGGTAAAATATTTTTTTTTTGACAAAAAAATTCTCATGAAATCACTAGAATGGCCAATACAACCCCAAAATCACCAAAGATACCAAAATACCCCCAAAACATCAATATGTCCAAAAAAAACCCCTCGAAATCTCTAAATTGACCAGAACAACCTCAAAATCTCTAAAACGACTAAAATAATCTCAAAACCTCTAAATTGATCAAAATACCCCTGAAACGGCTAGAATAAGCAGTCAAATCTCGATACTTCGTAAATGACCAAAATGCCCCAAACATCTAAAATAATTAAAAAATACATCTCGACATTGATAAAATGACCAAAATTCCATAAAATACTCTAGAATAAGCAAAACAACTCGAAACCGTACAAAATACCCCCAAAATCTAGAAAATCGAGTGTATTTTGGCTTATTTTTGGGGTATTTTGGTCATTTTCAGAGGTTTTGAGGGTATTTTGCTTATTTTTGAGGTTTCATTGGTATTTTGGTCATTTTAAATTTTCCCATGAAATCACTAGAATGGCCAATACACCCCCAAAATCACCAAAAATACCAAAATACCCCCAAAACCACAATATGTCCAAAAAAAACCCCTCGAAATCTCTAAATTGACCAAAACAACTTCAAAATCTCTAAAACGACTAAAATAATCTCAAAACCTCTAAATTGATCAAAATGCCCCTGAAACGGCTAGAATAAGCAATCAAATCTCAATACTTCGTAAATGACCAAAATGCCCCAAACACCTAAAATAATTAAAAAATACACCTCGACATTGATAAAATGACCAAAATTTCATAAAATACTCTAGAATAAGCAAAACAACTCAAAACCGTACAAAATACTCCCAAAATCTAGAAAATCGAGTGTATTTTGGCTTATTTTTGGGGTATTTTGGTCATTTTCAGAGGTTTCGAGGGTATTTTGCTTATTTTTGAGGTTTCATTGGTATTTTGGTCATTTTAAATGTTCTCGGGGGTATTGTGGTCGTTTTGTTGTGCGTTTTAGTCATTTTGACAATTCTAAAGGGGTCATTTTAGAGGTTTTGGTGTATTTAAAGGTTTTTTGATATTTTGGTAATTATCACTGGTAAAATAATTTTTTTTTTACAAAAAAGTTCCTATGAAATCACAAGAATGACCAATACACCCCCAAAATCACCAAAACTACCAAAATACCCCCAAAATCACAAAATGTCCAAAAAAAACCCCTCAAAATCTCTTAATTGACCAAAACAACCTCAAAATCTCTAAAACAACTAAAATAATCTCAAAACCTCTAAATTGATCAAAATACCCCTGAAACGGCTAGAATAAGCAGTCAAATCTCGATACTTCGTGAATGACCAAAATGCCCCAGACGTCTAAAATGATTAAAAAATACACCTCAACATTGTTCAAATGAGTAAAATGCCCTAAGATACTCTAGAATGAGCAAAACAACTCGAAACCGTACAAAATACCCCTAAAATCTAGAAAATCGAGTGTATTTTGGCTTAGTTTAGGGGTATTTTGGTCATTTTCAGAGGTTTCGAGGGTATTTTGCTTATTTTCGAGATTTCAATAGTGTTGTCATGGTTTTGGGGGGAGGGGGGTTTAGTCATTTCTTAGGGTTTTGGGATATTTTGGACATTTGCGGTGCGTTTTAGTCATTTTGGCAGTTCTAAGGAGGTCATTTTATATGTTTTGGTGTATTTATAGGCTTTTTGATATTTTGGTAATTCTCATGGGTGAAATAATTTTTTTTGACAAAAAAATACACTTGAAATCACTAGAATGGCCAATATACACCCATAATTACCAAAAAACCACAAAATGTCCAAAAAAGAACCATACCGAATCCTCTTAATTGAACAAAATAGCCTCAAAATCTCTAAAACGACTAAAGTAACCCCAAGACCTATAAAATGACCAAAATACCCCCGAAACGGCTAAAATGAGTAGTCAAATCTCGAGACCTCGTAAATGACCAAAATTTCCAAACATTTAAAATGATTAGAAAATACCCCTCAACATTGCTAATATGAGAAACATGCCCTAAAATCGTCTAAATGAGCAAAAAAATTTGAAACAAACTAAAATACCCCAAAATCTAAAAAATCGAGTGTATTTTCGCTTAGTTTAGGGTTATTTTGGTCATTTCTAGAGGTTTCGGGGGTATTCTACATCCAAGGTGCATTTTAGTCATTTTGGCAGTTCTAAGGGTGTCATTTTAGAGGTTTTGGTGTATTTATAGGTTTCCTGATATTTTGGTAATTCTCACGGATAAAATAATTTTTTTTGACAAAAAAATACCCTTGAGATCACTAGAATGGCTAATATACTCCCAAAATTACCAAAACTACCAAAACACCCCCAAAACCTCAAAATGTCAAAAAAAAAACCCCTCCGAAACATCTTAATTGACTAAAATAGCCTCAAAATCTCTAAAACGTCTAAGATAACCCCAAACCCTCTAAAATGACCAAAATTCTCGCGAAACAGCTAGAATGGGCAGTCAAATCTCGATAACTCGTAAATGAGAAAAATGCCCCAAAATCCTCTAGAATGAGGAAAACAACTTGAAATCATTGAAAATGCCCCCAAAATCTAAAAACTCAAGGGCATTTTGGCTTAGTTTAGGGGTATTCTGGTCATTTCCAGAGGTTTCGAGCGTATTTTGCTTATTTTTGATGTTTCATTGGTATTTTGGTCATTTTAAATGTTCTCGGGGGTATTATGGTCGTTTTGGGGACGTTTTGGTCGTTTTCTAGGGTTTTGAGATATTTTGGCCATTTGTGGTGCGTTTTAGTCATTTTGGCAATTCTAAAGGGGTCATTTTAGAGGTTTTGGTGTATTTCAAGGTTTTTGATATTTTGGTAATTATCATGGTAAAATTTTTTTTTTTTTTGACAAAAAAATTCCCATGAAATCACTAGAATAACCAATAGACTCCTAAAATCATCAAAACTATCAAAATACCCCCAAAACCACAAAATGTCAAAAAAAAACCCCTCGAAATCTCTTAATTGACCAAAACAACCTCAAAATCTCTAAAAACGACTGAAATAATCTCAAAACCTCTAAATTGATCAAAATACCCCTGAATCGGCTAGAATAAGCAGTCAAATCTCGATACTTCGTAAAGGACTAAAATGCCCCAAACGTCTAAAATGATTAAAAAATACATCTCGACATTGCTAAAATGAGTAAAATGCCCTAAAATACTCTAGAATGAGCAAAACAACTCGAAACCGTACAAAATACCCCCAAAATCTAGAGAATCGAGTGTATTTTGGCTTAGTTTAGGGGTATTTTGGTCATTTTCAGAGGTTTCGATGGTATTTTGCTTATTTTTGAGGTTTCAATGGTATTGTCATCGTTTTGGGGTGGTTTTGGTCATTTTTTAGGGTTTTGGGATATTTTGGACATTTACAATTTTAGTCATTTTGGCAGTTCAAAAGGGGTCATTTTATATGTTTTGGTGTATTTATAGGCTTTTTGATATTTTGGTAATTTTCATGGGTGAAATAATTTTTTTTGACAAAAACATACGCTTGAAATCACTAGAATGACCAATATACACCCAAAATTACCAAAATACCCCAAAAACCACAAAATGTCCCAAAAAGAACCACACCGAATCCTCTTAATTGACCAAAATAGCCTCAAAATCTCTAAAACGACTAAAATTACCCCAAAACCTATAAAATTACCAAAATACCACCGAAACGGCAAAAATGAGCAGTCAAATCTCAAGATCTCGTAAATGACCAAAGTGCCCAAACATCTAAAATGATTAAAAATACCCCTCGACATTGCTAATATGAGTAAAATGCCCTAAAATCATCTAAATGAGCAATAAAATTTGAAACAGACTAAAATACCCCAAAATCTAAAAAATCGAGTGTATTTTCGCTTAGTTTAGGGGTATTTTAGTCATTTCTAGAGATTTCGAGGGTATTTTACTTATTTTTGAGGCTTCAATGGCATTTTGGTTAGTTTAAATGTTATCGGCGGTATTGTAGTCGCTTTGGGGGGGGTTTTGGGGATTTTTTAGGGTTTTCGAATATTTTGGACATTTGCGGTGCGTTTTAGTCATTTTGGCAGTTCTAAGGGGGTCATTTTAGATGTTTTGGTGTATTTATAGGCTTTTTGATATTTTGGTAATTCTCATGGGTAAAATAAATTTTTTTGACAAAAAAATACACTTGAAATCATTATAATGGCCAATATACACCCAAAATTACCAAACTACTCCAAAAACCACAAAATGTCCAAAAAAAAACCACACCGAATCCTCTTAATTGACCAAAATAGCTTCAAAATCTCTAAAACGACTAAAATAACCCTAAAACCTCCAAAATGGCCAAAATACCCCTGGAACGGCAAAAATGAGTAGCCAAATCTCGAGATCTCGTAAATGACCAAAATGCCCCAAACATCTAAAACGATTAAACAATACCGCTCGACATTGCTAATATGAGCAAAATGCCCTAACATCCTCTAAATAAGCAAAACAACTTTAAACAGACAAAAATACCCCAAAATCTAAAAAATCGAGTGTATTTTTGCTTAGTTTAGGGGTATTTTAGTCATTTCTAGAGGTTTCGAGAGTATTTTACTTGTTTTTGAGGTTTCAATGTTATTTTAGTCATTTTTAATGATCTCGGGGGTATTGTGGTTGTTTTGGGGGCATTTTGGTCATTTTCTAGGGTTTTGAGATATTTTCGACATTCGAGGTGCATTTTAGTCATTTTGGCAGTTTTAAGGGTGTCATTTTAGAGGTTTTGGTGTATTTATAGGTTTCTTAATATTTTGATAATTCGAACGAGTAAAATAATATTTTTTTTGACAAAAAAATACCCTTGAGTAAAGGCCAAGATTTAACTTAAATAAATCTAGGGTCTAAAATATGCCAACCCATTAAAGAGCCAATATCTTAAGTTTAACATTACTTTAATAATAATAAAAAGTATAATTACCATTTTGTCAAAATAGTCCATAATGTTGCAAACGTATTGTTTAGACCCTAAACTTTTGATACTATGTCAAAATATTTCCGCTTTGGCAATCCTTGTTCCTTTTGCCTATCTTTTTCCTTAAGTGGTGAATGGAAAAAATTTATGTGGCTAATAGTGAAACTATAAAATGTATTTTTCTTTTTTGCCACCTTGGCTTTCACATGAACTGTCACATGTTAATTTTTTTTCTTAAAAATATTTAATGAAAACTAAAGTAATCAAAATGCACATAAATGCATAAAGTTACAAATAGATTGTGTTAAATTTATAAATTAATGAAGTTACATCCTGAAATGTATGGCGTTGCATTATTAAGAATTCCCTCCATACGACCTTTAACTCCAATAAATATGTGATCTAACTACAAATGCAAATACACATTTATTCATGAATCAAAACTATTGTGTGGATGACCACTTAAAGATATTATCTTCTTTCTAAATTTCTTTATCTTATCTCAATACTTTTATTTTAGAACACATATTAGCAAGCGCCTCTAGCAAATTTCTAAAGAAAATTGTGTTTTTTTTTTTCTTTTCTTTTTTAAAAACAAACTATTTTTTCTTCCTTTAAAACTAAATCAGGAACACTCTCAATTCATTGGAAGTCTCTTTCTGAGAGTTTGAAACCTCAAAATCTAATTTGTTGAATTTTTAAGTCTATTTGAGTTGAAGACTACACGTCTCTTCTCAAAAAAAAAAAAAAAATTACTACACATCAATAGATTACAAAAGTTAAATTAACATGAAACATGAACTAATTCTCTCACAACACGTTACAAGTCTCTTGAATTTGTATACAAAATGATAAAAGATAACATATAGATATATGTTGCCACCTATTTTTTACGCAAAGACATAGGTCTATGTGACAGTTTTTGCGGAAGCAGTATAAAACAAAATTTATATTTTCATTTAAAGATCATTGTACCACACAACCATGGATTTTAAATAGAAAAAAATTGCGTATCTCTCTTAGCAACTAAGTGTGTTGCCTCCCAAGGTATTCACGTCTCTCTCTCTATTTCTTTTTGGGTTTTCAAAAGACTACAGTATCACTCAGTAGTTCTGATGGCCAATGACTAATATGATTTTTTTTTTAAATATTATTTTTATTTAAGACTTCTAAAACCCAAGAGAGAGATTGGACGTGGGATCCTTAGGGATCCTAATCTTAAGCTGTAGGATTAATCAATAACTTTTTGAATGTTATTGACTTATCTTGAAACTCTTTCAAAATTATTCCTTAATTTTCTCAACCATGTCAAGAAAATATTTGAACTTCTACATATTGCAATAATGTCTATCAACACATTGCAATTGACCCTTGAAGATTAGAGAATTACAAATGAAGTCCCATTACTTACAAATTTATATCTATGTCCTTCCACCACACTATATTCCCACAAGCCACTAGGATTGGATTAATATCACTGTCATGTCCCTAGCTTATGTAAGCCTTAATTTCTTGATTTCATAATTTCTATTTGACTCCAAAATATCTTTGAAAAAACTCTTTAATTATATATATATATATATATATATACAATATTATATATATGAAAAACATTTTTGAAAAATGTCACCGGCTGATTTTGTTTTGAGTCCAACTTCAATATGAAAATCAACTGAATATATTATCTTCTTTAGAGACTGGTAGATTCATTGTTGAGCATTTACATATATTACTCATTACACACATAACCCAACGTGTCTGTATATAGCCTTTAAAATAAGCATCACCAGTTGACATTGTCAAAGTTATGTGCATAATAAATAAATATACACAAACCTCTCATGTTTGAGGACAATAGAAAAATTGTGATAGAACAACCTTTTAATTAATAGTGATCACTTCATAAGGTGTTCTTGATCGGATCCGATTCAGTGTATGTACTTGTTACATTACACCCACTTGTCTGCTTAAAGTCAATACCTCAATGATGGAGTAAATCATCCTATCATATAGCAGCACAACAATTGTAGGCTTCAATGTTGATATTCAATTAATATCCACAGCCTAGAACAATTTAATAATCTATGAAAAATCATTACTCCCTGTCTTTGGTTTTTTAACCATTAACATGATTTTTCTACAGATGCGACATAACATGCCACATTTAAACAATGAAATATCCCCATAAAAATTATGTATGTGAAAATAAAATTTTATTATCAAATAAAAAATGCATAGTATTGTTTTTGAGGGCACATAATTCTAACACTATGAACAAAGCCCAAGCCCAAGGGGAATGTGGACCTTAAGAGTAGAGAATGCAAAATTGTACCTGGGCACAAGCATAGCCTAATGTATATAGAAGCATGTAAGCGTAGTAAATTTACATTAAGGGAAGGGCATAGCACATACATCTCCCAAATGACCAATTCAATTGGGGCGCATGGACACATAAGGACCAGGGGTTCCACCTACCAAATTCCACTAGGCCAACCAGCCTTGCAAAGGGGATGCAATTCTCATTTTGCTCTCAACCTCACCAAGACATGCTAGGAAAGCATAGGCTCTCTCTTAGGTCTTTTTATCTCAATTACATCTAAAACCTAAGCTAAGTAAGGGTTTAGCTACTATTTCTTTGAATATGTGATTTCTCTGTAGGAAGTTTTCCCAGCCCATTCGAATAAAGAAGATAAAGAAGTAAAGAAAAAGGCTAAGAATGACCTTCCATAGAATACGTGTGGATGGGGTAACAGGGGGTAACAGGTGGGGCCATGGATGGCCCAAGACCCTTGCATGAGTGAAAGAGTACTGAGTAGGTCCAAAAAAGGGGCCCAATCCATTTGTACAAAGGAAGCTAAGTAAATAGAAAAAAGCCTAGGAAGGTTGCGTTTGGATAGCTTATTTTTTGCTAACTTATATTACTATTCAGCTTATTTTTGCTATTATTCATGGGTCCTACTACACTTTTTGATACTATTCATGGGTCCTACTATACTATTTTAGCTAACTTTTACCTTTATCTACAGTACTTTCAGCAAAAAATTTTCAGTTTCAGCAAAATAAGCGGATCTCAAACAGACCCAAAAAGAGGAAGACATTTCAAGAAAGAATTCTCAAGTCTCGAGCATTGTAGAAGAGAAAACATGGGGATAAAAGCAAGGTAGGCAAATGGGTTCACCTATTTGTATCCCAAACATATAGAGGAGGTGTACTCGTCACTGTTAAGGTTCAAGGAGATGGATTTAGATGGAGGGGAGGAATGTTTTAGTTTTGGTGTCTTGTCATGGCCATTTAGGGGATACTTTTGTTGGATGAAAGTGATAGTCATCATAATGTGCATGTCATAAAACCAATTTGCATTGAGCCAACTAGCATTAATGATCTTGCACCATTTATGCTTAAGAAAACTTGTGTCTCAACCTCATGCCCACCCAAAAACAAGTGAACCTTCTATTTACAGTAAAACCAAAGAAACCTTTGGGATATTAATTTCCCAAAGAGATAAAGGTTTGTGGAGTTAAGGACAGGTTGGAAGGGCTCGCTCTTCGAAGTGAAAACCAATAAGTCATTGAAGAAGGGCATTAAGGGGAAAATACCCATTCAAATTCAATTATAAAAGGAGAAAATCTCATTCACTCAAAACAACATTAAAACACAACACAAAGTAAAAAAATTGAAAAATTAAGGAGAAAAGAGAAAGGATAGGATCGGTCGAGAACAATAGAGAATTAGTAGAGAAATAGAGTACCCTATAGTAAAGTATTATCAGCATGCACCACTAAGATAACTTCCTCCCTCCCATTTAACCATCCTCACCTGAATCTCTTGAAAAGAGGCATTTAAGTAAGGCCACTTTAATTCGAGTCCCCAACCTCACTGTTTTGTGCAATATTGGGTTAAAGAAATAAGGTTGTGAGGGTTGGGGCCGAAAACCTTGTGATCCATTCTCTCTCTCTCTCTCTCTCTCTCTCTCTCTCTCTCTATATATATATATATATATATATAGAGAGAGAGAGAGAGAGAGAGAGAGAGAGAGAGAGTATATATGCTAATCTAATGTGTTAGGACATATGTGATTCACTTGTTAGGAACATATGTCACTATTTGATGTAATTGGCTAATCCTTTGACAAAACGCACTTTACTTGTATTTGAGTAGATCTATGATGTGTTTAATACTTCAAGAAACCTTGTTTCAAGTTCAAGTGTTAAAACCATGCAAGTCTGTCCAAGATTCAAGTGAGAAAAGTGTTGTTCATTAAAGCTCAATAGCTAGCTCGACAGCTAGCATCTATCGAGACCTGTAGAGCTGTTCCAGCCCGTGACTTGACAGCAGCTCGACAGATAGGGTATCTGTCGAGGTTTATGAAAAACAGAGTTTCAGTTCTATTTTGACTCCAATCCGTGATTGTATGTTTGGGCTTTCTTTTCTCACAACCCTAAACATATAAAATGATTATTTTAAGGGCCGTTAAAGGTGACGCAAGTTGCACAAGTGTTGAGCAAAGTTTGTTCAAGCAAATTGTGACCGGAGAAAGAATTTGCCCTAGTTCATCTTTCTTGTGAAGAAGTTGCTGTGTTTGTGCATCGTAGAGTTTTGAAACCAAGGAGCTTCTCGATTTTCATCGTGTGATGAATTGAAAAACTTTGCAGCCAACAACCTTCTCTAATTGGTGATTGAAGTCGCGTACTAGGATCCGCGAAATTGGTTAGTCACGTACTGGGAGCCGTGTATTACAAGGAGGGATTGTCACTACAGAACAAGTCCAATTGGGTATTGGGGTAAGGGTTCAACTGTAGGTTGGTATAAAGTACTGGGATTCTTTTACTTGTAACCGCTTGTTGTGATAATAGTGGATTCTCGGGAGTGGTGACCTTAAAATCACCTGGTGGGATTTTTGCCGTGTAGGTTTTCCCCATTCGTAAACAAATCACCGTGTCAATTTATTTTCCGCTGCATACTTTAGTAATTGGTGATTTGTTTGTGCTATCACGCATTTGCATGTTAATTTGATTAATTAATAAACTTGGCTAATTAATCAATTAATTTATTACAAGGGGTCAATTCGTTTTTGGCCTATCAAGTGGTATTAGAGTGGGCACACTCTAATTAGGGTTAATCTTTGCTGTGTGATCCACTGACCCCTGTTTTTCATGAATAGAGGACAGTCTTTTATTATACCTCCTTTATTTGATGGCACTAACTATGCATACTAGAAAGTACGCATAAGAGTTTTCTTGCAGTCTTTAGATGAGAAAGTATGGCAAGCTGTGGACATAGGCTGAACCAAGCCTACAAAAGCGCTAGCCGATTGGGATGATGCTAAGATCAAGGCAGCAAACTTCAACAGCAGGGCATTGAATGCCTTATTCAGTGCGGTCACTAATGAGGAGTTCAAGAAGATATCCTCCATTAAAACTGTAAAGGAAGCATGGACTATCCTCCAGACAACCTACAAAGGAACTAAGGCTGTCAAGGATTCGAAGTTTCAGAGGCTCACTACAAGCTTCGAAGAGATCAAGATGGAGGAGGATGAGTCGTTTGATGAGTTCTATGCCAAGCTCAAGGACATAGTGAACTCAGCCTTTAATCTTGGGGAAACCATTCCTGAACCCAAGATTGTGAGAAAAATGCTCAAATCTCTACCCGAGAGATTCCATGCCAAGATCACCGCAATTGAGGAATCAAAGGATATTGACAAAATTCCTTTGACAGAGTTGGTTGGAAATCTGCAGACCTATGAGTTCGGTTTGACAAGAATCGGGAAATCGAGTAAGAGTAAGAGCATGGCATTAAAGGCCAAGAGTAGTGATACTGATGAGTTTTTTGAGGATAAAGATTCTAAGATGAAGTCCTATATTACAATGCAATTCAAGAAGTTCATGAAGAATGCTAATGGGAAGGGCTTCGACAAGGACCGTAGGTAATCTAATTCTTCTCAATTCAAGAGCCAAGACAAAGGGAAGAAGGATGTTAGGGATGGCGGTCAGTACACTGTTCCCGCAGGACCAAAGTGCTTTGGATGTCAAGGCTTTGGACATATGAAACAGGAGTGCCCCTACATATCTTAAGACTATTGGGAAAAGCAAGACACTTGCTGCTACATTGAGTGACACTGAGCCTGAGGATGATTCCAACAATGAGGATGACAGAATCCTAAATGCCTTCACTGCCACTGTCAATCCCACTGAGTGGATTGTTGAAGATGTGGATGAAGAAGAGGAATTGGTGGAGTCCAAATTCAAGAAGATGGATGATCAAGATGATATCCATACAGTCTATGAGAAACTGTACAAGCTTTCTGAGAAGCATAAGAAACTTTATAGGCTGGCCACCAAGAAGCTCAGTGATGTGAAACTTAATCGTGAAGAGCTTTCCACAAAGTTTGATGAAGCCAATCAGACTATTGGAGCACTGCGTTTTGAGAACAACTTTTTGGCTGAGAAGACTAAGAAGCTTGAGGCAGAACTGTTCCAAGTCAGAGCCCAGTTGGAGAGGACTTCAAGTGCAAAGCTTGATGAGAAGCTAAATCTTCAGAAATTTGCTTCCGATCGAACTGGTTTAGGGTATGGTCTCTCTTTTTCTAATATTGCTTCTACCAGTATTACTGTTTTTGTTCCTCCTAATAATAATGTTGAAATTAAGAACAATGTTGTTAAAAATGAATTAGCTAGTGAGAACATAGACAATGGTAAATCTATCTTAGGAGCACCCCCTAAGCAGGATAAGAAAAAAGCTAAAAACCCTAGGGCTAAGAAGGTTATCTCTCAAAAGCCTAAACAAAAGAAGCAGCATCTCTGTCATCACTGTGGAGCAGCCGGTCATACTCGACCTAATTGCTATAAGTGGTTAGCCACTCAACAGAGTAATGGCATGATAGCATCGAAAAACCAGAATCAGTTCCCATCCTCTTCTGCTCCTCTTGGAGATCTTCTCAAAGCCCTCATGTTCCTTTCGAACTTGAACGGTTTCAAATTCTTCCCCCTCACCACCGGTTCAAGGGTTTACTCAAAGGAAAGGTTCTTCCAAGGTGTGGAAGGAAAAGGGCTCCAAGTGATTATGTCACTTTTTTTCTCTTCCTCTTCTTGTTTTTGTTTGCATTACTTGAGTGTTTTGCTTTACTGTATTGAGTCAGTCTAGTTTTAAGCTTTGCTTTATTTAACATGTTTTTGTTTGGTTTCGTTTCAATTTTGTTTATTTTGTTTTTCATATAAAATAAAATAAAAATTGAAAAATCAGAAGAAAAAAAAAATATAAAAACAGTGTGTGTTTTGTGTACTTTGGTACTTGTGTACCTTGGATGGCCATTGAAACAAAGTTTTCTAAACTTTGTATCTATTGTAGCTTAGATGAGCATTTCTATGCACAACTAAGCAAGTGAGATTTGTGGCTCGTGTTTGTGATGAGTAAGATTAAGTAATCTCTTGTACTTAACACTCGTATCACTCTTTTTGATGGGAAGGACTAAAAAATCCTAAGAGAAATGCATAAATAATCATCTCACCACTGTTGCCCGCCAATCATGAAATGACATTTGTATGCTTCGGCATAACAAAATTGGAATGTCAATTGCTTAACATAATTGGGTATTTATTTTCTAACTCTTATATGCCCACAAATGATTTGCTTTAAAAAAAAGAAAAATATGCAAAGAAGAAAATAAAAAGCAAAAAGAATCAAAATGCTTTATATATGATTGCAAGCGTGTATTCTAGGAGATGTGGGAGTTATAGGATGTACCTCGAAGGTGATAGTCCCCATCAAACAGTTATGATTGTGTGTGAGTTAAATTGATTTTCTCATATCTCAAATCGTCATAACATGTAGACGCTTATGCAATCTTGCGATGTTTTTCACACACAACACGCAATATTCTTTGCTACTCTTGATACATGTGCAGGTACAATATGATTTGGCCATCACAAGGTTTACATGTGTTAATGTATGCTCACTAAACTGTCTTAACTTGTTTTTGAAATATAAAAATGGTTAGACGTGTTTAGTGTGTGTGTTTGGATCATTGGTTGAGAGATGATTTTGAGAGTTCAAAATGCTGTTTGGATCATTGGTTGAGTTGCATGGTTGATTGCATTTATATCTGTGTTTTTCTTTTCTTGAAAAACTGTTTTTAAGCAATCTCGACAGCTCCTCGATACCTCTCGATACCTAGCTTATCTGTCGAGCTCTTCAGTTGCTTTTTATCGCAATCTCGACACCTCTCGATAGCTAGGTGAATCGATCGAGAAAGTTCATGTCCCCTCAATACCTCATCGATCCATCGAGCTTGTTTTGCTGTGGACACCTCTGGACACCTTTTCGATCGATGCATCTGTCGAAGTCTTTAAATCTCGACACCTCTATTGTCAAGATTTACTTAACTTCTATATATTTGTTCAACGCGATCCGGTCTTCATTTTCTCGATCTCTCTCGATCTGTCTGTGCCTTTTCACCTCCCAAACTTCTCTCTCACACTTCAAACTTCATCTCAAAGAGATTTTCGGCCTTAATCAAGTTCTTCTTCACTTGGTAAGTGTCCAAATCTCTCATTTTCATGCATTTCATGATTTTTTAACCTAAGTTTTTGGGTTTTTGAAATTTTTTTGGGGTTTTTCAATATTGATGAAGTTTTTGTGAAATTTTTGGGTTGGTTTTTGTGAAAATGCTTTAAAATCTTCATGCATTGCATCCCATGTGCATTATAACTATATGTTCATGCATTTAGATGTGTGTTATATATGTTAACTGCTTGCGTGCTGATAGGTTTGGATTGGGCTGAGCCCATGATGCAATTATCTTTGCACGTCACATGCTCATGCATTTTCATGCATACGTCCTTTACATTCAATATATTTTTATGTATTTGAACTGTTTTTGGGACTTTTCTGAGTGTTTCTTTCTTCCCCCTCACTCTCTAGTTTACGTTAGTGCGTTATGGCACCAAAGCGTAAATCTGCTCCGTCCAAGAACCCTCTGCGTTCTAGGGCATCGTCTTCTTCTTCTGATCCTACCCCCTCTTCTGTTCGGTTTCGTGATGAGAATGCCCGAAAGGACTTCTCGGAGAACTTTTCTCGACGAGGTGTTCATTCGAAACACCAAGTCATTTTGTCGGACTTCTCCATGACCTACCCACTGTCATTCACAGTCGGGGTTGGGAGTCACTGTGTGATGTCCCGGTCACCTGTCCTTCCGTGCTGATTTAGGAGTTCTACTCCAGCATGCATGGACTTGATTCTTCAATACCTCATTTCTTTACTCGTGTTTGAGGTATGCGCATTACTGTCACACAGGAGATTGTCTCTGATGTGCTCCATATCCCGAGGGTAGAGTATCCTGACTACCCCGGTTGTAAGCGTTTGAGGACTGTGTCCAAAGACGAGATGATCTCTGCTTTTTGTGAATGTCAGTTTACTCCATGTTCGACCTTTGCTAAAGGTCCTAGATTCATGAACATGGTTATGACTTTTGTTCTTCACCTTCTTTCTCATTATAACTCTATTACCGAGCCCCGTGCTCAATTTTTCCTTTCTTTGTTAGAGCATCTCACTATAGATTTTCTCTCACACTTCATTCTTTCTATCATAGATGTCTATAGGGATACGACGACCCGTGATAAGCTCATCTTTCCTTCCGCTATCACGAGGATCTTACGCCATTTTTCTGTTCCCTTTCCTACTTCTGACCACTTTCACGTGATGTGTGCAATTGACGCCACTATCGTTAAACGGAGCGAGGTGCAGTTTTGTTCAAGGCGGTCTAGTACGGTAACTCCCCCCACTCCTTCTACTCCATCCACATCTAGTCCCTCCTCTTCTACGGGACGTGTGACACTCGAGGACATCATGACGCAACTTCAGCGCATGGATGCTCGCCTTGACACTCTCAGTGATGAGTTGTGTCAGGTGAACACTTGTGTTGGCCGCATTGCTTGACGCCAGGCTGAGATAGGCGGTTACACCATGCCTTCCACTCCTGTGGCCTCTGCAGATGAAAGTGATGGCTTCGGTGATGATGATGATGCTACTGCTTCAGATGATGAAGATGATGGAGATGCTAGCTCACCCAGCGATGACGAGATGTCTACTTGACACTCTTATCCTTTGTCACTCGTGACAAAAAGGGGAAGTAGTTTTGGTTATGAGAGTAGTCATAGTTAGGGGGAGAGTTAGTATAGGAGATTTTTGTTAGGGGGAGAGTAGACACTGAGGGATGTAGTGAGGACTTGATGTATTTCTTTTATTTTTTTTCTATTTGAGATACATTATTCTTGTATATTGGTCTTGTGACCATTATTGACATACATTGTACGTATATTCCTTTTATATTGATGTATGTCTTGTATGCAATCTATTATTTTCTGTTTCACACAAAGATACCTTGATGAGTTTTGTTTAAAGTGTTTCAGAAATACAGGTTGTCAAAGTCTTTCTTACCATAGACTCTCTTCTTGCAAAGTTTTTCAAGAGTTTGTGTTAGGATAGATTTTATTATATTCAACAAGTGAATATGAGTTGAGTGATTTTCCAACAGTATTTTGGTAGATTTAGGATGTGTTTAATACTTCAAGAAACCTTGTTTCAAGTTCAAATGTTAAAACCATGCAAGTCTGTCCAAGATTCAAGTGAAAAAAGTGTTGTTCATTAAAGCTCGACAACTAGTATCTATCGAGACCTGTAAAGCTGTTCCAGCCCGTGGCTTGACAGCAGCTCGACAGATAGGGTATCTGTCGAGGTTTATGAAAAACAGAATTTCAATTCTGTTTTGACTCCAATCTGTGATTGTATGTTTGGACTTTCTTTTCTCACAACCCTAAACATATAAAAGGATTATTTTAAGGGCCGTCAAAGATGACACAAGTTGCACAAGTGTTGAGCAAAGTTTATTCAAGCAAATTTAGTAATTGGTGAGATTGTCACTACAGAACAAGTCCAATTGGGTATTGGGGTAAGGGTTCAACTGTAGGTTGGTATAAGGTATTAGGATTCCTTTACTTGTAACCGCTTATTGTGATAATAGTGGATTCTCGGGAGTGGTGATCTTAAAATCACCCGGTGGAGTTTTTGCCGTGTAGGTTTTTCCCATTCGTAAACAAATCACCGTGTCAATTTATTTTCTGCTGCATACTTTAGTAATTGGTGATTTGTTTATGCTACCACGCGTTTGCATGTTAATTTGATTAATTAATAAACTTGACTAATTAATCAATTAATTTATCACAAGGGGTCAATTCGTTTTTGGCCTATCATAATGTGAACAAACATTTACTTAATAATATTTTCTTTGTGATTTGGGGTTTGTATAGAGAGTTGTAGCAATAGAGGAAAAAACAAATCTCTTTTTGTGACAACAGAAAGTGGAGAAAAGTTTCATAGTAGCATAAAGTGGAGAAAGGTTCCACAGTAGAACAAAAGGTCAAAAGCACAAGATTTTATTGCGCGAATGCTATTCGGACTATAGATTTAAAGTTTGTGCATAGACTGACAACGGCAAGATGGGACTTCAAAGCCTGTTCTGCGGTAATAGTAGACCGAACTCCTTTCTTAGTAAAGGCCCATACAAGAAGCTATCCACTAGTATTAGGACACGTGTCTAGGGTGTGAAAAAGAGGGAAAAAGGCCCCAACAATATCTTTTATACCATGTTTTATATAGATTATTTTATTCTTATAATTTACATTTAAATAATATAAATTGAATATAGTATTTCTTCATTTTACTTTGCAAGATATATATATATTGTTATTTAATTAATTAATAATGTAATATATTTGATATAGATCATGTCGAACCTTACAAAACTTGAATTTGTGGCCCTTGACATCTTGAGCAAGAATTATTTATCATGGATCGTTGATGTCGAGATCCATCCAAAGGAAATGAACCACGCATTGATAAATCTTAAAGCAAAATCTACTACTCTAGTCCAGTCCTGACATGACAAGTGTCATTAAACTAGGAAGGGTGAGTTTTATATGGTACAAAATGTTGTTTGCTCAATGAGGCCCTATTTGGCGATCGAATACCGTTGTTCCATGAGTGGTGGTCCCTTGGGACATATCTATCAATTCCACAAGCCCTTCAAACTACGATCTTGTATCATTCCCAAAATGTACTATGCCGAACCCTAATCCTAATGGGTCCAAGTTTCAACTCTTGTCCATAGACAAGCCAACAAGCTTAGTCTCTGTTGAGTTGTGTTTCGTAAGAGTCAACCTTGTCGATGCCAAATGTCATTGAATTGAGGTTTCTGTATGAGTTGGGATATTTTTCCAGAACACCTATGCATGATGATTAATAACATGTTGTTCATTTCATTTCTGACGAGTATCAAGTGGAGGTCGTCTAGCTTAAAGATGACCATAGCTGCATCTAAATCAGAAACGAGTGTAGGGGCAAGACCCCGTCCGTATAGACGAGACAGGACCGCATTCATTGAAGGCATAAATAAAGGCCATCAAGACAGCTGATAAGGAATAAGTGCGCCGGATCAGTTACAAAGGCAATGATGGCCCAACGGTCATCCGTTACACTCTAAATAGAATCTTCATTGTCAATTAATGCTGCGTTTCTTTCAGGAGAAAAATTCTTAGAGGAGCATTAACAAACATAACTACACCGACCCGAAGCAAACTATAAAAAGTAAATAGAACTCATGTAAAAGAGATGTGAAAAACAAAATATATACCTGCGAGAGAATTCATTGAGAGCTATTTAGCTGCCTTTAGCATCGGAGTATTCTTAACTGGCGCCACGCCGGTGAAACTTCATTTGCCTTTCTTTTCTTGACAACAGGTACCGGAGCTCGTCCATCGACATTGACGAGGACCATACTGACGAGGTCAATTTTTGGCTTCATCAGTTTGGCGCCGTCTGTGGGGACACGAGTTGATTCCTTCTCAAACCATTGTGCTCCTACCGATAAAGCTCCTGTCGCTTGATGGACTCCACACCAGCACCACCCCCAGATCCTATGGTGATGGCTCAGCAGATCCAAACTCTAACAGCCAATGTACAAGAGCTAATGAAGCAGAATGAAGAGTTAAAGCACCGAGCACGTCCAAAGGGCAGTAATGCTTCGCACCACCGACGTAGACATAGCGACATGACGAGGAAGCTAGCAGCCCTGAAAATAGCATGGGAAAGGACACAACAGAGTACACTGGGCAGTCTGCACATGACAACGATCACATAATGAAGAGCTTACGAAGGGAGCTGGATGAGGTAAAGAATTCCATGAAGGGGAAGACAGTAATGAACCTTGATGGCATGCTTAAACGAAGATTCACCTTTCACAACAAGCGTGTTGGAGTGCCCCCTGACTCTGAAGTTTTGTCTGCCACAGCTGGAGTTCTATAGTGGCACGAAGGACCCTCTCGACCACATAGGGGCCTTCAAGACTATCTTGAACCTCCAACAGACCCCGGATGAAGTCATATGCAAATATTTCCCTACCACCTTCAGAGGGGCTGCTAAGGTATGGTTCAGCAAGTTGCCAGCGTCTTCAATAGCGAATTTTGAACAACTCAGTGACTCATTTGTTCACCATTTCATTGGGAGGCAGCATCATAAAAGGCCAACTTCTTATTTGCTAACAATAAGGCAGCAGGAAGGGGAAAGCCTAAGGGATTATATGAAGCGTTTCAACAAGGTTGTGCTGGAAATTGACGAAGCCGACGACCAAGTGATAATGACGACCTTCCAGGCTAGACTCAACAACCCTAATCTCATCTTTTCATTGCGAAAGACGCCGCCAACCTCTATGACGGATCTCCTATTCAAAGCTCAGAAGTACATGAACGGAGAGGATTTCTTACTACAAAAGGGCTAACAGGAAAACAAAAGAAGGAAGAACCTGGTGATTCCCAAGGTAAGAAAAAAGATTGTAAGGACTCATATTCGGAGGCTAAGGACAGCAAGAGCAGTTCTGACACCCTGAAGAAGAAGATGAACTTCACCCCATTAGTGATGCCTGTAGACAAAATCCTGATGCATATTAAGGATGAACTAGGCCTGAAATGGCCCAAGCCATTAAGTACGTCCTCCAGGAAGCGTGACCCGAAGAAGTACTGTCGTTTTCACAAGGATCATGGCCACTACACTGAAAAATTCCGTGACCTAAAAGAGCAAATTGAAAAATTGATTCAACGAGGGAAACTCCAAAAGTTCATCAAGAGGGACCATTAATTCCGATCACGGACTGACGACAAGCCTCATGACGATACCAAGGATGATAATAGGAGGACCAGTATCGGGAGGGTCATACGAGTCTTTGAAGAAGATTTACCAGAGGCAGATTAACAGCGTGCACATCAAGCATCCATCCATAAAGTACCGACGATCAGAGAGTGACGACATAACATTCTCTGAGCGAGATGCAAGTGGAATCAAGCAACCCTATGACGACCCGCTAGTCATCATGCTAGAAATTGAAGGTTTCAACACAAGAAGAGTGCTAGTTGACAACGGGAGCTCTGCGGATATAATGTATATGATGGCCTACCAACAGTTGAGGTTGGAACCAAAGCGGCTTCGACCTTTCAAATCCTCGTTGGTCAGCTTCAGCGAGGATTGAATCTATCCAAAGGCCATCATCTCATTGAGAGTCACAGCAGGAACACATCTAGCCCAAATAACAAAACAAGTTGATTTCTTGATCGTCGATTGTCCATCGTCCTATAATGTCATCTTGGAACGACCTACACTGAATCGGCTTAAGGCTGCAACTTCAACCTATTGCCTCAAAGTGAAGCTTCCAACCCCGCATGGGATAGGAGAAATACGTGGGGATCAGCTCCTGGCTCGAGAGTGTTACCAGGCGGTGTTAGCCTCCAGAGAAAACCATACCTGGGTGGTAGAAGAAGAGCCAAAGAAGCCTGTCCAAGAGTTGGAAGATGTGAACCTAGTAGAAGGAGACACTACCAAGGTCACGAAGATTGGAGCAGGACTTGACTTAACCCTGAAGGACAAGATCGTGGAGTTCCTAAAGCAGAATATGGATATCTTCGCCTGGACCCATAAGGATATACCAGGTATAGACAACAAAGTTATAGAACACCGGTTGAATGTCAACCCCACTAGAAAGCCCGTCCAACAGAAGCGACGAGTTTTTGCTCCTGAAAGGAATAAAGCTGTTGTGGAAGAGGTAGAGAAACTTTTAACTGTCGGGTTCATCACGGAAGTCTACTACCCTAAATGGCTCGCCAACATTGTCGTGGTGAAGAAGTCCAACGGGAAATGGCGTATGTGCGTTGATTTCACAGATCTCAATCGTGCTTGCCCAAAAGACAGCTTTCCACTTCCTAGGATCGACCAACTAGTAGATTCAACAGCTAGTCACGAGCTACTAACCTCTATGGATGGATTTTCAGGTTACAACCAAATTCGCATGAGCAAAGAGGACCAGGAGAAAACAACCCTTGTCACTAGCCAGGGGCTGTACTGTTATAGGGTCATGCCTTTTGGTCTGAAGAATCACTAGCCAGGGGCTGTACTATTACAGGGTCATATGTCTGAAGAATGCAAGGGTGACCTATTAGAGGCTGGTGAATCAAATGTTCAGCAAGCAGATTGGACGGAATATGGAAGTGTATGTGGACGACATGCTCGTGAAAAGCAGAAAAGCAAAATTACATCTGGACGACCTCAGAGAAACTTTTGACACGTTGAGGAAGTATCAGATGAGATTGAACCCGGCAAAGTGCGTGTTTGGAGTCTTGTCAGGCAAGTTCCTGGGGTTCATGGTTTCGCAACGGGGTATAGAGGCCAACCCAGGGAAAGTCAAAGCCATATTAGACATGACCTCCCCAAGAAGTGTGAAGGAAGTACAGAGGCTGACGAGACGAGTAGCAGCTTTGAACAGGTTCGTCTTTAGAGTCACGGATAAATGCATCATACTTTTTAAAACGTTGAAACAGGCCTTCTAGTGGACGGAGGAGAAGAAGCTTTCCAGGCCCTCAAGAATTACTTATCCAAGCCACCGCTTTTGAGTCCATCCGTTGAAGGAGAAGATCTATTCCTATATTTGGTTGTCTCCCAAACGGCCGTGAGTTCGGCATTGATCCGTGAAGAACTGAGGATCTAGAAGCCGGTCTATTACACAAGTCAGACTTTCCAGGGCATAAAAGCAAAATGCCCAAAAATAGAAAAGCTAGCCTTTACACTGATTGTCGCGTCAAGGAAACCTCGTCCCTATTTCCAGGCACACACGATACTAGTCATGATAGACCAACCTCCACAAAAGGCCATGGGTAGGCCGGATGCAGCAGGAAGAATGGTCCAATGGGTTGTAGAATTGAGTTAATTTGACGTCGATTATAGGCCTAGGATGGCGATCAAGGCCCAAGCATTGGCTGACTTTGTCCCCGAGTTCACTATTGCTGATCAAGATCCAGAGTCAGATTACTGGGCGGTGTATACAAATAGGCCGGCAGCAGCAGGCATCGGAGGAGTAGGAGTGATCCTCTTATCCCCTGAGAAAGACATCCTCAAATACGGAGTCCAGCTTCAGTTCCCAGCAACGAATAACGAAGCAGAGTACGAAGCTGTCTTGACGGGCTTGAGAATTGCAAAAGCCTTGGGTGTAAGAAACTTGAAGCTGAATTCTGATTCAAAACTTGTGGTGGGGCAGATAACCAACTAGTACGAGGCCAAAGAAGACAGAATGAAAAGGTACTTAACGCTGACTAATCAGTTAGTTTCTAACTTTGATGATGTCAAGATCACTTAGGTACCAAGGGAGGAAAACTCGGAAGCGAATGAAGTTGCTAGGCTAGCATCGTCAGCTACCAACGAAGGACGACCTAGATTGTACATGGAAGTGCAGCACCTCCCAAGCATTAAGGGGTTTGACATTACATCCAATCTGGAGGGAGCTGGATGGACCCAATAATCACGTACATCAAGGATGGCAACCTCCCTGCAGATCCCTTAGAAGCCAGAAAAGTCAAAGTAAGGTCGTCCAGGTTCACAATCTTGAATGACGAGCTCTACAAGAGGGGATTTTCACAGCCCTACTTAAAGTGCCTCGACCCAGAAGATACTGCGTATGTACTAAAAGAGATCCACGAAGGTGTCTGCGAAAATCACTCTGGACCACGGTCACTCGTTGGGCAAGTTGTCCATGCCCATGCAAAAAGATACAGCTCAGGTCGTTCAGAGATGCGACAAGTGCCAACGGTTTGGAAACGTGCAGCATGTCCCAGCAGAGCACTTGACCAACATCACATCACCATGGCCATTCTCCACATGGGGAATTGATATACTAGGCCCCCTACCTCCTGGTAAGAAGCAGGTAAAATTTTTAGTCGTCGCTATTGACTATTTCACGAAGTAGGTGGAAGCAGAGCCTTTAGCAGTTATAACGGAGGCCAAAATACAACACTTTGTATGGAAAAACCTAGTTTGTCGGTTCGGGATTCCACGGGTTATCATCTCTAACAATGGACGACAGTTTGACAGCCACAAGTTTAGGGATTTTTGCAAGGAACTGGGGATAAGGAATCACTATTCCTCCCCTGGACACCCACAAGCAAACGGCCAGACTGAAGTTATAAATCGGACTTTGCTTAAGCTAATCAAAACCCGACTTAAGGGGGCAAAAGGAGCATGGCCTAACGAGCTTCCATGAGTGTTATGGGCCTACAGAACGACAATGAGGACACCAACAGGCAAGACACCCTTCAAGCTGGCATTTGGAATTGAAGTAGTAATTTCTGTGGAAGTTGGAGTGTCAAGTCTCAAAAGAACATGTTATGACGAACGCAGCAATGACGAGGGCCTCAAGTTAGCTCTGGATTACTTACCTGAGGTCAGAGATGATGCAGCTCAAAGAATGGCTTTATATCAAGGGAGGATGACGAGATACCATAATCAGAGGGTAAAACTGAAACGTTTCAATCCTGGAGATATGGTTCTACGGAAGGTTTCACAAGCCACCAAAGATCCAAACGAAGGGAAGCTAGGCCCCAACTGGGAAGGTCCATACAAGGTCATCCGTTATTCAAGAAGAGGGAGCTACTACCTGGAGGATGCAAATGGGAAACCTTTACCTCGTCCTTGGAATGCAGAGCACCTTAAAAAGTACTATCAGTGAGGGAACAGACCTTCAACATTAATAAGTTCCAGAATTTGGAACACCTCATTTATTCATCAACAGATAAGTGGGATTTCATTGTTTTTATGTATTTGTTTTATTTTCAGTACTTTTTGTTTTTTCGTGAAGTATTATCCTTGTAATCCCCTTTTTATAAACAAGGATGAATAAAACAGAGAAAACGTTTGTAGAGCTATTTCTTTTCAAATGATTAGATGTCAAACACTCCATGGTGAAAATCTCTTTTATCGAAAAGACAAGTTCAAAGCACGACAACTATGATAAAAATTTCGTCAGCATCAAAGATGAGTTTAAATCATAACTAAGTGATAAAAACTTTAAGTTTAAATCACGAGGATAAAAGCTCGGCCAATATGAATGACGAAGTTAAAAATCCAAATCAAGTGATAAAAACTTTAAGTTTAAATCACAAGGATAAAAGCTCCGTCAATATGAATGACGAAGTTAAAAATCCAAATTAAGTGATAAAAACTTTAAGTTCAAATCACGAAGATAACAGACTCAGCCAATATATATATGACGAGTTCAACTTATGAATTAAGTGATAAAAAGCACAATCTAAGTGATAAAAAACTACAAGTTTAATTCGCAGAGCCTGGAATGTTGTAAACAGTCAAGCTTATGTTATAGCATGAGCAAAACAATAGGTTTGTAGCAAAAAGTTTGTCCAAAACCAAAGCCTCAAAACCAAGAGGCAATAAGGCAAAAAAAAAAAAAAACTAAGGCCTCGAAACACAGAGGCAACCATTGTTCGTCAAAGATAAAACCCCAAAACAAAGGGGCAACCATTGTTTTCCAAAAAAAAAAAAAGGGAGAATGAATATACTACGAAAGAGGGACAGTAGGCTCGTCGGTATCCTTTCCTTCAGCAACTTCCTTCCCAGTCAAATCTTTCTCCATCGCTGCACCAGTTTCAGTTTCTTCTTGCTCCTTGGCTTCATCTACAAGCACCTCGGTGTCAATCTTCTCAAAGTCTAAATTGGAGAAGTCCACGGCCAAGCTGTGATGCTTCATTGTCCACCGACACAGAAGCTCGAACCCTTTGAAGTACTGGATAAACTGAAGATCTGAGAACTCATCTAACTGCTTGAATTTCTAGATGATTTTCTCTCTCTCTGCATCAGTTTTTAGGAGGGCAGCTTGAATCTCTTCATCCTTCTAGACGACAAGCGCTTTCTCTACACGCAAGGCCTCAGTAAGCTCCTTTATTTTCTCATTCGATTCGTTCCTCTCATTCATAGCAACAATTAGATCTTTCCTCAACTTGGAGCATTCTACCTCGACGGACTCCACCTTTGAGTTGGCCACCACAACCTTCTCTTCCGTGTTCAAATAGTCAGTCGTGATGCGCAATGACTCCCCAAGGACCTGATAGAAACAAGCAAATGAAAGGAGAGACCATGCACATAGAAAAATACCAAAGCAATGCTGAAAGAAAAAACCACATACTTGTAATAATTTATGGATATGACGGCTGACCAGCTCGTGGGAAGGGATGGATGACAAACCCTTGAGTTCATTGTCAGTAATTACGTTGTGAGCACGGCCCATAGCAGTAGCAGGATCATCCCAAACGCTCCTTCCAACCTTGCCTTTCCCTTTAGCACGGGTAGTTAGAGGGGAGAAGCCAGTCACTTCTAAGGATGGAGTAGAAGAAGTAAGGGCAATATGAACGGGAGGAAGAGTAGCAACCTCACTTTTCTCGTTGCCCAACTTCTTCTTCTTGGAATCAGCAGTCATATTGGATAAGGGTTCATTCTTCAAATTCTTGATGCGGGCATACTTCTCTTTACTATATCTAGTGGCCATTTCTGCTAGGTAAAACAAAAAAACAAAAAAAAAACAAGTAGGCAGTCAGGCAGAGTACAGACGAAGCTAATAAAGATGAAGGAGTTTTAGAAACTTATGGACAGACGATCTTACTCTTTTCCTCTCGACGAATCTTTTCTAATACGTACTTCGAAGGCTCAGGACCTAAACAGCAGTCAAACAGATGACGAGGATCGACAAGGTCGTCAAAATCCTCAATTTCATGGGCGTAGGCAAGAGCAGCACGAACCCGATGGCGATGTTTATCTTCTAAGTCAGGACGATCAAGAGCTGCGAAGAATCAAAAGGAAAACATCATTAGACGGACAATTACGATATGAAAGAAAAGCGAGAAAAGACAATGAAAATATGCACCAAGTGCTGGGACTTCCCATTTTCATAGTAATCTTGGGACTTCCCCCCAGAAATCGTCAGACAGGGTTTCCCAACCCATTCTAGAGATAAAAAAGTATCGTGATTTCCAATCACGAAAGGATGAAGGAAAACCTCTAACAATCCTAGATTTCCTATCCCAAGGTAAAAGTTCAAAATACCCATAGTGGGTAGAGGCTTACAAACGGTACAAAAACAGGAATTCATTCAAAGTTATCATTTCCCCATCACAAGCAGACATCCAGATAGACATACAACTTATGATTGTCCTCCAAGCATTAGGGACGAGTTGACCTAGGGCGATTTGAAATTCGTTCAAAAGTTGCATGATGAACGGATGGACGGGGAAACGAAGGCCACACAGAAAGTTAGCCTCGTAAAAGCACACCTCTCCGTGGGCAAAGTTACAAGCTTTCTCACCCAGGCGAGGTAGTCTAATAGAGGTACCCCTAGGAAATTGAAACCTTTTCCTAAATTCGTTTAAATGTTTCTCTTTCAAGGAACAAGACTCAGAGAAAGCATGCAAGGAGGGAGAAGATGAAGACGAAGGCAACTTTGAAGCAACAATATCAACTACCTTACTCAAAGACTCCGCATTGGAAGACAATCCAGTCTCCAACTCACTGGACCTAACATCATCTACCCTATACTCAATGCTGGCCATCTCCGAATGGTGCTTTATAAGAGATTGACAGATTAGAGGGTAGAGAGAAAGCAAAACAGGCCTAAGTGCAGAAAAACGAGACACAAATAAACCCACTTGGGGACACCGACCAGAAGAATATTCTAAGAAAACCCCCAACCTAGCAAAGAAAAATGAAACCGAGGGGCACTCTTGACTGAGGAATTCAAAACCAACCATCAAAGTATAGGGAAAAGAGGCCTTACCAGGAAATTTCGAAGTATGAGGATTTCTTAGCACTCCGAAGTTCAGACCAAATAGGGCGGAGGAAGAGGAACGGTTTTCTCTAAAAGCAAAAATTGGAATTAAGGCGCACCAATATCAAGGAAGTTTCACACACGCCATGAATAAAATACCAACATGTGTTCATTTCCTGAAGAGTAGACGTTTCGCATTTAAGACGAAGAGCCAGATTTCGAGAACCAAGAAGATATGAATTATCACGTGTGACCACATTCCTAAGATCGTCCAAGTTCCTGACGACCAAGGAATAGGGGGGCAACTGACGAGTATCAAGTGGAGGTTGTCTAGCTTAAAGACGACCACAGCTGCATCTAAATCAGGAACGAGTGTAAGGGCAAGACCCCGTTCGTATAGATGAGACAGGATCGCATTCATTGAAGGCATAAATAAAGGCCATCAGGACAGCTAACAAAGAATAAGTGCGCCGAATCAATTACAAAAGCAATGATGGCCCAACGGTCATCCATTACACTCTAAATAGAATCTTCATTGTCAATTAATGTTGCGTTTCTTTCAGGAGAAAAACGCTTAGAGGAGCATTAACAAACATAACTACACCGACCCGAAGCAAACTATAAAAAGGAAATAGAACTCAGGTAAAAGAGATATGAAAAACAAAATATATACCTACGAGAGAATTCTTTGAGAGCTATTTAGCTGCCTTTAGCATCGGAGTATTCTCAACTGGTGCCACGCCGGTGAAACTTCCTTTGCCTTTCTTTTCTTGACAATAGGTACCGGAGCTCGTCCATTGACGTTGACGAGGTCAATTTTCGCCTTCATCAATTTCATTAGTAATTTCTTGAACGTTTTGATGAATTTAGGATTCTTCCTAAAGTGATGTACGCTATTAATGCATGCCACTTTGAATCCAACATATGCCACAATGTGGCGCCATACGCTAGTCTAGTGCGTCGATATTCCCACATTTCCTCTCACATGTTCATATATTCTTGTAGTTCCTGGAAATATGTCCGAGCCTAATGGCATATGCCACCTTGGGTAGAACCCTATATGCTGATTATTTCCATCTTGATTTTTAATAAATATTGTACAATTTCTCTACTTTAATTAAGAATTGTTGAAACTAGCCTATTGAAAAATCAATCAGCCAAAATGTGTAGGTATTCTCTTGAGCGTGTGAAGGCTGTATAGCTCACTGGTGATTTTTCACGGCATCATCAGTAGTTATAATTTGTGATTGTAATTTTGCTATTTGTGGATCTGTAACTTGTGTTGTGGTGGATGTGATAATATATTAGTGCATTGTTGTTATTATGGTCTTGGTTTCTTGTTTGTATTGTCCGAGTATAGGAACCTAATATATTAGTGCATTGTTTGTATTGTCTGAGTATAGGAACCTAATTTGTTTATTAATGTAATTACTCTTACTTATCCCAAAAATGGCTGAATTGTTATTTACTGCCATTGAAGTTGACTTTCTAGACCAATGGAAATGCTAGTTTAAACATGAAATTGAGTCTTGTTAATCGGGTTGAGAGTTTGCTAGCACAAGTACTCAAAAACCATGGCTCCATTTGAGCTAGCTCAATCTGATAGTTCTTCCTAACTTTACCAATCAGGTTAGATTGTTAATCATTTAGCATTCATAAATTTATTCATTTGCTATTGAATTTGATGATGACATTAGAATTGTAAATAGATTAGTCCAACTCAACTATACAGTAGTGTAGCTTGTTGGTTAACTACATAAGGATGGGATTAATTTATGTGTAGTAGATAAGTGCATGGAAAGAGTTTGTACACCATTACAGGAACCCAAACATATTTTGGATTCCAAAGGAGTTTCTTAAGTTGGCCTAGAACCACTTCTGTTCTACTAAGAGTGCATACTTGCAATTTTCAGCACTTTGAAATGCCTTGTCTACTAAGAGTGCATGCTAGAGTTTACATTGCATTTTTTAATTTTTTAGCCATTTCGTATTTTAGTTTTTGGGGTAAATTCAATGTTTACATGTGTCGTGTAAGGGAAGAGAAGTGTTGGGACTTGTTAATGGAAGTGAATAGAGGCAATCTAGTCCACATTGAGAAAAGGTGAATAAAGTTGTTATTTTATTGATATATGAAGGAATCACATTCATATATAAAACTCCATTTCTTTGGTAATACTTAATGTAGTTGTTATTGCTTTATTATTGCTTTATTTGCCTCATTTCTAACAATGTAGACCTTAGTTCCTTCATCTTTTGTTGATTTGAATTTTGGTTAATTAATGTTTTGATGAAATATTTGCGTGCTTCTTGCCTGCAGAATCTTACAGATAAGATAGAGATCTACTGTGATGAGAAGCTCAAGGTCTTATTTGATGGTAAAAGGATAAAGTTGGATTCTTGAAAATTGGGAAACTGCAAACTTTGTTAAGACAAGTAATTGCAATCTCAAATGTTTGGCTTAGGATCAATGGGCCCACCCTTATACAGATCAAATCTCTTTTGACATTTCTCATTTGTCATTTTGGATGTTATTGTGTTACTTTAACTTTTGTTTGAGTGAACCCTCTAGGCTAGATTTGCAACTTAAAAAAGTTTTTAGCTGTACATGTTGTAAAAGCATTTAGAAAAATATATTAGAACATGTTATGAAAATCATTTGGGAAATTATATTGATGGTATTAATGCAATTGTGTATGTGTTTGTATTTTCCATCAGGTTATTAAATTTTGATCAATGTGAAAGAGTGCATCCAAATTTATTTATTTTGTTTTTTTTTTTTTTTAAAGAAGAAAACTTATTTCAACGTTTACAAATTGTTGAAACTAATCTCAAGTACCATTTATCAACGGTTGAATGCATGTGGATAAAAGTAATAAGCAATATTACTTCGACATTTATTAACCGTCGATAAATGTAACGTTTCTTTCAATAGTTGCATAGGCCATAGAAAAGTATTCTCGACATAGTTTTTAGTGATAAATCTCAACAGTCATTTTAACCGTCGAAAATACTTTTTTCGACCGTTGAAAATTACCAAATTTCTTGTAGTGAGTCTAGAACTAGAAGGTAAGAAACTTGACATTGAATTGAAAGGCTATTCTATCAAATATTTTGAGAAGCAGTGGTATGGGGCTTTATGTTAGCTTTCCATTCTATATATATAGCCATTGAGATAAATCCCAATCCCACTTGAATTGTATAATGAAAAAAAATCGATACATGACAAGTTGTGATTAGTGGAATATAGAGTGATACACAAAAAGTGGTACAGATGGTTTGTATTTATATAATAGTTTTGTAATTTTTCTTTTCCTAATTGAAATAGAAATAGAGTCCTCACCTAAAAGAAAATTAATTTTTATTATTCTAAAAATAGAAATACAGTAAAGATTAATTTCTATTAAAAAAAAAAAAAACAGAGAAAGAGAGACATTAGTTGAATCTAAAACTTTGGTTGGCCTCTCAAAAAAAAAATTGAATTGGGTTCCGATTGGTTGAAGATTGGTGAGGACACTTTCGGCATAACAACAAAAGGCCCATAGTTTGTTTATGTGATCCATGAAATTCAGCCCAAGAAGTCAGTTATGCAGCTCACCCAAACCGCAAAGCTCAGTATTCAAGTCAATAGCTCATACAAATAAAAAAATAAATCAACAGCCCATAAATTTGGGCCTGAGAATCAATTTAAACTAGGCCCACTAAGTCAACCCAAAAGGGCCATTAACAAGGCCACGAAACCAGCGCCATTGCCCATTTACATTGGCAATAGAAGTAAGGTGTAGACGTCTAATTTGCTTAACTGGTAAAGTCTTTTATTTAAATAAAATATTTGGGATTCGATCCTCGCCTATATCAAAAATCAATTAGTGTTTTATTTGATAATAAAGAGCTCTCATCAGAATTGAAGATTAAAATTCTCTAAAAAAAATAAATAAGAAAACATTGGTAGCAGAATCTCAAATGCCAAAATAAATGAAGTCGACCAATTATGGCCCACAAAAATTAGCAACAATAATAAGTTAGGTCAAGACTTAGTGTGCGTTTGGGACAAGCTAAAAATTTTAGCTTTATTAGCAATTCCAGCTTATTTTTGCTACTATTCATGGATCCCATTGCACTTTTTTGTACTATTCATGGGTCTCACTGTACTATTCAACTAATTTTTACCTTTATTTAAAATACTTTCAGCAAAAAAATTTTAATTTCAGCTAAATAAGTTATTCCCAAACGAACACTTAATTAAAGTACTACTTCTTCCTCTCACTACATGGACCAAACCCACACAAAGTAAACAAAGGAAGAATATAAGGAGCAGTGGGTTGGAGTTATAAGCTCAAAATATGGGAGTCAAATTTTATAAGCTCTAGACAAGAAACTACAACACACAATTACATTTAAGGGTCTGTTTGGTTGAAGAGATGAAAAAGTGGGAAAATAGAAAATAGAGAATTTCTTCATGGTGTTTGGTTTGGGAGGTAGAAAATTAGAGGAATATAAAACTCTTTTATTTCGTTGAAAAGAAAAATAAAAGGAAGGAAAATGTAGTTTGTATAAATATACTTTCATGCCCCTATTAGATTTTTTTTTAAGTTACACATTATATATATATATATATTTTAATTTTGTATGGATAAATATTTCATTTTTTTACAACCATCCAAAACATGTGAAAAAATGCTTCCAAAAATAAAATTTGAAGAGGAAAAAAAAAAGGATAAGAGGTTTGGCAAAACCAAAAAGAAGAAAAGAACATTGGAAGGGGATTATTTTTGTCCACAACGCAACCCAAATTTTATTTCCCAATTTTCTTTTGTACTTTCTCTCCAAATTGGAGAGATAGGTTTTTGGCGGGCCTTGTGAGAAAATACCTGAGCCCAAACAAAATCTCTCCAATTTTCTATCCTAACCAAACAACCAAAAAACTCATTTTCTCTCCTCAATTTATTATCCTCGATGATTTCACTCCAACCAAACGGATCCTTAAACACTCATGCATCCTGAAACCCTAAGCTACATTCAATAGATATACAAAGCATGTTTATGAGTTCTTAACTATATAGTTATGGGAATGTCCATTTATCTTTCAACTCAATATAGATTAACCACATGGGGTTTCTCCCAAAAAAAAAAAAGCCACATGGGAGTTTTGTGTACCTTTCTCATAAATTTATGGGTCGATTCTTATAGAGTGCTCTATCCCTAGAAGAGCATACCATTCTCATTATTGCACGTGTTCCCACTTTATAAAAATAAATTCTATTTATCTCATTTATTAGAATTATTTTAAATTTAAAAATAAATTATATTTATATTATCAATTATTTTTAAGATTAAAGTTATACTACCACTTAATTGAAATAAGCTTGCTTTGTTAAAAGCACAAAGGGTCTTAAATAAAAGACTAAGACTAAATTACAAAGTAAATTATTAAAGTTTGTGGTAATTTTAATTTTGCTTCTTAAAATTTTTAAAATTTGAATCCACTCCCCTACTATTAGGTATTGTTTGGATTTATTCTCTTTCATTAATACATTGTGCCTAATTGTTTGTCACGTGTCAGATTAATCAAAATAAACGTATACATAAAGAGTGCAAAATCAAAGTAATCCTAAATATAAATGGTATAAAACTATAACAAATAACAAACAAAAAGGGTTTCATTGGGGTGCTTACTTTACAAACATTGTGACACAAAGCATTGACAAAAGTAGCAAATCCAATCGAAACAATATATAACGAAGATATCCAAAACTTTAGAAGTGTGAGTTATATTAAGACTACAACCAATTTTACACCAATTTTCACAACAATTTCATATGGCATACTTTTGCCGTAAATATCTTATGTGACTAACTGTAAGCAGTAAAAAAAAGTGATAAGTCCATATAAAAAAGATCGATAGTGTCCAATAAAAATAAAAAAAAAGATCGATAGTGCATCACAATCTACCCATAGAATAATTATGAAAAATTATGTGATAAAAGTTATGGTTAAAAAAAAAAAAATGTTAGAACTACAAATTTTGTCACAACTTACTCACATGAAAAATTGCAAGTGATAAAATTATTGATATGGACCCGTACTTACAACTTGTCAAGTGATTGAGTTACGGCAAAAGTTAATTTTTTTTTGGTTAAAAAAAAAAAAAAAAAACCAAATAAAAAACAAGAGCTTAACCGCATACAAGTACAACTCTTACAAAAACGGCAAACCACCAAACCCAATCAAATCAAATCTCATCCGCCCCTCTTTTCACTCTCATCCACTTCTCTTTTTTCATACCCCAAAATCAAATCTCTCTCTCTCTCCAAACCCAAACACACTCTCTCTCTCTCTCTCTCTCTGGTGAAACCCTAATTCCCAATCGATCCGCAAATGCCGCCTCCGAACAACAAATCGATGATGATGAACAACAGGCCAGGAAGAATCGGCGGCGACTCCGACGAATCGGAGACGCCGTCGAACAATCTCTGGGTCGGTAATCTAGCCAGCGACGTTGCGGACTCAGATCTCATGGATCTCTTCGCCCAGTACGGTGCGCTCGATAGCGTTACCTCCTACTCTGCTCGCAGCTACGCTTTCGTCTTCTTCAAGCGAATCGAAGACGCTAAGGCCGCCAAGGATACCTTACAAGGCGCCGATCTCCATGGCCACCCTATCAAGATCGAGTTCGCTCGTCCGGTTTGTTCTCATCAATTTGTTCTTCTCCTGTGTATATATATAAATACGATTCGTTTCGTGACTTTGAAATTTTGTGCAGTTTTTTATGCGTTTCAACAACTCTTGAGTTTCAACCTTTTGATAATGATTCCTTATCAAATCAGATCACTAGAAGAATGATTTTTTTGTTTTGATTCTCGGGATTAGGAATTAGGTTCAATTCGATTCTGCGTGCAATTGTCACTCAGATTTGGAGATCAATGTGATCTAGAATTTAATTTGGGTTTAGACAAAGGAATAATGAAGTAAAAGCAACCAAACCCTTGATAATGATTACTTATCGAATTAGATCACTAAAAGAATAATTTTAATTTTAATATTTGGGATTAGGAAGTAGGTTCAATTTGGTTCTGTGTGCAATTGTCGCTAAGATTAAAATTTAAAATTGGGTTCTAACTAAGGGATAATTTTTGGGATTAGGAAATAGGTTCAATTTGGTTTTGTGAGCAATTGTCAATAAGATTTAAAGATCAATGGGGTCAAAATTTAAAATTGGGTTTTAACAAAGGGATAATGAAGTAAAGGAAAGTTCATGCCATTTTGTAGTAAAAAAAGAAATCATAATTAGTTTACGGCTTCTACAAACTTCAGTATTACCATCTCAACCCAATGTTGATTTCGAAGATCCAATGGGATCAGATTATGCAGTTAACCATGATGAAGAATTTGTGTTTTTTTTTTTTGGGGGGGGGGGTGGGGGGGTGTTCGATTATTGTGAATGGGGTAATTAGGTTTAATTCTATTGCAGGCCGTGCGCAACATAACGTCAAGAGCAATGCGATTGGACAAGTAATAATGCTTTATAGAAACATAAAGGAAAACTTTCCCAAGGTACACAGGCAGTGTACTCAGTATACAACAAAACATCCACAAAGGTTACATAAATAAAAAAAATTCTTCTCTCAAATGTAGTTTTCATTGTAGGGTACTTGTCCATGAAGTTGATAGCAGTAGGTTTGGCAAACCCTAGTAACAGCATACAAACCCTGTCAATGGGGATGCTAAAATTACATTTTTAATTTTACAAAAATTATACCACTTCAAGGCACTCGATCGCAAAATGTGAATGCTTGTAGCAAAAGTACCTAATCACCTTCGAACACGTCAACATCAAACAGATTTTCACATATAGTATCTCTCTACAAATTTGAATATAATGAGGTGGTTTCGTAGATATTTAAACAAATTTAATGAAAGCAATAGAACGACGCTTTGCTCTAATTATGCAAATTTGAGGACCAAGAGTTGGAGCAGCACCTTAAGTGAGGATGTGAGGATCAACTTGATGCAAAGCATTCTCTTGATAAAAAGCACCAAATAGATGAACTCAAGTTGCATGTGTGTTCTACTGATCAATTCCACTAGGGATCAGAAATTGAGCTTGAGGTTTACTGTAAATTCGTTTTCAATTTTCATTTCTCAGATGATGAAAAATGTTACATTGATTTCAAATTTCAAATAATTAAATATAGATTATTATTGTGAATTTTGATTATGGTAACTTTGCTAGAACCTTGGGCTTCATATCAAGTTAGGAGCTGGTTAGTTTTCATATATAAGAGGCACCACAATGCAAAAATCAGCCTTAAAATTTTGCTAAACACTATAATATGTGCTATGCATATAAATTATTTTTCAATTCTGACAAAATGTGATCTCATTACACAAGCATTTTGATACCTAAGAATGAGCTTGAGAAGAGCCAAGAATTTGAGAGAGATATCTGGATTTTAATTTTTAAAATTTCTGGCATTGAGTGTACTTGATTCTTGCTGTAAGGGTGCTCATGGATAAAATATCCTTTCTACATAGGTTATCCTTCTAAATCTTATCTCAGCTTAAAAGAATGGCTGCAAGAGCTGTATGTGTGCAGTACTTCAATCTTGTAAGAGATTTTTAATGCCCATAAACAAGGCTGATAGGGAGTAGTTTTGACAAACCTCTCTTCAGAGAGTCTCCAGTAGAGCTGCATCCTTCCTACTCAGACCTGATAATGCTTACTTCAAATTTATATTTTATGGGTGATAACCAGCTTTGTTGGATATAAGAATTCTTCAAATTAACATCAATGACATCATCAGCCTGTGCATTTTTTTTAATACTTTTACAGTAGAAGCCACCAATTCTTTGCCAATCTCTAGCATTTCAACAAATGAAGTCACCAACACTAATCACTCACCTTCTGATTTGACCTTTCTTGAAAATACCATCTAAGGGCCTGATGTATTCATTTTAATTTTGGAGATAATATTAATAAAAATTAAAAATTATTTACAAAGTTTGCTTTATAAACTTTAGAGAATGAAGAGGGATTGTTGAAAAAGATATCCTTGATCCAAGATTCCTTTTTGGCATGAAGGGATTTAAAATCCCTACATGCTTCTTGCACTTGATCATGTAATTAACAATACAAAAATGATCATTTGATTGTGTTATGTAATGGGTTGGAAAAAATTCCTCCCAATTCTTATATAAAAATACTATCATACCTATCAAAATAAAAAAGATTCCTCCCAATTTGTTTGGAGAAAAACTGTCCTTAATATATGTGTGAATGATATCTGACTGCTATATGCAGGCCTATATGCATGGCATTGATGTTTTATCTGATGACTAATGTTTTATTATAATTGTAAAGATAAATGCATCTGCTTCTACAGGCTAATAAAGAACTTCATTGGTTGTTCATGGATTAGTAGTACCAGCAATTTTTTCTCTTTCAAGCTAGTAATATGATTTTTCTTTTTTCTTTTGACACCAAATTGGTCTTTTGAACCCAAATATAGTACTTCGTCTTGTTATTAGTTTTCTTTCTACTGAACTATCAAATGACGCAATTTTGAGATGCTTATAAATATTAAAAAATCCCACTTTTCAGGCAAAACCTTCTAAGCATCTATGGGTGGGTGGAATTAGCCCAGCAGTTTCCAAGGAAGAATTGGAAGAAGAATTTCTTAAGTTTGGTAAAGTTGAGGATTTTAAGTTCCTTAGAGACCGCAATACTGCATTTGTTGAATACCTTAGATTGGAAGATGCTTCCCAAGCCATGAGAAACATGAATGGTAAGCGCATTGGTGGTGAGCAGATACGTGTGGATTTCCTTCGGTCGCAGCCCACGAGAAGAGTAAGTCTCTTGTACAGAACTTTAGTTTTCTTTTTATGAGATGTTGTAACTGTTATTCAGAACTTTCCTTTCACTTCAATCTGCAATGAGCTTTATATGTCCTGTGTTCATATCAACAGGAGCAGTGGCCTGACTCCAGAGATGGGGACTTTCAGGGCAGAAGCATGGGACCTGCTGATTCCCATTTAGGTCATAAGAGACAACTGGTGAGTCTCAGCCTGATAACTCTGTTTTACTAGATAAGGCAAAACTTTCTGTCTACAGCATGTCTCTGGTGCCATGTGTCTTAGAGGAATTGTGTAGACTGGTTGCATCAAATTATTTCTATCCTTCAATGGACCAAATCACTGATTTGGTTGGATCTGGCACTATTTTTATTTTTTGTTGATCTGCTTATAGAATCTTACATGAAGTATTTGCCTATAGCTTCCTTTTATTGGGTTATGTTGCTTTAAATTTCTTTTATCTTGTTACAGCATCCTCAGTCCTCTGTGGGGCGAAAAGGAGATGGTCAACCCAGTAATGTTTTGTGGGTAGGTTACCCTCCTTCTGTTCAGATTGACGAACAAATGCTCCATAATGCCATGATCTTATTTGGTGAAATCGAGAGAATTAAGAGTTTTCCTTCAAGACACTACTCCTTTGTAGAATTTAGGAGTGTGGATGAAGCTCGCCGAGCTAAGGAGGGTTTGCAGGGCCGGCTTTTTAACGATCCTAGAATAAGCATTATGTTTTCAAGTAGTGAGCTGGCACCTGGCAAAGAATACTCTAATTTTTATGCTGGAACTAAAGGGCCAAGGCCAGAGTTTTTTAATGAACATCCTTTTCGACCTGTACAGATGGATGTGTTTGGTCATAATCATCCTATGGTCCCAAATAATTTCCCTGGACCGTTACCATCTATTCCAATGAGGCCTTTTGGTCGTCAAGGTAGTCTTGAACCTCTGCTTCCAGGCCCAGAATTTGATGATTTGACCACACATCATAATTTTCAGGATGGTAACTTGAAAAATATGATGGGTCCAAACTGGAAAAGGCCATCTCCTGCACCTGGAATGCTCCCTTCTCCTGCACAAGGTATCAGACCGCCCCCAAGATCCACGTCTGGTTCTTGGGACGTGCTTGACATGAATCAGTTTCAAAGGGGTTCTAAAAGGTCGAGGATAGATGATGCTTTGTCCATGGAAGATGCACCTTTTCCTTTGAGAAAGATTGATGACCGGGGCTTGGGATTGGATCAATCATATGGGCTTGGTCCAGTGACTGATGGAGGTGGTGGACCTTTTGCAAATGTTCAAGGGAAGAGTAGCCTTAGTCCTGTGGGTACAAGGGTCATGGCTGGTGGACCTGGTCAGGGTCAAGTTGATAATGATTACATATGGCGTGGCATTATTGCTAAGGGGGGCACTCCTGTTTGTCAAGCTCGTTGCATCCCTTTAGGAAAAGGAATAGAGAGTGAGCTGTGAGTATAATTTTCTCTTCTTATTTTCTGTCTTTCTTATCATTTTATTTTTGCTGCTGTTTAGGGTGCTTTACTAATTTCTATTTGTTGTATGTCCCAAGCAAGCATTTTTTTAGGTATTTGATAATACACATCATTTTATTGCCAAAGATATTTATATATTTTTGATAAATTCCAAAGATATTTATGAATTGGAGACAGTTCATCTAAATTAATTATGTTTTGTTTTGGCATTATTTCATTGAATAGAACTTTTCTGAAGTATGAAACAAGTTGGAGCATTGTATTTTTCTTGACTTCATAGACCTCATTTGTGATTTGACTGAAACTTTTAGATGAAATTGGTAATCAATATTTGTCTAAAAAAAGCAAGTGAAAGGAAAAACATGTGTAAGCAATCAAGAGAGTACATATATTTGTAATGCACACTGAGTTTTTTAGTGTTCAATCTACAAAAAAAGTTTCTTAGTTTTCAAGTTGTTCATAAGTCGTTTGGATGTTAATACTACGCTTTTTTAACCTGCTCGCAACATTTTTCCCCCTACTTGAGAACTTGTGAGTTTAACAAAGGTTTCTTTTTCACTTGGTGCAAACTGCTATTTTCCATTGTAATTTTGTACATCTGATTTGCTTATTTGTCTTCTCAGTCTCACCTATGTGGAAAATTTCTGTTTTGCAGTCCTGAAGTTGTTAATTGCTCGGCCAGAACAGGATTGGATATGCTCACAAAACACTATGCTGATGCCATTGGGTTTGATATTGTTTTCTTCTTGCCCGACAGTGAAGATGATTTTGCTTCCTACACTGAATTCCTTCGCTACTTAGGTGCCAAAAACCGTGCTGGTGTTGCCAAGTTTGATGATGGGACCACCTTATTTTTAGTTCCTCCGTCAGACTTCTTAACTAATGTTTTGAAAGTTGCCGGCCCTGAACGTCTATATGGCGTGGTTCTTAAGTTTCCACAACAAGTTTCTAGCGGTACATCCATTCCACAACAATCACATCTTCCCATCCCTTCTTCTCAATATATGGATAGACAGCAGATTCCTCCTCGCACTGAATATGGTGTAATCTCATCAAAGGAGGAACAAGCTTTGCCAATGGATTATGACAGGGTTTTGCATGAGGATGCAAAGCTTCCTCCAAAATCACATTTTCCAATTGCTAGTGAGTCCCCAGCAATGCAGCCAGTACCCCAAGACTATGCTTCTACTAATGCACTATCAGTGTCCCAAGCTGGAGTGACATTAACACCTGAGCTTATTGCCACTCTGGCATCTTTGCTGCCTGCAAATGCACAGTCTTCTGGTTTAGAAAGTGCAAAGCCTGCATTGGGCTCATCATCTGTCAGGCCTTCAATTCCGCCTCAAGTTGGACCCAATAAAGGGACCCCATCTCAAGACTGGAAACAAGATAATCAAGCTTCTGACCATATGGGTCATCCATTGCAACAGTTGGGGAATCAGTTTAATCCCCATGTACAAAACCTTTCCCAATACCATCCTTACCCATCTGTCTCAAGCACACCTACCCATTCGGCCTCATTGTTACACGGCACTGCCCAAATCCATGACTCTTCTGTAAGCCTACCACCACAGGCTGCAATTTTGTCTCGGCCTATGAACCAAAGTGGACAGCTTGCTGCTTCTCCTCATGTGAGCCAGCAATATCAGCATGAAATTCCCCCCAGTAGTCAAAGAGGCTATGGGATGGTTAATGGGATGGAGGCTTCTGGATTATACAGCTCACAAGCTTTCCAGCCAGCCAACAGTCCTTTAACCTCATCTAATCAGGCCCATGGTTCTCTTCTTTCCCAGCCACCAAGCTCGGAGATCCCCAATCAGATGCAGCAGCTTCAATCTGCACTCTTTGGCGCTGGCCAGGGCACACCAGAAGTTGAGGTTGATAAGAACCAGCGGTACCAGTCGACTCTACAATTTGCTGCTAACCTCCTCCTCCAGATACAGCAGCAGCAGACAACCAATCAGTCAGGACGAGGACCTGGAAATCAACAATGAGGTAATTCCTCCTCCATGAGTAATATTATTCAGTGATGGAATCCCTTTTTTGAGAAAATATCTCTATTTAAGTATGGAAGTGGGTTGTTAGCTAACTTAAGTAGTTTGCATATGGTAAATGTCTGGGGTCGTAAGCTGTCTTTGTTCCTTTTGTCTGCATATAGTGAACATTTAGTGCGATTAGTTGTTTTCATGTTTAATTCCATATCAAAAGTTTTGGATAGCATCATAACTAAGGAAATTGAACTTTATGATATAATTTATGCCAGCTAGAAGCCTTGGTATAAACCTCTTATGAAGTGAATTGTTAGCGGATTTTAGTTCCTTGATGGTCAAAAAAATTTAGAATACTATTGTTGAGATGAAAGTTATACACATGGGACAAGATGGCATTTTAAAAAAAAATTTCTTTTGAAGTTGTAAGAGATGTTATAAGGTGGCTAGAATGAGAGAGATGTTATTAATGCAGCTTAGAATGAGGTGTTTTCTTTTAAGGTAGGCTTCTGGTAAGGCTCAAGGGATTTGATATTTTGATTCCATCATCTCTCCGGGCATTTGAAGAGGAAATGCAAGATTTTCCTGCAATTCAGATTGGGACCTCATTATTTTAAGCTTTAGGAACCAATGATGGTTGGAGTGAATATGTTTAACATTCTTTGCCCTTTTGGACTGGGTTCAAATTTGGCTCCTGTTCATGAAAGAAAATTGACTTCTAACCTCGTAAGTTGTGGGGTTTTGTTCCATCTCTTGAGTGTCTTAGAGTCAGCATGTTGTCTCTTGGAGTAATTGATAAGATATGCGGTTGCAGCTCCAGTTAGGGAATTTATTATTCTGGAAATGTTTTGAATAACTCTTAGTTGATGAAGGCTCTGCCAAACGTCCTGTAGGTTTAGATATATGCATCTTATTTGTCCACTGAATTGGGAAGCTATATTGTTTTAAGGTGGAACCGTGTGCTTTTGAGATCTACATGCTCCATGGTTAGAATCTCCAATGGGTCACAGTGGCTTGGACCTAAGTAGGCCAGAAAAGTCAATACAACCTTTTTGCAGTCTTTATATGTAGGCAACAGTTATCCTTCATTCTTTTAGAGATTCATTTATGAACCTAGAGGCATTGATGAGTGGATGATTGATGGTCTATTATTTTGAGATACCTTGTAAAGGATTTTCAAGCACTCTTCATTGCCCACAAAAATATAAATATCACTGGGGTTTGCCATTTGCTTGGAATAGCTTTGTGGTAAAGTGGATTGCTTATAACATTTAAGGGACACGCCTGTTGAGTAGAAGATTGGATAATACTTTGTGGACAAGGTGTTCTCTTGATGGTTGGGTTCCCTGGTTAGTATGTGTTAAGTTTATTGTAGATATTCAGAGAAGATGTTTGAAGGATTTTGGCATGTCAAGTGCTTGTTCTCTTAATTAGAAACTTCTTTCTAGAGTTTTAACTACACAAGGTGTCAAATATACCTGACTTGTTCACTTATCAAAAAAAAAATATACCTGACTTGTTCATGAGGTCAATATGTAATTTTGTATTTCAATATGCTTTTACTACTCTTAGGCATCAATCCTAAGTTGGGAAGTGCTTGGATAGACAAATGCATTGTGTAGAGTATGTTATCTAATTCATTCTGTACTATATACCTTCCTCTAGCATGATTTGTTAATTTTTATTATATCTGTTAATTGCTCTTCTTATTGCATTTAGTATCAGCATTGTTTTTTTTTTACGATTTCACTTCTTCTTGAGTCTATTGTCAAAATTCATTAGTTATTGCATATGTTTGTAGTAGCTTATAGTTGTGTGACATATGAAAGCTTTTTATTTTTTATTTTTGGTGATCATCTCTGATTACTTAGTACCTAACTTTAGGGTGAGAATTTCTTAAACTTTTTAAATTGTAACTGTGAAATGTAAACTGCACTTTGAAAGGGGTCTTTGGACTTAATTCTTAATAGTATTTTGGTATGTTTAGTAAATTTATATTTGTAAATATAGTTTTACCGTTATTTAAGACCAATACCTTAGCAAACCATCATATGAACGAATTTCACATGATGATCCATGAACTCCCTTACTTTCCTCCATCTTTTGCCTTCTAAGAATGGCAATATAAAAATAATGCAGAAATCTTCTATTGACAAGTTTTTGGGCAAAACACAGATGATTTTTTGAAGATTGAATGTAAAGTTTATACATCATACTTCTAACGTTTGAATCATCACTCTATAAATCTGATATGTGCCTACCCTGATTGTTTCACTATATGGGTGGATAGACAGGGAGCTCTCTTGAAACAAAATATAACGTTAAATTCAACCTTTCAATATAGGTATTCCTATTAATTTGTCTAATTTGTAAGTCACAGAATAATAGAAATCAGAAAAACGTAAAATGCTTCCTAATGCAAAATAGTCTTAAGAACTGTTAATTTCTTTACAAAATTTAAATAACTAATGATATTTTCCACCATATAACATAAAACATAAAACTATGCAATAGTTTGAATATCTCTATGTCCAAACTGGAATCAGTTTTAAGAATATCTTATCCTTGAGGTAATGCATAGCGCATAGCTTACCTGAACTCGACTAAAATCTCATCCCAAGGGCAAAAAAATTAATCCTGAGCTCGATGACATATATCTTTCCTTTGCTACCAAGGGGAAAAAAGAGAGCAATCGATCTAAAGTTATTAGAGCCGTCGCACACTCGCACTAGTGTATGTATATAGTATTGCACGTTCCTATATAGACATTGCACGTTCCCAAGTACGTTGAGGAACCGTATGAGCTTTTGGAAATTCATTATAATGGGTGATTACAAATTGAAAAACCATTATTAGCTTCTTCTTCTTCTCTCTCTTCTTTTTTCTTTTGTTTTTAAATTATTATTTTTTATAATAAAAAAATCCGGGTGGGAAAAATCAGAAGGAAGTTGGTTTGATAAGCAATATTCTTAGATGCCCAAGTAAATCATTCAGGAAAAGGAAATCGTAAACAGAATCGACTTATAGCCTTGTTTATTCATTAGTTATTAAATTTTGAACCAATGCTTATTATTATAGTATTAAAATTGTGCCCGGTAGATCTAATGGTTCCAAATTTGGCAAAATATTTATTCCCCTAATTTTTACATGCTGTCTACCTTGGACCCATGCATCTGGATCTGGTGGCCCTCTTTTTATTTGTTTATTAAACTTCAATTTTTCAGAAAAGAGAGAATTAGTATGTAATATGGATGATGTGTTTTTTTTTTTAAACACCATATTTATAGGTTCATAAATAATACGAAACCAGAACCATCATCTCAAATTAACTTGTACGAGTCAACTCAACAGAACAGTGTCAGGTTACTTGTTGGTTCACTTCTTGTCGACTTAACCACAACTAGATGGTTAAACAAATGCCTCAAACTCTACTGCCTAAAAATCAACAGAATCAGTGCGTTTTTATGCCTAAAAAATACACTTCCCAGAAACAAGGTTTATCTTTTTTGGCTGATGTCGTAGATCTTCAATGAAATTGCTATGAAATATCTAATGGAATTAAAATGATACACAACTCTTAATTTTTTTTAAAGGGGTCGAATAATAGGAAAAAAAGTAGGTTGGATAGTGGGCTGAATGGTGATATAAATTTACAACTGGTCTGGCGTTACGCCTTTCCTATGATATGTTATATATACTTTTACGAAATTCTCTCTTGGTGTGGAATCCTGGATCATTTATGTTCTATCAGTGTGTACGTTTGTGTATTTGTAAACTCAAAGTGATTTCATTTTATCATCATTATTTAACGAAATAGAATTGTATCATAATGTTACAAAAATAGAGTACAATCTTACCAAAAGAAACTCAGAGTTTGATTTTATTTATTATTATCATTTTAAAAAGAAAATGGAATAAGAATTGGTACCATCTTGTAATTGTAAAATCGGGTCTAAATGTCTTCGAAAGAATAAAAAATCCATCCAAAACACTGAAATCTTCAACCAAACTTTTTCATAGAATTATTTCCCGGTCGGTATATTCTAGTAGAAACATTCCAGTAGAAACTCCCAAAAAAGTGCTGTATTCAAAAGATTGGTTGGAAGCCTTAAAAGTAAATTGGCAGTAAAATTGAACATTGATGCGAAGAAAATGACACCAAGGGGTAGCAACTACGTGAATGCATTTTGTATAATTTACTACGTGATTATTATGTTGCTGAGAGTGACAAATTTGTAGGCTGCGGGATGGCAATAGTGGCCCTGTTACTTGAAACTGGATCTTGAATATATTTAACATTTTACCCTTTTTTGGGATACATCGATAATTGTGTGTGGGAGGTTTGAATTCTCAATGTTTTTGCGAGTGAAAATACTAGAAGGTGCTAAGCAATTGAGTTTACTAGAAGGTGCTAAGCAATTGAGTTACAAAGGGCTGTATTTTCTACTAGTGAGGAATTTCAACGTGTGAGGAAAGAAGAGGAAAACCGTAAAATAAAACAAATTGTAGTGTTAGAAAAATAAATGAAAGTATGATGCTTTTAATTGTATGGCAAGCACGGCTGCCAAGTTATCTTTTCGCAAGTAGTTCTCACTATAAGCTTTTCAAGGATTGTTTTATTTGAAGCCAAAATGTGGCATACGTCCTCTGCTTATTTTTCATCATATAGGCCCCAAAAGTGACTACTAGTCTATAACTAGTTGCTTGTGCAAAGACTTAAATTTTAAGCGATTGGGCTAATATCAAATACAGCATCATTTTCGTACACAGCCTAACAGTCTCTAATTTTGATCTTTCCCAACATGTAGGTGCTTTGGGCTTTCTTTTTCACAAAAATGGACATTCGGAATTTTCAAATGGGAACGCTGCGTGTGAATTGGGTGGGGTTGACTTGACTTGATTTGCTGGTTCTCAAAGGCTGTATGTATACCTGTTACCTGGGGGCGATGAAGTAATTGCATTAGGAGAATGTACAAAATGTTTTTTTTTTTTTGGGGTTTTTTGATAGCTTTTTCCCTTTTGTGTTTTACTTATCTCAGAATCTATGGCTTTAACTTAATCAATTTTACTTTCTGTTCTTAATTTTTCTCGTTAATTACTTAATTATATGTGGTTCCTTCCTAATCATCGAACAATATTATATAGGAGCCTTATAATGGAGACAATGTTGAACTTCTCTTAACAAATAGCCATTGTTGGAAGTGACTGGACAACATTTTTTGGTATATAATTGGTTGACCATAGAAGGAAAGAAGAACGAACCTATTATCAGCAGCAGTGAGCACGTCCATTTCATTACTTTTCCATTGCAACTTCTTCTCTCTTTTATGGGGACAATGTCCATTGCAACTTATACCGAGACTCTCCCGCCCTCTTTTATCTTTATAGGGGGTTAATATTCCTTTATTAAAAAAAAAAAGACACTAGCCTAAATCCATTAAGGAATCACATCTTTAAAAAATGTTCTCCGAAAAGTAAACCCAGAAAACCAATACCAATCTAGCTACATTACAAGTATGTTAATTAATGAATTAAAGTAGTTACAATTAAAACCTAAGTGGGTAAATATGCAAAGTGTTAAGCTGTTCTAAATCCCACGTGGAATAACAAAATCTCCTAATCAGAATCTTGGGATCACATTTAAGGTATTTTGCACACTTAGAGGTGTTTGAGAAGTCCTGGACAACAACATCATCCTGGGGTCACATTTAAGGTATTTCGCACACTAAGGTGCTTGAAAATTCCTAGACACCAGCATTAGCCAAAAATAAATTAAAATAAATCTAAATCATAAGTGGGTAAACTGTAATTAGTTTGTATCTTTATTTCTTTTTTAGTTCCACTTTCATCCAACCAAACTTTAATATAAAGTTTGAGTCAAAAGTCTCTTTAGTGGAAATCTTAGGCAATCAAATTGATCTACCATATGTTATAGGCTAATGCCTATTAGTCCTAAAAAATATATATATATTTCAATTCGAAGTCAAAATTCTAAAAAGTTACAGCTATATCACTAAATAATTTAAAATTTGAAATTAAGTCATTCAGACAATCTAATAAAAATTGATGAAGTGTCATGTTAATTACTTACATGAGAACTAATGTGGTTAATATAAGTTCACTCCAATTTTTATGATTTTTCACACATAAAAACATCGATGATGAGCCAAGAATCATGTAGCTCAACTGGTACTTCTAGTATTTTTAACGGATACATTTAGAATTTGAATCACCCCACCCCAACTATCAATGTATTAAAAAAAATGTGATGATAATGTAATTTTTGTGGCTCGCCCATGACCTCTTCCCCCTCCCTCTCCAATAATTAAAAATCTTATCTCTAGGTCTTCCATTTCTTTAACCTAACAGCCATTTTGAAGTAGCATTCATAAAATAAGTTTATCTAGATTTATTTTAAAATAAGTTTATTAGATTTTGTCATATCATTAACATTTAAATAAAAACATAATTGTCACTCTTTTGATACCTATTTAAAATATTAATGATGTGATAAATTCCAATTGATTAATATTTCAAGATGGATGATAAGATTGTATACTCTTCCTTTATGACTTAAAAAGAAACAGTCATCTATACACCCATTTTGTTCCTTCAAGTTTTGTCATCATGTTTTGGCCTTTCACCTTACATTATAAGGTTACAATTTTAACAATGAATAATACTTGTCAGACATGGTAAAAGTTGGGTTGAAATTTGCTAAGTAAAGACTAATATAACAAACTAGTGACTACTACATATGCCCTGTGTACTGGTAGTCATGTGTTATAATAGATATTGAACCCATATTAAAATCAAGAACCAGAAGAATAAAATAAAACAAAACAAATAGAACCTAAAAAGAATTAACCTTGTATTGATATTATAAACCAAAAACAGAGAGAAAAAAAAAATCTTTTTTTTTCTTTTTTCTAAATGACAAATCAATTACATATTGCATATTGTCTATACAAATTCAGATTTAACCCATGAAAGCCACGAGTAATAATCTTCAAGCCGGCATTATTGAATTGATGAAAGCAATTATTCAACTCCAAGCCGTGAAGAACACACTGCATCCTCGTCAACAAATGCCCATTATGTCTTAGACTCTTAGTCCACCATTGTTATTTTCTTTGAAGTGCACGTCCAAGAGCTTTCTGAAAGTTTGCAGAGTCGACAAGGTATCTGACCCAGCCTGGTGACTTTTCCCAGCCAAACGTTGCACTCCCAGTGTGTTAGCCACTTTCTCTAAACCCCCATAAAGGCCGTCGCAAAACTTCACCATATGCTTCAAGTCGAAAAGTCTTTTCCCAAAGATGCGCTGCACCAGGTTCATAAACCCCATCAAATCATACGGCAGTGGTTGCCGAATCAAGATTTTCATCAAGTGGGCAATGTCATAGGCACCATGAAAGGTAACCCAAGTGAAAGCAGAGTGATTGCCTAACAACCCAGATTCCAACATCAATACAGCAAAGTCGGCAGAGTCAATACCCTCCTTCAAATTCTTGTCAAAGTCGATTCCTTGGCGCTCAAGTAACTCGATCGATTCCGGGTTCTGGAGATCCTTGTAGACGTCAAAATTATTGAAGTTGAACTCCCATACGTACTGACATCCAGTACCAAAATGGGGAAGTGAGCCTTTGTCATCACAAAGAGCTAGACCCAACTGAATAATGTTGGTGGAGTTCACATTATCTCTGATTACCTGGTAGTTCCAGATCGGAGGGAGTTTTCCGAGTTCGTGCTTGTCGACATTATAAGCAGGACTGTACACAATACCAGGGAATTCTGTGTCGATTGACACCATGCGATAGCTCATCAATGCTACCTTAACAAGATCGAACTCCTCTACAAGATTTTCACTGCATGATCCATCTTGTATTTTTGCTATCTAAATCTAACACCAGCACTTAGTCGATTATTTATAAAGATGTACAAGTCGGTGATTATAAATCTAAAACTTTATAAATCCTTTCCCGAGTCTGAAATGGAAACCTAAAATGAAAATAGCAAAAAAGAGATCTACAATACAAGTAACAGTATGACTAAATCGGTTCTTATAAAAAAAATGACGTGATTGCTTTTTAAATCTTATAAATTTTTTTCCACTCTGAAAAGGAAACCTAATATAAAAAATAAATAAATAAATAAATAAAACATAAAAATGGAGCTTATTATTAAAATATAAAATTATAAAAAATAATTAAAAAAATAAGAATAACATAAAAATGGAGCTTTTAAAAAAAAAAAAATTTTATTTTCACATTGACTAATGGAAGGCCTAAATTGAATAAACTTGAAAGTTAAAAGGTTTGATTTTTTTTTTTAATTTTTTTTTATAAACCGCAATTTCATTAATAACTAAAAAGTAATTGTGACTTCTAGTTAATTTAACTGGTAAAATTTCTAATAGTTGAATAAGAGATCTGAGATTTAATCTTCGTCTATACTAAAAACCAATTGGTATCTTAATCTGATAATAAAGAGTTATTATCAAGAGCGGACGCCATAAGTTAAAACTATTAAAAAAAAAAAAAAAAATCGGTTCACCCCCTCTTTGGATAGGATGTGTTCTTTAGAAATGGTTGGATCTTGAAGGATATTAAGTTGATTTGTGAAAAATTTGTTAGTATATCCTTTGTTACTATTCCTTTAAGATATAATTGTGTTGCTCTAACTCTTGCTAGTGTTTTATAAGAGAATGATTAGGGTTTTTTTTTTTTTTTTTTTTTTTTTTTTTTTTTTTTCATTCATTGTATAGCATGATATTGAATGAATAAAGTCTACTATCACTTAGTCTTAAAAAAAAAGAAAAAAGAAATAGTTTTAAGAGTAATGGAAAGTTTAGCTAGTAAAAGAGCGTTTAAGTGCAAAGCCTCAAGGCTCCATTTTTTGCCTCTAAAGTAAGGTGCATTCACAATAGGTGCGCCTTATTGCGCTTATCACTTTTATATATATATATATATATATATATATATTTATTGAGTGTAACTTGTCTAGAAATGCACACCCCCTAATTCTTTTTTTTATTTATTTTTTCTTGATATTTTCTCCATAAATTATTTACTAATATTAGCAATTAGTCATAGGAAATTATGGCTATCGGAAATTTAAGAAAGGATATTATATGGAAGTACTCATATTTAGCTAATCCAAAAAAATAAAATGACTTCATTTACAATTTTTGTGTCAAAATTACAAAAGTAAGGCTTATCTAAATGTAATATGAATTATATAAAAAATTTTATTTAACAAATTTAAAAATAATTATTAATGAGAATTGCAATTGCATTTCTCATTAATAATTATTTTTAAATTTATTAAATAAAAATTTTTAAATGTGCCCTTCACTTTAGTAAATTATTTCTCATTAATAATTATTTTTTAATAATTTCTTAGCTATAGTAATTACACCTTTTGCCATTTGGGACTTAATTTTTTAGGAGTTATTATCAAGATTAAGGAATATTAATTACACTTTTTTTTTTGAGAAACTATTAATTACACTTTTTGATAAGGAGTAGTTATGCTATTTCCTATTTTAAGGAATGGTAATTCTCACACGTGTGGGGGACAACGATAGATCGACAAGTGTCCTTATAATTACCAAACAACATCATACGATCAGGATAACAAAACTCACGTTGTTGTTTCTTCAATCTTTCATCACCAACGCACTCCCAAAACTCAGTTAAAGCCCAAAAGGGCCAAAACATACACAAAACAAAACACTGTTGTCTCATAGCAAAACATGTAAAAAAACAGAAAAAGCCACAAACACAGACACAGTGAAAGCAAAGAGAGAGAGAAAGAAAGAAAGAAAGAAAGAAAGAGATGGATTTGGAAGCAGCGGGAGATCTAGTCCTACACACAATTCTATCCAACTTAACTCCCAAAGACACCGCCATAGCTGCCTGTGTCAGCAACAAGCTCAAGTCTTCAGCTTCTGTAGACATCCTCTGGTCCAAGTTTTGCTCCCAAGAACTCGATCTCAATGAACCCATTGATCCTCTTGGAAACCCCACCCCTTCTTTCAAGGTTAGAACCTCTTTTTTTGCTTTTTCCCCAATGCCCATTTTGCCATCTTCCCCAATTTTCATTCGTTCATTACTAGGGTTTTTGTATTCTAATTTCTGTATTTATATTATGTATGTCAATTGGAATGTAAAGCTTTCTTTTTTATCTGGGTAATGAAGTACGAAACAAACAAGTTGAATTCTTTGTTCAATTTCAGTAGTTGAATAAAATGGGGTGGGAATTTTGGGGGAAATTGAAAAAAAAAAAAAAAAACTGAATTTGTAATTTTTTTAGGTGTTTCTTTTTGAGTGTGTATATATTAGAATGGTTTTGACGTTTGGAAAAAAAAGATAGATAATTCTTTGTCAAATGACAGCAACGGAGAATTACAAGTATAGACCTCGACTAGAACTTTACTGGCACAAAGTTTATTGGAAAGAAATGTTTAACTTTTAAGGGTCCCTTTTTTTTTAATGTTTTTTTGATTTCATGGGGTACCCATTTGAGAGAAAAGCTGTTGATTTCATTTTCATCAAATTTGGTTTTTTTTTTTTTTTTTAATTTTTAGTTTAAAGGTGAGTGGGGAGTGGGCGTGAGAAATTGGTTACTGCTTTACTGAAATAACTGAAAAATGTGTATGTGGGAAAATTGGTTTACATGACTGCCTGAGTAAAATTCGTAAGAGTCAATGCTATATCATCATATATTTCTCACTTCCTTATCTTGAGCTAGACAGACATATTGATTGTTCATACCATCAGTGTAGAGATAAATTTCTGGTGGTCAATATGTTTTTAAGTAAGTAATTTGAAGACTTTTCAGTACCTCCCACAAGAAAGAAAATACCTTATTTTCACTTCATAGTCTTTGCTTTTTAAACTTTCAATGAAATTATTTTGTTGGAAAATGATTGTCAAGTACCAAACTGGATATATTGGGGTCTCCCACACAATTATGAGGGCCATTTTCTGGGTTACATGCAGTAATTTTTATGTCAATGTGCAGTCAACTTCTCTCTCTCTCTCTTTTTTCTTTTCTTTTTTTTTCTGGTTTAAAGTATTATATTAGTAGTATGCTCTATTGAGTTGTGTTGTATCATAAATTCATTTCAAGAAGTAGTTTTTTTCTTTTCTTGACTTACCTCTACCCGTCTCTCTCCAGGCATGTTATCAAGCATGGCGAGAAGCTTTCAGTATGTATCCTTGGCCGCTTGTCATGCGAGTTAAAAGATGTTGGGGGAGACTTAAGAACTGGTTGTCCATTAATTTTCCGGAAGCTGAGGCTACACTTCGCAAGGGTGTATCAGAAGTTGAGATTCAAGAGTCAGAGAGGATCTTGAAAGTGAAATTGCCTCTTCCCACGAGGATCCTCTATCGTTTTTGTGATGGTCAAGAACTTAAGGCCGAAAAATCTTCAGGAAGTGCAGGTGGAAGTTTATTGGGCCTCATAGGTGGCTATTCATATTATAATCATTTGGTAAATGTGTTTTTGTTACCTTTAAACGAGGTGGTTTTAAACACGAAGGCAATCATACGACAGATTGGTTTGTCCAGCAGATCTAAGTATATTGTTGTGGCTTTCTCCTATACAGAATCCGAGAAGTTTTTTTTCCTCAACTGTACCACCGGTCAACTCCATGTCGGTACTGTGAATCTTGCCACTGAGGGAGAAATGATTCCATGTGTACCAAATGCATTAATAAGTTCAGTGCATGATTCCAATGGTGATCAACAGCAGGACGCAATGCTGCTATGGTTAGAAGAACATGCACGTCGCTTAGAAAATGGTATGATTAAACTTCGTGAAGAAAGAGGAACCAGAAGTATCAGTCTGTTTCCAGAGGAACCTCCATTCTGTTCCACTGCTATAACCAATGGGGTGAAAGTAAGTCAAAACTTAGAACCTGCATATTTTAGCCTTTTATTATTTTGTTTTGGCACAATGAGTAAAATAGGAAGTGTAATGATTGATTAATCTGCTGAGGCATATTAGAATGTACAAATTTGGCTTTGTCATATAGGCCCTGGCATGGGAATAACGTTCTCATGGGTTCAGGTTCTTAAAACCTGTTCTTTTGACAAACTTCTTCATTGCCATTGGCTAAAAGGGAGATGATGTCTATGCTGTGTAATCAAGTGGCTTGATAGGACTTCAATTTTGCTCTTTAAAGGCATTTGGTGTTACCTTGGCTGGAAGTGAATTTCAGGCAGGGTGAATCAGAGCTATCTGCTGGTTCCAGCACCATCCCCTCTATATTTATAACTCTTTCGTTGGATAGCAGATAAGAATTGTTCACCTTGCCTCGTGTTACATGGTATATGCTTTAATCGCTTGTTATGGGAATCTGTAAGAAGGGAACTCTTAAAACACGCTTCACCATATTTGTATGGTTAGCATGTAACATCCACCATGTGCCCTGACGGGTAAAGAACAGTTTTTACAGGTCAGAATTTTAAGTAGGAGAGGATGATACACGCATGAAATGATCCCTTCTATTAAAGTTTTGAGAAAATTCAATGAACATTTGGGATGGTTTTATGGAGAAAAGAAAGGTCTTCAGTTGTTTTTAAATTTCCGGAATTTATGCTCAGCTGGAGCAGTCCTTGATTATAGTGAATTGAGTCATTTTAAAAGCATTCTCATAAGAAGAAATGTGTGGGATTTTCAACACAGCAAGGAGTTGGCTTACTAATAAAAAAGAGAAGAAAAGAAAAATTTTAGCTTATCTAAATGCTAGAAGAAGTCATAAGATAGGGTTTGGGAAATATGTAAGTATCAAAGAACTACTCTACTCTTTTATCATTGGTCTTTTCATTCTTGTCTGGTAGAAGTTGTTAAGTTGTGATTCTTATTGCTAATTGCATTACCACTACAACTACTGTCGTCTCCTCTATTGTTATATGAAAACTAATCACAAATGATTTTCACTGAAGGTTCGTGCTTCTGCGGTGTTTGTTCCAGAGATTGCTGACCTGCAAAATGAGAATACAAAGTATACATTTTCTTATTCAATCCGCATGTCCCTTCAGCCTGAAGGATGTGTCATTAATGGAATACCCTTCAGCTCATGCCAACTGAAGTGGAGGCATTGGATCATTCGTGCTAATGACCGTGTAGAATCTGATGTTAATGGTGAAGCTGTAATAGGACAGGTAGAAATCCATTTAATCTTTTTTTTTTTGCTTAATTCCCACTTGTTATTTAGTGTAAGCTTGATCTGAATGGGCAATCTAATTCTTACCTCTTTGAAGGAATCTTATAGTAATGATAGCTTCTCTCTCACTCTTTGGGTGTGGTTGAAATTAATTCAGACTTAATACTTTGGGGCACAATTGCCAATAATATCATCAAAAACACAATTTTTTGAAATCCACATGAATCCTAGAAATCTCTACAATACTCACAGGTCTGATGCCATGGGTTATAAGTTTAATCTTTAATTTATTGTTAATTATATATTTTAGTTGTTAAAAAGTATAAGTTATGATTAAAATGATCACTTATTAATAAATGATGGTCCTGTTTGTTATGTTAGTATTTGATGGGTTAGAATTTTTTTATTTATTAATTATCATAATGTAGAAAGTTATTGTTAAGATTATTATTAGCTGTATTGTTTTATTTATTTTTTAATTTGAATAATTTGTAGGTAAGATGGTTACTGAAAATTCATTTTTTGCTTATAGTTTTACTTCTTTGCTATCTATTATTGCTTTTAAATTAATTTGAGATATGTTTTCAAATATTTTGATATTTGTTACTTTTTTAAAAACCGAAAATAAACATAAATTATGTCAAAAAAAAAAAAAAATATATATATATATATATAGACCTAAAAATAAATATTAATTAATCAATTTCCATATCCCCTTGTGTTGCGTCCTGGTTTTTTAGAAATTTCCAGGTCACTTTATCTCGTGTCGTGTCATATTGGTGTTTGTGCTTCCTTGTGCGTAACTTACCAATACAAAAAAGTGATTTACTAGTTAGCAAAAGAGAAGAAACAGAAATCTAATTAGTCTTTTTGTGTTGGAGATGATGTAGACAGCTTGCTAAAATGCTAGATCAGGTGTCCAATGGCAGAACAAAAGTGTACTTGATGGAAGTTAAAAAGCTTAATTGAATGGTTTCTATAATGGTCCCTGACCAAAATATCTTACATTTTCTATTTGTGAATCAAAATTTGATGACATTTTGTTGCTGAAACATGGAACTAGTTTACTAGAACAATCCATCAGTTTCTGGTTTGGCCCTGCTCTGGCAGAAGATGAAGGAAAAATTACTGGTATGCTGAGCTTAGGGAAGTCCCAGCCCAGCCCAGCAAGGCCTGATCAACATTCCTAGTATGAAATGAACCAGGAAAACAATCACTATCATGACATGAAAAATTCCCCTTATTCAAAAATATTGATATCAACTTCTTGGTCCGCTTAAAAACCTGTAGGTCTATTGTCATATATTGATTCATAATATAAACCAAGCACAGCATCAAAGTTAACATTTTTTGACAGTTGTTCAAGATCTTATTATTGTTTTATATGTTTGCAGTACCCACTATTGCTTCCAGGTGAGAAAGAATTTGTTTACGAGAGTTGTGCGTCTCTACCAACTTCTTTAGGTTCCGTAGAGGGCTCTTTCACATTTGTCCCTGGCAGGTACTCTACATAAAACCTTCATTTGTTAAACGTAGTTTTCTTAAAATATGGTTCTACAGTTCTTATGAAATATGAGTCATATATGCATCTGGCTAAGTGCACTGCAATGACCCTACTTGCTGTAGATGAAAACATGTGCTGTCTTCAGTACTTCCTTAGGTTGCAGAATTGCACTTATGTGTGATGCAAAATCCAAAATGCGTTGTTCGGTAGAAATATAATGGCAGTAGCCATTCCGTGCCTTGTTGACACCTAAGTGGGTGGTCACACTCCTCTGTTCTTCCCTGTCCAGTCCAGAAAAATATTTGAAAAAAAAGGTATAATTTTCTTTGGAAAAAGTAAAGTCAGATGTACCAATATCTTTATGTTCATGCAAACTAAGGCAGGGAGTTGCACTAGTTATATCGACTTTGTACGTTTTCTTGCCTATATTTTAATAAGAGATGAGGTTTGAATGGGCTGCATGGGCTCACCATTTTCTTAGAATATGAATTATCAGAATGAATTTGCATGTCAATAGTATAAATATATAGCATGTGCAGATATAATATTATAGAAAAATTACCTATTAAAAGATTTCTATGTCATCTCTTTAGTATTATACAAACGAGAAATTACCAAATATCTTTGTAGCAACCCATACTTAACTATGTATATTATCTGCCAATGAGCTCCAGCTCTAATAGCACATCCCTTTATTGGGTGGAGGATAAGTTTGTGAGTTCAAAATCCATTGGGTGGATAACATTAAATGTTTTGGGAAAAATATCAACACGATTGATACTTATTAGTTTATGAGATATTAGAATTAAAAAAAAAAAAAAAAATTCCCCAAGGGATCCACCACGTGCTCATTGAGACATTATTATGGTAGTCTTGCTTGTCCTTTTTCTCTTTTTGGTCTTGGGGTTGGAGTCCTATTTACCTCACTTAGGTGTGGCCCAATGGTTCTGGTCTTGTTTTTGGGGGTAGGTCTTAAGTTTGAAACTCAGCCTCAGGTGACAATGTGACATCGTTCAGCTCAAGAACTATATCTTCCCACGACTAAAATGACTAGATCCTTGGGTGACCAGGCTATGGCTCAAACCCACCTGAGGGAGCACCCACAGCTCCCTTATCATCTAGACCCCTAGGCATTGGTTCCTTAGGGTTTGCTTGGTTGGGGAGATAGAAAGTGAGAGGATAGAAGATGATGGGAGGATAGAAAAGATTTAATTTTCCCGTGTGTTTAGTTGGAGGGATGGAAAACTCCTTTGTTTGGTTGGGAAGAAAAATGAGAGGATGGAAAATATAGTTGGTACAAATTTACTTTTATAACCCTATTATATAAAACATTATATTTTTATTATATTACTCCCAAATATATAAATACATTTATAAGCAAGTCAATCTAATTTTTTTAATTACACATTTTTTTAAGGTATATTACACAAATTATTTCTTATAAAAAAACTCTACATACAAATTTAATAAAATTTTCACCTTACCTATTAAAAAAAAAGATTATATATATAAAGAAATTGTTGCACACTTGCATGTACAGAATAATAGAAATAAACAAAAACAAAACCCATTCATTCACATCAACCTTTCGTCTACCCGTGGTCCCATATAGTTCCAGTAACTAAAGCACAGAGAGGACATTGGAGGCACAAGGGAGGAGATTTTGTGGGCGGCAAAGTCAATGATGTGAAATTTTGTGGGTGGTGAAGTCAATGGCATGAGATTTTGTAGGTGGCGAAGTTGACGATGTGAAATTTTGTGGGCGAAGAAGGACAATGGTGACTTGGCTGATGATCTATGTGGAGGACAACAGCAACTCGCCTCTAACTCGGCCTTGACTCAGATGGACAGTCTAGACTTTAAGGGGTATATGTGTCATTTCAAGATTTGAGCTTTTTCTCTCCTCTGTTTTCTTTCCGATTCAGAGAGATGAATTTTTGTGGGCCCAGGTGATGTGTTTTCTCCCTAGTTTTCTCTCCCTTAAGTTTTCTCTCCTAAACCAAACAGGGAAAACAACATTTTCACTCTCATTTTCCTCTCCCTGTTGTTTACCCTCCCCTTTTTTACTCCAACCAAACAGGGCCTCAATGTGTAGAGAGTTATTATAGCCACGCTTAAGTAGCTATGGCTTAAGTATATGCTTTGGTTGTTTGGGATTGATTGGGTTATGCCAGGTTCAGTTGTAGACTTATTATTTTGTTGGTATCATTGGCTTGGGAAGCATAGCTCTGATATTTGGGATTTGGTTCCAGGCTGCTTAATGTGGACTGAATGGAATTTTGAGGATGAGGAGAAAACTGTGGTTCAGTTATTAGAGTTTTGCTAGTGGACCCTCTTTGATTGGTCTTGATGTTGGGGTTTCTCGAATTGTTCTACCCTTTTGGATTTTCTTTCATCTATTAGAATAGATTAGGGGCTGCTTCTATCGTTTTGTTCCTTTTTTTCCTTTGTTCACTACCGTGAACTCTTTGTGTTTCTCTTGCTATTCTTTTGTTAATAATATTCTCTTCTTACTTATCAAAAAAAAAAAAAAAAAAAAAAAAAATTTTAGCCAAAATGAAAAGAAAAAGGAATCTAAACTCTTCCTAAAGGACCCAAACTGAACAGTCTCTAGGCATTTGATCTTAGCCACGTAAATAGCCATGTGTGACTTGGGTTTAACATTTATGTACTCAAGTCCTTAAAGGGTATTGACGAGAGTTCATTGCAAGCCAAGCGAATGGAAAATCTTGTTAAGGTATTGATTAAAATTTTCTGTGAAAAATTGGGTAAAATAGACCCACTATTGACTTAGAGGAAGTGTTACTAAGCGCTAATTGCGAGGTGCTTTTTACTTGATCAGTTCATGACTGGGAATTAGACCTTTTAAAGTAGTTTTTTTTACTTGGACTGTGGCCAAGGGAAAGATTCTTACATTGGATAATCTGAGGAAGAGGAATAATTGTGTTGTTAGCCGTTGTTGCATGTGCAAGAATAGTTGGGAATCAGTGGATCACTTTTTATTCACTGTACTTGTGCATAAATAGCTTGTGGACTTTTGTGTTTAGTTTGATTGGTGTCTCTTGGGTGATGCCTAAGCAAGTGGTGAATTTGTTGGCTTGTTGGAAAGGGGGCGTTGGTTGGCATTGGGCAGCGGTTATTTGGGGGCTAGTTGTGTATCATGTGGATTATTTGGAGAGAACTGAATCTTCAAACTTTTGAGGGGGAGGAACATACCATCCCTGAGTTGAAACAGTTTTGCTTTCTTTGTTTGACTGGATGACTGCCATGAGCGGTCTTTTAATTCTTAGAATTGTGTTCTTTTGCATAGTTATTTGACTTTCCTTAGTACACTGCCTGTGTGCCAGGGGAGCAGCATGTACTATTTTTATTTCCTTTTAATAATAATTTCTTTACCTATCCACACACAAAAAAAAAAAAAAAAACCCATAAGAATCTGTTGCACTGTAAAACAAGAGTACAAGTATAAGCAGAGTTATGGGTTATATCATTTCATGTGATTGCGATTTTAATTGGCTGATCTACGTTGTACAGGTTTGCGAATCTTATGCATACGCATACTTTACTATAAGGAAGTTTCTTATATTTATTCCACAATCTAATCAAAGTCTATAATACTAAGTGTCCCAAGGTTATGAACAATGGCTTGATTATATACATATTAATGAGAGAGGGAGAGAGAGATGCAAGTGAGGTGTATAATGGTTGCCAATTCAGCAAATTTCCATAATATCAATTAGAAGAATTCAACTCTTTTTAAGAATGTGAAATTGAACTTTTGTTTTGGTCTGTTCCTTAGGTTATCAGACCCAAAAGGTGCTCCATTTGAAGTTGAGGTGGCAAGGTTCCCCCTCCAGTTACCAGACTACATTTTCTGATAACCAGTCTTCAGGGTTGAAGTTCTTTGTGTGGCAACTCAGTTTGATGGCCTATCATGTGTTGTTTGTTAATAATTATTTAAAAATTGTATGAAATTATATGGGTTTTTCCTGTTCTGTAGTGCCTCTAATGTGCTACTTTATGCTTATATATGATGAAAGGTCTTGTTTATAATATTGTCCATGTTTCTTAAAGCCAAGTTAACACCAAAAGATAAAGGGATTACTGACTAGGTTAAATTACACTATGTAAGATCCTTATGCCAAGAGAATGTGAATATTATGTAAGTTATATTTATATCGATCTGATTGCTTCAATGTTAGAAATTTCTCATGTTTTACAATGCAATCGAGTTAATAGGGATGGCATATGTTCTGGTCACTTATCCGGATTGACCCATGATCTGGATGCCTATTTTCTGACTCTTGTATTCTATCTTATATAAGAAAAGTAAAAATGAGGATTGGTGGAAATTGAAATCTTAGGAATTTTTTTACAGGGAGTATAGGGGCAAATGTAGCCAAGTGGATTTGGATTGTGAATCCACCATTCGCGGGTTCAATTTCACCCATAAATAACCTAACTAATAACCCGATTGATTGACAAGAAATGGATGCTAACCCCTCTTTAGACAAGGTCAGATATAATTGAAGCAACTTAAACATTTTACAGATTTTTAGTTAGGCTAAAACCAATTGCTTGGATGGCATTTGCCCTTTCTGAACAAGCTGCTCAACCCACAAAATATTATGTCATATTCTAGCTTGGCTAACACGGATAAAACAACAAATTCTTCTGAAGTTGTCATCAAAATATGTTGTGCCCTCTCCCCTTTCTTTCAATGAAGGAAACACTTACTACTTCCCCATGAATGCTGGTAGTGCTTTGGGTTTTGTAATTGAAAAATTAACCAAGTGACCAAAATAGCTTTGTACTCAGCTGTTATCTTCCAAATGCAATCAGGAACTTGATGGAGTCAGGATTTGACTCTTCTTGACTTGAAGAGAGCAAATTTTATGATGCGAATTTTAATAAAATGAATAATCCATTTTTCAAAGTTAAATTCAACTCATGAATAGAATGACTATTAATAGTTAGATGTAAAATTCTATTATTTTGGTTAATATAGACTCATAAGATGCTCAAATCGTGACTATGTTAAAACTATATAATGAACATTTATGTACTTGAAGAAATTTGAAACTTTCGTTTACAATTTAGAGCCGAGATTTAAGTTTTTAAGAGGAAGTTTCACACATATAAATACTTAGATTTTATCTTAGAATTAAAATATATATATATATATATATATATATATGGAAGAGGGATGTATATGCATTAGTTAATTTTGCGGCATACAGTTTCCACTATATCGTGAGCTCTCCCCAGACAACATGATCTCATCAAAGAAATCGAGATTATTTTTTTTCACCAACCCTTCTAAAATTCTGGATTAATTTGTTCTTAATTGGTTAAGAGAAAAACAACTAGGATAAATGAATGTTTAATGCCTGAATGAGTAGTTGATGGTTTCTTTTGCTTTTTCTTTGGCAACAAACTGTGTAAAAACAAAAATAGAGTTATAATTTATATAAACAAAAAGTTGTGATTTTTATGTTTGTTTGTAAATGTTTTTTGTGCAACCAAACATGAGATTAGTTACAATATTTTTGCTGAATATCATTGATTATGTGATTCCATTTTAATCATTATTGGAGTGTAGGACATATTAGATTTGAATTTTTTTTTTTTTTTTAATTAGATTTTTATAGTGAATGTGATTACAATGTGACTCAATTAACTTAAACTCATCACTATTATTAAGTGAAAGAACAACTGAAATTGATCACGTGAATAATTTCTCCTTGAACACCTTGATTAGCCCATCCTGACACCCTATTTACAGGATGGTGTTATAAAGAACACTAAAATTAAAATCAAGGGAGAAATGGCACTTGCTTTTCAAAATAAGTATGGCCTTCTTTGTAAATACATATCAATAATTAAGAGACCACAGAGTCTACTAAAACCAAAATTAAGATAATTTAAGTGCATACAATATACCCGAACATTTCACCAAGACTAATTCTAAATAAACCATGAAATATTTTGAAAAAAAAAAAAGGCAAAAAGGAGCAACTAGGTAACTCTTGTAGACAACACCAGGCTCCCTATATAGACACATTAGTGTTTGTCCTCCTTGGGAATGTCTTTTGGAGGAACCTTTGTTTCCAATTCCTTGGGAACTGCCTTCTCCGCTGACCTGAAAGATCCATCAGTCGTATTAATGTCTATTTAGTTGGAACTTACAACCAACTCCTTACAAACTTCATAGCAAAATAAAAATAAAAACCCTTATATACAATGAACAAAAGAATGAGAGCAATTGGAGAATGGTGTGGCTACAATAAGTTGACACCTACAGAAATGTCAAAACCAGTCACTGAGCACATTAGGAAGACCCAAGTGGGATTTTCAGACCCAAAAAATAGTCAAAATCATCTAGCTCAAGTTTCATTTTGCCATGTCTAATAATTATTGTAATTTGTAGCAGTATTGCCCAAACATGCAAATGCAAGGGTTGGCTGGACAAGTCTTCTATTAAAAAAAAATCGTACCAAATGCACAAAAAACTCCCCACTTTTGCAAAGCCTAAGAAAGGTGTTTGGTAGACAAGCTAACCCAAAATATATATATTTTTATTTCTTTGGTAGAGTTTGATTCCTGGACTCAAACCTGCAACCTACTGCTTTGGGTTGAAAAAAGTAATACATGACAAAAAAAAATAGCACCATATCAAAAGCCAAGTAATTGTGTAATTGATGACTGCTTTTTTACTGTCCTCCATTTGCAAATTATGAGCACTTATGCATCATAACCACAAAGAAAGTAATGCAAGGGAAAATAAGAACACAAATAATTCTTGTCCACACCCATGTATGTAATCTTTTCATGGAAGATGTTCAATAAGTATCCAGAATTGCACGTCACTGTTCCAAGAGGTTTGCAAGAACAAGCAATTAAATGGACACAAAAAACAATTCTTCAGAAACATCTACCATAGGAATTGAAGCAGTCAGACTTGTTGGAGGCAGTTTCGTAAACCTACTCCAAAAGTCCAAACCATCATCAAAGGCTAATTTACTAACCTCAACTTGCTTAGCAGTCAAAGAAAAAGCACAAGAAAAGTTGCTTGTGAACTATAGAAAAATCCAACATCAGTAAATAGTCAAAACTGGAGCTGGAAAGTGCATTGTTACAACACCCTATTGCTTTTGAATCTGTCTTTTCTTTCGTGCGGTACCATTCATGGTTACTATTCATACAACCCCTAAATACCATAAAAATCACTCCTTTTTTTTTCTTCCTTACAACCCAAATCAAGCCCTTTCTTTTATCTATCAAATACCCATAAAACAACTCAATTAAACCATCTTATAATTCCTAGTTGCACAACCCAATAACCCTTTCTTGAACAATCCTAAACCCAGCACAATCACACATAGACAAATATCAGATAAACGGCAAGATCTAAACTTCGTTTTTTTTTTTTTACAGGTAATGAGGGTAGTGTTATTGATAAAAATTTAAAACAAAAAGACAAAGGGTTCGCGATGATGAACACGAAAGAAACAAAGAACAACAATCAAACAGAACCTAAACCCCATAAATGGCTGCTATCTCTTATGGGAAAATGGTGCAAATGCTAAAGAATACTAACAAGCAACATAAGCAATCACATACTCACCGAGTCTCGATATGAATGTAATTAATGGGTCCAATTAATGGGACCCACTAAGAGCAAAAACCCAATATGCACAGATCATATTGATAGATAGATATAGAGAGAGAGAGAGAAAGAGAGAGAGGTGTACTTGGAGGCAGAGGCGGATTCTTCTTCGAGCCAATGGCGGATGTGCTTGACGTTGCGCCTAAAGATGGTGGCAGATTGTTTGACATCGCTCCTCAGCAGTAATATCACTGCGCTCACACCGGCCACCGTCAGTATCAAGTTCGTCAATGCCATTTCTCTTCTTTTTGATACAGAGCTACAGAAACAGCAACAGAGATAAATATGTGGACTTTTCGATCGGGGGTTTCAATTAATAGATAGGGGTGGGTGGTAGGGTTTTAGTTTGGTCTTCAACGGTGTCGTTCTATATTAATAAAATAAAATAAAGTCACCTCTTCGCCTAAACGCCACCGTTTCTCTCTCTCTCTCTCTCTTTCTCTTATTTTTACTCGTATTTGAGAGAGAATTTCACGGCATTCACTTCTTTCTTCTTTGTTATTGCTCAGTTGCGCTCATCACGATTTTCAGGTAAACATTCTCCATTACCCATCTCTGAAATAATTATATTGATTTGGGCTTTTGCATGTTAGTTTAGATGACTGAATAATAAACTCAAAATATTACAACTTACATGACTGAGGGATTTGTTGTTGTTGCTGCTGCTGCTGTTTCTTTACTAGTTGTGAAGTTTTTAAAACAATTTCAGACAGATGAGGTTGATCAAAACCATTTGGATTGGATTGGATTGGATTGGATGGGATTAGTTTTTTCTTGTTGAATAGTATATGGGTTTGAAGAATATTTCAGGTTGTTGTTGCTGCTGCTGATGTTTCTTTACTGGTTGTGAAGTTTAAAAAAAAAAAAATTTAGATATATGGGGTTGATGGAAAATTTCAGGTCGTTGTTCTGACTTGCTTTTGTAGGTTAAGAGTGTCTTGAATTTCTACTGCTTTTGCAGTTAAGAGTGTATTTTATATATACATAGAGAAGCATATCTGAAAGAAATGTGTATTTTAATTGATTGTTGTTGGATTGAAAAACTGAATGAGTTGAACTCAAGCTTAGTGCTCTATGAAATCCTTCAACTAATTAGGCTTTGTTGTATTACTTAGACTTTAGCCTCTGTAACAGCAGAGTTTTTGTAGCTTTAGAAGTGTACCAAGTTCTTTTCCACGAATTAATGCAACTCTTTGAAAGTGGAGATTAAGAGTAAATATGTAGAAGATAGTGAGGATCAAGCCATAATACAGTCACTGTTCTAAGCATCAGTTATGATTTTGGGGAGATTAACTGGTTTCCAATTCCCAATTTCATCTGTTTTCTGTTTGGAATTAATTAGATAATGAAGGGATTGAACTTGAGTAATTGCTAGTTTCAAGGAACTTAAGCTCTAGATTTTAACTACATATGATTTGATCAAGACATAGGTTGTTAGCTGATGCTGTTAAAGGGGAGTTGGTTACTCATATACTTTTTCAGTTTTTGGCAGCTTAGAATTATAGTCTATTGTGGCTTTGGTGTTTGCTCTCATTGGTTTAATTGCAGACTGCAAAGATCTATAAATAACAGTATTGGTTGCTGGAAAGGGTCAGGGGGAAGGTTGCTCTCATTGGTTTAACTGCAGACTGCAGGAGCTGCCATTTAGGTCAGAGCTCATGGCCCTCTTTGTCTAATTTATGATATCTCTAAATTGTTGGACATGGTTGCTGTAGCTGGTTAGTAGCTCACATATAGAACTCAGGTAGTTGGGCAGTTCCCTTCCCTTTGTTTCCCCCTCTTGGCAGAATATGTACTTGCCAAGAAAAAAATTGAATGAAAATACTTTTAATTTGTGGGCAAAGTACATTACTATATATATTCTTCTTAGAATTCATATCTTGGAGACAATCGGCTTCTGGTTGCCATTTGGCTGTCTTCTGACACAAGCAAAATGTTACTAGAATTCATTTTACTTACTATTATTATTATATAAGGTAGTCCTTTTAGGTGTCTTTTCTTTTCAGCAGTTGATATGTTGTAGACCTTGAGGTAAATCAAAGAATTGAGATTAGGTACAGAGAGTGCAGACAATTCTATTATGCTTATAGAGGAAGGGTAAAATGTTATGGTGTTTGTTTTGCATTGAATTTCTTGATATTCAGACTTTGGTTTTACGTTTTCCAAAATTTTCTATGGTGAAGTGACAGATGATTTCCTGACTAGAGTGTGCCAGCAAGACATGATTTAATAACTAGATAGATGACTTCCTTGGTTATTAGAGTTGACCACGGTTTAGATTCCAAATGCTTATTTTATTCTATTGACTATGAATGCATGATTTAAGTTAGTTTTATTATTCTACTTAACCTTTACTCTTAATGAATTTTCTGAAAAAATTCATGTTTTCCCTTTAAACTTGTGGCAAATTGCTCACTGCCCCTGAATGTTAAAGGACTGTCTACCCCTGGAAAGTTTAACTATCAAAACAAGTTAAAGCTCTTAGCTAGATGCCATTCTGGATGCCTTTATGAAGTTTCTACTGCTTTTGTAGGTGGGACTTTTTTTTTTTTTGGTTGGGGATTTGGGGGGTTGGGGGGGGTGTTGATGGATTGATGTAGGTTAGGTATCATGTTCTGAATTTGGCCTATAAGAAACTGAGCTTATAGTACTCTGACAGTAGTATTGTTGCCATTTTGTATAAGGTGCTCCTAAAGTAATTTTTACTCAGGAATACATCCACTGTAAGGTGCTCTTTAGATAAGTTGTCTTTGAGTCTACCTAGGGTGCTCACTGCCCCTGAATGTTATGGGCAGTCATGATGATTAGGTAGATACTTTTGTGGGCCTTTGTTGTATGATAGATACTTATTTTGATTTATCCAGTTACATAATTTTAAATGTTTACTCATTTCCATTATTGTGATTTATCTAATTTATTGCTATAATATTTTAGGTGATATTCCTATGGATTACAAGTAGCTCGATCCATTTATGGGTTGTAAACAATATTTTTATTATTTTTGTTTTTGTGTTTTGGTTTTTAATTTTTCGGATAAGAACTTTTTTATTATTATAATGGATTGTCTAGTATTGACATTGTTGGCAATTAACATTTTAATATAATTATTTTCCTAATCATTTTAATATTTTTTCTTGATGAGCTATTTTTAATATTTTAAATTTGATAAACTTCTCTCCATGAATTTCAACAACGAAAACATCATTATTGTTGTTATTATTAATGTAATTGTTAAGCTTAATTACATATTTTCAATAATAAAAAACACCGATCATAGGAAAAATGACAATATAACCTTCAAAAAATAGTTAAGTCCTTTTTTGGAATTTACACTCAAAACAGCTATTTTCAAAACAGCTTATCCAAACGCTTAATATGGTTTTAAAAATAGAAAACGCATATTTTCACATTTTTACCAAACACTTATCTATGGTTTTTAAAATGGAGTTTTTAAAACGCACCTTTTGAAACAGCTTATCCAAACAGGCTATGTTTTTTTTCTCTCTCTGTTTCTTTTTGTGTCTTACAAAGCAAAACCCGTTTGTACTAAAAAAAAAAAAATTGATACTTATAATTAAAGGTCATGTGAAATCTTTAGAAGGGTCCCATGATGTTCTTATTCTCATTAGCAAACAACCCATTTGTTGTAAATTAATGTCTTAATGCCCCCTCTTCTTGGTTTTTGTTTCTGCCTCTATTAACTTCTTAAAGTTCTGGTATTGATGGGGGGCTAGCTGAGTGTTGAGAAAAGAGATGAAAGTTTTTTTTTTTTTTTTCTTTTTCTTATAGACATACTATATGTACTAGTTGTAATAGTCTTATGCAGCAGAACCTGTTTGTACTTAAAAAAAGTAATGGATTTTTATGATTAAACTATTAAGGTCATTTAGGAATAGATGAAGCTCCCGCATTAGCATGCTAATAGGACATGATATTAAAATGTAGGAGAATATGATAAAATTCATGGTCTTGTGACAATCTTTGGAAGTCTCCCCTGATGTTCTCATTAACAAACAACCCATTTGTTGTAAGTTAATGTCTTAATGCCCCCTCTTCTTGTTTTTGGTTTCTGTCTCTTGTAACTTCATAAAGTTCTGGTCTTGTGTTAAATTTGACATGTTCCATGTTTTCTTTTATCTCCAGAGGTCTTTGGTGTAGTTAATTTGCAGCTTTTTTTATGCATCATGAACTGGGGTTGTAATGTACCATGGGCCACAGCCTAGTATTTATTGAGGCCTAAGCAGGTATACCTGATTATAATTTGATGTTTCTTTAACAGCATGTGTACATAATTAATAATTCATGTTATTGAATGGTATTTTGCTCCCATCTATGGTTTGAACAGGTTTTTGTGGCCTATCATACCTCCACGATTGATTTCATTGTTTTAGAACAGATGATTGCATTGCTGTTATTATGCAGAAGCATCCTGGATGGTTTGGTAAGCGTTAACTACCAAAATTTGCACTTAAATTACATTCTTATTGTAAATAAGTTATAGCAGTTTAACAATAACAACCATGAAGCAATGTTGCCCATCTTGGGTGTTGTTCTGACAAAGTGACAAGCCTGCCATGTTGGGACTGGGACTGGAAGAGAACCATGACTTGCAAGCTTTCTAAACATGAGAAACACATTGGACATCCGTACGGTGGCCAATCATTACGCCGCACAACTGCAACTATGTTGCTCCCAAAGATCAACCTCTTACTGCATAGCTCGAACCATCCATGCCCATATGATAGCTTCTGGGTTCAAGCCACGTGGCCACATCCTCAACCGTCTGATGGATATCTATTGCAAATCATCCAATATTGCCTATGCTCTCCACCTGTTCAACAAAATTCCTGAACCAGATATAGTGGCAAGAACAACATTGATTGCTACATACTCTACTGCAGGGAATCTAAAGTTGGCTCAGGAAGTATTTGGTGGAACCCCACTTAGTACGCGAGACACAGTTTTTTACAATGCAATGATCACAGCTTATTCCCGTAATAATGATGGCCATGCTGCTATTGAACTCTTTCGTGACATGAGGCGAGACGACTTTAGGCCTGACAATTACACTTTCACTAGTGTACTTGGTGCTTTGGCGCTAATAGTTGAGGATGAAAAGTATTGCCAACAGATGCATTGTGCAGTGCTAAAGTCGGGAACAGTGTTTGTTACTTCAGTGTTGAATGCGCTTATATCCGCTTATGTTAAGTGCGCATCTTCGCCATTAGCATCATCGTCTTTATTGATGGGTGCAGCTAAAAAGTTGTTTGATGAGATGCCAAAGAAGGATGAGTTAACATGGACAACAATGATTACGGGGTATGTGAGGAACAACAATCTTGATGCAGCCCGTGAAATTCTTGATGGGGTGACTGAAAATATCGGGGTTGCATGGAATGCAATGATTTCAGGTTATGTGCACCATGGTTTTATTCATGAAGCATTAGAAATGTTTAGGAGGATGCATTTGAAGGGGATTCAGCATGATGGGTTTACCTACACGAGTGTAATCAGTGCTTGCGCTTATGCTGGATTGTTCAAACATGGAAAGCAAATGCATGCTTTCATTTTGAAAACAGAAGAGAAACATGAACCAGAATTTTCGTTGTCTGTGAATAATGCATTGGTTTCACTATACGGGAAATGTGGTAAAGTTGAAGAGGCAAGGGAGATTTTTAATAAGATGCTCATAAGAGATCTTATTTCATGGAATGCAATCTTGTCTGCATATGTTAATTTAGGGCGCATTGTGGAAGCTAAGTCCTTTTTTAAGGAGATGCCTGAGAGGAACCTTCTGACATGGACAGTGATGATATCTGGTTTAGCACAAAATGGGTTTGGAGAGGAAGGTTTGAAGCTGTTCAACCAAATGAGAATAGAGGGTTTTGAGCCATGTGATTATGCGTTTGCAGGAGCAATTACATCTTGTGCAATGCTTGGAGCTTTGGAGCATGGACGTCAGCTCCATGCTCAACTAGTTAAGTTGGGGCATGATTCAAGCCTCTCAGCTGGAAATGCACTTATCACAATGTATGCTAGATGTGGCATTGTTGAGGCTGCAAATTGTGTGTTCCTTACAATGCCTTGTTTGGATTCGGTATCTTGGAATGCCATGATTGCAGCTTTAGGACAACATGGACATGGTCTCGAAGCAATAGAACTTTTTGAACAGATGTTGAAGGAAGATATAGTACCTGATCGAATAACTTTTCTCACTATTCTCTCTGCTTGCAGCCATGCTGGTTTAGTCAAAGAAGGACATCGTTATTTCAATTCAATGCGTGGTTGTTACAATATAACACCGGGTGAAGATCATTATGCTCGATTGATTGACTTGTTGGTTCGAGCTGGGAAGTTTTCAGAAGCAAATGATGTGATTGAATCAATGCCTTTTGAGCCAGGTGCACCAATTTGGGAGGCTCTTCTTGCTGGTTGCCGAATTCATGGGAACATGGATTTAGGGATTCAAGCTGCTGAACGACTCTTTGAACTAATGCCACAACATGATGGGACCTATGTACTTTTGTCAAACATGTATGCCACTGCAGGCAGGCAGAATGATGTGGCTAAGGTACGGAAATTAATGAGGGACCGGGGTATTAAGAAAGAGCCTGGTTGTAGTTGGATTGAGGTTGAAAGCAAGGTTCATGTGTTCCTGGTTGATGATACTGTGCACCCAGAGGTGCAAGCTGTGTATAATTATCTAGAGCAATTGGTACTTGAAATGAGAAAACTTGGTTATGTCCCTGACACAAAGTTTGTGCTGCATGATATGGAGGAAGCACAAAAGGAGTCTGTCTTGTATACTCATAGTGAGAAGCTTGCAGTTGTTTTTGGGCTTATGAAGCTTCCTCTAGGAGCCACAATTAGGGTTTTCAAGAACCTTAGGATTTGTGGGGATTGTCATAATGCATTCAAGTTCATGTCAAAAGTAGTAGGGAGAGAGATAGTTGTAAGAGATGGGAAGAGGTTTCATCATTTTAGAAATGGTGAATGTTCTTGTGGCAATTACTGGTAGCTGGATATTTTGTCAGCCAATTATCTTTGCGAAGTTACAATCAAAGAGAGAATGCCCTATTCCTCTTGTTCTTTTTGGTAATTTATAAAATGGTCATTCTTGCCAATTATGGATCGAACTACTGAAACACATAATTACCCCCAAACTACTTTTGGAAGACTACCCAAAGGACGATGCATGAGCTTTTCACTTCTGGCTGGATTTTCTTTTACAAAAGATGTTGAAGCTCAATACTGCCAATACATAAGTGTTTTGGCTACCAGAGTGGTGTGCTCCAAAAGGTTGATATACCATTTTTGTTTTGACGTTAGGAAAATAATTTAATTGTTGGTTAAGCCACTAATTTTGAATATGAAATTTGTTGATATTACCCTGATGGCAACTGTACTCATTACATTAAATAGGTGACTTCTTATAAAATTTCTCAGAATAAGTTATAACAGTCTTGCCAATCAGCTATAGCTCAATGCATGTCTTTCTCCTGTAATAATTTGTTGGAGGGTGAGGTCGAGGGTTCAAGACCCATGGGTGCATGTGTAACTTACCAATTCAAAAAAGAAGTACTAACAGTCTAAGTAATGATTTATGGTTACTGTCTTGTGTGTTTATCTCAAAAATTGCAGTCAAGTACAATAAAATTTTCATTGATGCTTTTTTTGGAACAGTCTGAAGCAAGGAGTTGCTTATAGCTCACTATTTATGTGTGCATTTTTTTTTTCTTTGGTTAATTTTATATGCATGCACTGAAAGAATACCTGCATTTTAGATAGGGTGGCAAAAGACTGTTAATGTGTTTATTTTGGGGCAAGGCTTTGCCAAAGATCAATCTATCTGATATTCATGTTTTTGTTTCATGTTAGAATTACCATATGGGAGATGAATTCCTTGTTTCAGCTAGGATCTAGGTCGATTGCATTGAGGTGCACCTTAACGTTTTGTCTTGGATTTTCATGTTTGTTGGTATGCCGCAGATGATACTGTATTCTTGGATTATGTGCTCTGTTTGCAGGCAATCCTTCATAATGCATGCTGAAGCTTGCAGCTCATGACATCCTGGGCTGTTGTGTGCAATGTTTGGTACTTGGAGCTGCAATATATAAAACCTGGAGAGACAGCCATAGAGTTGGCAGAGAGGTATGTTGCATTAAGTAATTAGAACTATCTCATATTTTGAAATAGCTTTTGTTAAATGTAAGTGTTCTTATGCAGTTCTCCTATGTCATAAAAAAAAAGTGTTCTTATGCAGGCTTTGGGACATAATATCTGTTAGAGCAGGTCTCAAAAAGGTTCCTTGGGATGGATATCTAAATTACTCTCGCCATAGTCCAAAACATAGAGACAGAAGTATGTCTAATCCCTTTCTCCTGCACAAGTAAATAGAATTAGAAAGATCAAATAAATCTACTTTGTGATTGGTATGGCTATTGTTGACCAAAGCAGATAAGTAAGACTGAACCTATCATAGTTTTCCCTCGGCAAGCATACTGGTCTGGTTACCTTAACCTTTCTATTTGATCTTCCCCTTTAATTATTGCTTTTATGCATTAGTTTCACACGTAACTCTAATTACACTATCTTATTTTTGAATGCCAGGTGATAACTGGTTATATTATTTATATAGGACTGCATCACAACTATCGTTTGATGGTCTTAGATTGCAGTCTCCCAGATCAGTCTAATCTGTATACTTTAGTTTTGTCAACATTATCTGTTTTGGAGTTTGATTGACTGCTTGTGTTGTTCATGTTGTGCTTTCTTTAATTGGATTATGTGTTAATAGTATGTCTTATTCATAAAATAATCTTATTGACTTTAGATCTAGTACATATTGCTTAGCCATATTCTGATGTTAAGTAATGTGTTTGAGCTTAGTGAGAGAGTGTAATTGAGTGTGTGTGTTTAACATTTAGTTTGTTTCTCAAAAAAAAAAAAAATAATAAATAGGAGATAACTACTTTTTTTTTATTGGACCAGATGGTAATTACATTTTGAAGCTTTATTTTTTTGGTCACATTTGCAGGCAACAAGGCTTTTCCTTAATGATATACATATATCATTTCTCTATGGGCTGGTGCTTGAGCTTGGCCATGATGTGTCTTACTCTATCTTAGAGATAACCATATTACCGGACTGGCTTTAGGGGATTTTTATTTTTTTTCCCCTCTTTTTTGGGCTCTTCTAGAATTATTGCAGTCCAGCCCAATTAATTTGGCTGCCAAGAATCTTGTAGATTCTCCCAATGATGAGAACTTGGGTTCAAATTCTCTTCTCCCACTTCGGTAAGAAAGGACAAAAAAAAAAAAAAAGCAATGTGCTAGGGAAGCTACAAAGATCAATTCATTTACATAAATCCATAAACTCCTCCAAAGAAGACAATGAATGACTATTTGAAGCAGGTTGTCATAAAAAAAACAGTTTCAAGTTTTCAACTCCACAGGTGAGTGTTCAAGATCAACCCCTTCAAAGTGTGCTAGTAAACTTTGAAACCATCACTCCTAGTTGGCAGCCAGCGCACTCGGTCTTCACCATCCCTATTAATTTCGATGGAATAGAGAGGCCAAGAAAACTTTGTAAAAAAAAACCCCATCTTGCAATCGCGAATAGCTCTAGTAAACAAAACAAAACATCCTTGCCTATGACCCTACTGTTATGCCAACTCATACAGTTCACCACTAAAGGCTCTTTGTTGTGATCAATAAGAAATAATGCTAATTTAGGCTTACTTCCAAGTGGTTTGAGGTGGAGGTTCCAAGTTCGAATTCCACAACGTGAAGCGCTTGGGGAGAACTTCACGCCCTTGGCTCAATGCCCATTAGTGCCCTTATGGGGCTGGGATAACATTTATGGCTCACTAGTTCCTTCATTCGTAAGTTCGGGTTTAGTGAGTAGGATGTTACTATGATAAGTTGGTAACATCTAGGTAAAGAAGTCACTCTAGTCATTCTCTTTTACCTTTTTTTTTCAAAAATAAAATAAAAATCATAATCACCTCCCCACATGGCCCACACCACAGGGTTGGCTCAACACATAATTTAAAATGAAACTTTCTTATATTTAATTTATAATTTTTTGTTAATATCTCATTTTAATTGATAATATAGTTAATTCAATCAATGTAAAGTATGATTTTATCAGTTTTAATATTCTTACAAAAATTAAACCTACCAAAATAATTATAACAAGTATTATCAGAAAAATTTTGTGAGCATTGGAAAAAGAATCTAGAATATTTTTTTATATAATCAATAATTTTATATATATATATATATATATTATCATCTTCTAACTCTTTTTAGATCGTAAGTTTATATGTAATGACATAATGCAAGAGGTTTTGGCCCATGCAGCAAGAGGGGTGGAACTGCTTGGGCAGCTTCTGAAAAATCAGTATTGAAGCAGTTCCTCCATTGCCTCAATACATGATGAACTTTGATTTTGTCAGGCTTTACCATAATATTTGGTGAGGTGAATTACGTGTTCTACCACTTTTTAGGCATGTAAATCCTATGTTCTGCTTTTTCTTTTTTTAATTTTAATTTATGCTCTTTGTTATATGCATGTATGTGATCTATAGCTTGGGTCCAAAGGATAACACTACCATGCATGGCTTGGCTTGTCTCAGTAATGCAAACAACTTATGTTAGCAAATCATGACTTGCAAACCTGCTTTTGAAATCCAAACTTAATTTGAGAAAGTTTTTTGTTGGAATATTATTAGAAAAAATCTAGTATCATACATTTTGTGCCACAACAACAACTTTATCGTATGACAAGTTGAGTGGTGGAAAAAAAAATGACGAATCCTTGTAAAAGTAACAAATAATCAATCACTGTCTGACTTATAAAGTAGCAAATGGTGTACTCCTAAAATTATTCATATCATTACTTGCTTTGTCTAGTGAGGTCCACCACCACCATTGTTCCATATTGTCCCCCCCCAGGTAGGTTCAGAAGCCACACAGCCACATGATATATAGGACCACAATAAGACAGTAGAGGACTTTTATGGATTGATTTCTCTGATCTGCAAAGCCCAACTGAAAGCCTAAGGTCTTGTGAAAGTCTCTCCCAAACTTATTAGACAAAGAATTCTTAAACGAAGTACTTGTAAAAAGTTTTCGGACACGGACACCGACACCAACACGGGCACAACACAACACAACACGTTTGAAAAATGAACACATTTTCATCTTGTATTCCAAATGTATGTTAAAGTCAAAAGTCTCGGCCGTAAGTATGCTAGACAAAAAGTCTTACCACGTTTGATCAAAAAAGATCTTGCCCATAAGTCTATTAATATTTGCACAAATTTGTTCACGGGTGCGGTGACATTCCATTCCTCAACGGAACAGAATTTTATGATTTAAAAAGGAGCTTTTTTTTTTTCTCAATTTCAAATGGTTAGACTTAGTACCCGTTTGGATTGCGTTTCTGGTTCTTAGTGTTTGGCGTTTTGGCTTTTTTTTTTTTTTTGATAAGTTAGTTTTCATGTGATTATGCACTGTTCAGTGGGTCTCGTGAACTGTTCACAAGACCTACAAACCTCTTTTTTCAACAAAACTTTCATTAAAAATGAATCTCACAGCACTATTTACACATTTAAAAATTATTTTGTTACAGTGTTTTCAGTTTTCAGTTTTCAGCAAAATAAGCGGTATCCAAACGGACCCTTAGAGTTATAATTATTGATACATTTTAGGCATGAACATATCACATGAACATCAAAACCACCTAATGATCTCACTTTTTTTGGAGGGGGGACTAAGTTCTTCTTTATTTGCCTTGAAGTAAAAAATATATATTTTAAAAAAAATTAATAGTTACAATAGGAGAGAGGAGATTTGAATCTTAGACATACCTATTGGATAAGTTAAGAGATACCAATTAAGTTACAAGTCTTTTAACAAAAATAAAATAAAAATCTAATCCTAAGGTAATGGGTCTCATACTTTTTTAATTAAGAAAAGCTAGTCAAATCGGCTACAAATACAACATTAAGATGTGGAGGAACATCTTTCATTCACATTAAAAAATCACTGACATGTCTAGCATGTCTACTAATATTATGAGTAACAAAATTTTCTTGTTTCTTAGAATGAAAAAATATAACATCAACAAAAGAAGTTGACAAAAGATTTTCCTCGTCTATGAGATGGTCAAAAGAAGCAAGAAAAGCATTATCACAAAACAAGGCTTTTATGATTACTTCATAATCTTAAGGGGTCTCATAGTTGGTTATGGATCACATCTCATAAACTTTGTTTCCCTCCCCTTAACCTATAAACACATTATGTAAACAAAAATATATCTATTTTATGATAAAGACTTGAATTTTCATTAATGTACATATTTTAAAATCTCAATACATCTGTTAACGAATGATAATTAATCTTAAATAACATATAATTATTTATAACTTATATAATATATAAAACCAAGAAAGTTCGACATGTGATTCTTATAAAAAAAGAAAAGAAAAGAAAAAAGAAAGTTTGACATGTGATTGAGCTCATAATATTGTGCCATATAAGTTTTTTGAGATCTCACAATTTTACACATTATTATTCTAATATATATATATATAATTTAATTTTCATTTTATATTTGAAATCTCAATTAGAATATTGACACATCATGAGTACTAATTAGCATAACTGATAAAATATTTTGTCATCGAATAAGAGATATACGGTTCAACTCTTGCCTATGCAAAAAAAAAACAAACAAAATTTGGTATCTTAGTTTGATGATAAAGAAAAATCATCATAAAATGGACGCCATAAATTTGAAATACTATCTTATTTATTAAAAAAAAAAAAAATCTTGACACATCATATTTTCTTTAAATGGTAGAATATAGAGTTATATTTCCATATACAAACAAAATCATAATAAAATGCCTAATAATAGAATATTTAGTTTCATATACGAATATTATCATAATAAATGACAATTACTAATAACTATCATAATTATCAAATTTCACATTTAGATTATATAAAAGAAGTATATTAAAAAGAAAAAAAATCATATTATATTAAATTTTTTCATGCATTGCATGGTTACCAACTAGTAGATGTGGATATGGAAAGAGTAAAATTTTGACAATCAAAAGATCCATATCCATTTTATAACTTTTTTTTTTTTTTTTCTGAGAAGAATATCCATTTTATACTTTGATAGGAGCAATACCATTTGTTTTAATCACATTATATTGTAACCAGTACAATTTGCAATGGAAAATGTTCTTTGCACATAGACTATCTCATTCTTTGACATTAATCTTCAAAATTGAAATATGAAGCTAATAACTATGATATGAGTATATTTTTTTTGAGAATCAATGATATGATATGAGTATATGAGTGGAGAAGTAAAGATGATCCTTGTGTATGAATTTATAGATAAGTTTGTTTTTGTTTTTAAAATATAACTAAATTATAATTTCTGAATGAAGCTGCATGCCACTTGGGATGTAATCCTTTTGTGATTATTATAACCAAAAACTAAAAACCAAACCATTCCATACGTACGAATTACTGTTTTCATGTGCAAGCACATGACTTTGTTTGAAAGTCATATCTGCAAAAACCAAACACATGCGGTTTCGTGTGTCAGAGACTCAGAGTGTTTGACCCTTGATGAATGCTGAGATTGGCCATGAAAATGACGTCTCAGCCGAAAACACAAAAACAATTGTTTCGCCTTAAAAACATTCCAATATGCATAGGACACTTCCAATTTCACAACTAAAATTTTAACATGCGTTTTGAACGGATGATAATGAGTAATTATCGTGAAATAGATGCTGTTTATATGCATATCTAGTTATGATTGATGTATAAGAAATTAAAAATAAGTGATAAATTCATGTAAAAATATTGTTGCTCTTATCATAAATTGACAACTCAACAAAATGTGAAATTAGGTGTCAAATGACTTAAGGGGTGTTTGGTAGAGTAGTTTGAGAATTGTTGTTTGTAGTTTTTTGAAATACGTGTGGGTAAAAAAGTGTGTGAAAAAGTGTATAATGTTGTTTAAAATGTGAAAATGTGAGTTTGAACTCACTCACCAAACATGCCCTTATTAATTTGTTACTTTTTAAAATTTTGGATTTAATTTGTTACTTTTTATAATAAAAAATTAGGTTTAACCTATTACTTTTAAATCTATAAAATTTAATTTGTCACACTTCTAAATTATAAAGTTTAAAATATAATTTTCTCGATTCTAAAAAAAAAAAAAGAGTTGTAATTTTCTCCTGATATAATGTAAACTACTAATAGTAATATACAATATTAATGTGATATTATAGAATGCATTGTTCTTGTGTTCATCAATATGAAATCTGCTATAATTCTTTGTAATCAGTCCAATTCAAATTTTGATGGATCTATAATGCTCACTTCATAATAATTGCTCTTATTATTAAATCAAGACACCAATTAATTTTTGGTGTAGCCGTATAGGCGAAGTGAGAACTTCAAATCTTTAATTTCATCCTACAATTATAATAATCACAATCTTAATTGAAAAGTTTTGCACCTACAAAATAAAAGTAAAAGTTTAATTCGTAGGCAAGTCAACCCTGCAGACCCCTTTCCAAAAAAAGAAAAAAAGAAAAGAAAAATGCATTGAAGAGCCAAACGTTGATGACACACACTATATGCCTGCAAATGCAATGCAATTATTGAAGGACCGTATAGGCTTTGAGTGGGGTAATAAGTCATAACATGTACATAGGATTTAAAGTGGGGTTTTGACATGGTCTACGTAACCATTAAATTCCCATAAATGAAAATCATTATTGTCTTTACCTTACTTTTCAAGATGACCAAATCCTCATTCATCAAAAAAAAAAGATGACCAAATCCTCTCTACATTAAATCATAATAATCTAATACCTATGGACAAAAACTGCATCACAATTCAACACACCAAATAATTAACATATTTCAAAATTCTAAGACTTTTCAAGATGAGCAAATCCTTTACATTAAACCATAATCTAATGCATGTAGACAAAAAAAGCATCACCATTCAACACACCAAATAAAAAGCATATTTCAAAATTTTAGTAGCTTTCAGTTGTACTAAAGTCTCTTATAGTTGAATAAAAAATATGTTACTCAATTTTTATTTACACAAAAAATCGATTAATGTTTTAGTCTGATAATAAAAAGTTATCATCAAGAGTGGATGTCATAGGCTGAAACTTTCTATAAAAAAAAAAAAAAGATATTTGGGGTTTAATTTCCGTTTACACCAAAAACGAATTGGTGTTTTGGTCTGATGATAAATAGTACAATAATCAAAAGCGGACATTATTAGTTGAAACTATATCAAAAAAAAAAAAAACTAAAAGCTTTGTTTATTACTATTTGGTATTTGCAACGTAAAGGAATTGATATTATGCAATCTAAAACACCTACAGACAAAAACAGCATCAAAATTCAACGTACCAATAATTAACAAAGGTCAAAATTATAAAGGCTTTGTTTATTACTATTTGGTATTTGCAACGTAAAGGAATTGATAGTATGCAACTTGTTTCTCCATTGTCTCACGTAAGGAGTTGCTTAGAGATAATTTTGCCAAAAGAGTAACAAAAAAGTTTCAATTTATTAAACATGTCATCTGGCTCAAATAATATATTATTTTCTCTTCGAATGGGAATTGAGATGCTATCATGTTTTATTAGAGATTTAATTTGATAAAAATATTACATGACATTGTTTATATATAAATATATATATATACATATAGATATTTATATGCATTACAACTCGAGTAGAGAATGTCATTTACATAACGTCACAAAATGATAGAGGATACATTTATAAAAAAAACACCACTTAAATGATAATATCTTGTACAGGGGTGGCTTGATGCATTTGGGGGCTTTGGGCGAAAACTAAAAATTGTGGCTTTTTATATATTTAAATGTGTCTTATAAAAAAAATTAAAATATTACTTAAACTCTATTCTTTTTATTTATTAGCTAATATTTGGTTTTAATTAATACTATTACAATGAAAGAAATAACTTTATTGGTTAAAATTTGGAGGCCTTTTTCTGCTTGGGAGCCTTAGGCAACCGCCTCGTTCGCCTATATTGTTGAGCTGCCTTTGATCTTGTATTATGTTTTGTGGACATTTTGTCACTTGCTTCTTGTATCCCTTGATTTTTTTAATATTATGAATTATTCTTTTGAGCTTAAATTATGGTTAACATCATCTCCAAGATCCTCCTTATTTTTTCATTCAAATTGGAAGAAAAAAAAATCTTTTTATTTTAAACTATTCACCTTTTCAAATACACCCTTGAGTTGCCTCTCTATAATTTATTTACTTATTTAAATAATAACTTTTTACTTTATATTATTATTTTTTAATTTTTCTTCCCAAACCGTTTTATTTTTATTATTTCTTTACAAATCTCTCCACCTAATTTAAGATTCAATTTTCCTATGAATACAATTTATTCTAAAAATTTTCCCACAACTTATTGAGAAATAACAAGTTGAAAGTGACGAATAATCATTAACACAATATTGATATCATTTTTATATTTCACCATTCACAACATGCCAATTTAGCAATTTGTGAAAAAAAATTGTATCCCTACTCCCTAGACTCATTCTCTCTCTCTCACACACATAGATCACCTATTCCTTAAGTGCAACAACATTGTCATCTTGATTGCGCTCACTTTTCAGTGTTGTCCTCTCCATTGTGCTCATCCCTTCCACTACCAAAAGTCATGCAATCTAGATTGGGTTAGATCGGTGGCTTAATTGTTTTCTTTTGTTGCTTTTGTATTAGTTCTATGCAAGACAGTTTGTGTTTTGTTTCTTAGAGAGAGATGAACTGAATATTTTTATTAGTGTTTGTTCAATATGTTACTCTCAATTATCTAAATAAATCTACAGTCAATCCGGATGTGGAGAGTCACTATATATCTAAAAAGAGGCATTTGGGTTGAGAGTCCATTGAAGATAATTTTATGGGTTCACTCTCCAATTTTTATTAGTGTTTGTTTGGGAGTTCATAAAGGATTGAAATGGAATGAGTTAATTATAAAGGAATGGAAAAGAAAAGAAAAGAGAGGGGTGTAGTGATATTAAGTAATCTTGTTTCGATGTTTTAAAATAAATGAATGGAAAAAGATAAAAAGTAAGTAACCTTGTTTTGGCGTAATATAGAATGAATGTAATATAACCATTTTATAACAATATTACTGTTATACCGCTATTTTAACATAAAGGGCCTTATGCATAGAGGTATTTTGGGAGTTTTAGTTAAAATTTCATTAAATCTAATTTCATTTCCTCTTATTTTTCTCAAATTTTTGGAGGGAATGAAATTTTAAGATTTTGATGGAAAAGCGAGAAATGAATGTTTCCTCTTATCAATTTCATTCTCTTCCATTTTAACTTTCAAAATAAGGTAATGGTCTTTTCATTTTTTTTGTGAAAACTCCCAAATAAGGGAATAGAAAGAATATTCCAAAATAATTCTTTTTATTCCATTCACTCCTTCCGAAAAAAGTGTTAAAGAAAAGTAATTTAAAGAGTCTGTTGAATTGTGTAGGCTATGCTTTAGTCCATACCATATTTTCTTTATTAAAATGGAGAGTTAATAATGTAGTAATAATGAAAATCTCATTACCAAGTTATTTGAATTAATTCTTACACCTACTATAACAATTATAACCTTGCCTTCAAAACAAAACAAAAAAAAAAAAAACCTTTTATTTTGCAGTTTTACCAAAAGGAGAACGAAACAGCATTATAAGAGCACTTAAAAATCAGAAATATTAAAAAAATATAATTTATTTATAAATTATAAAAATGACATAATATGAATATACTAATAATTAATATAAAATATAATTTTTTTAAAAAAAATACTAAATTAAAAAAAAAGTTAATAAGAAGATTACTCTTATTTGAAGCGCTTTGTAATATTCAACAAATTATGTACTTCAATATAATTACTTGGAATAAACACAATAACTTGTTTCCAATACCTAATGGTTTGATCACCAAGCCTTTGTAAATTCCTTTCCTCATACCATACTTTAAATGTATTCTTTTTTTTTTTTTTTTTTTTTTTTGTATTGTTAAGTTTGTTTTTCGGTTGAACTAATAATTTTTCAAATTAGTTTCCCCATTAACCAGTTTAAACAAAAATTATTCTAACAAATCACGTGGTGATTTAAATAATCATCCACGTGTAATTTTTAATTATACAACTATTAAATGACTTTATAGATCACGTAATTAAACATAAATTAGTTGTTCTTCTTTTATTTTGTTTTGTTAAGTTTGTTTTTCAGTTGCGCTAATAATTTTTCAAATTAGTTTCCCCATAAACCAGTTTAAACAGAAATTATTCTAACAAATCACGTGGTGAATTAAATAATCATCCACGTGTAATTTTTAGTTATACAACTATTAAATAACTTAATAGATCACGTAATTAAATGAAAATCAATGATATATAATGATTAGGCTGCGGCAGCTTAGAGAAAATACATTATTCAAAAATTATTATAAATGATCTTCCACGTGTTTTTTTAGTTATACAATCTATTAAATACAACTTAATAAATCTTATAATTATCACCGTATTGTTCGGGGGAAGTGCTTGGGGGAGCTAAGAGGACGTGAGTTCGAGCTGCGGGCTAATAATCTAAAAAAATTAAATCTTATAATAAAAATAAAAATATATACCAACCATGCACAAAGTTTGGTTTTGGGAGGAAAAAAATTGTCCAAAAATTACTTAGAAAGAGCTAAAAATTAAATATTGCAAATACAAAGAAGGAAGGTAAGGGGACAAGTGCTGCAGAGGATTCGGGTCCCTTACATATATATAGAGATATCCATATGTAATTATATGTATAAAATAACATCATCTTCTCTTCGAAGCTTCGCTTTCTCGTCACTCTTAGATCTCTCTCTCTCTGTGTCTCTGTGCATGTGATTTAGTTGAGTCTCAGATTCGCTTTCTGCACCCAAAAAAAACCGCGTGGGATTCTCTTCTCTGCAACGCTTTACAGCTCCGAATTCCAACATCTCTGTCTCTGCACCACTGCACAGCACAATATGTGAGGGAATTTATGTTTTTCATAATCTTTCCCGAGAAAAATCTAGCGTTTTCCTGGGAAAGTTTGTAAGCTCCTGTTGAATGCTCTTATGTATTATTGTTTTGTACAATTTTTTTGTTGTTGTCTGTATATAATATATATATATATATATATATATATATATATGCATGTGGTTGTGTACTTGTTTCTTAATTTTATGGTCTCTCTGTCTGTGTGTGTCTCACTGTTTGTAATTGCTTGTCCTTTTCAAAGCAGACCCATTAGTCAGATCTTTGGATTATTGGGTTTCTTTGATCTGGGTCGGATTCTGGGGTTTTATTTGTTTATTTTGAATACCCATTTGCAGATATTGGTGGAAAGTTTTGTAATTTTTATTGGGTTTTCTTTGTTTGTCATTTCTAGGTTTTTGTGAGGTTGATAGCTTCAATATTGCAATCAGTTACTGTTTTCAGCTATATTGGGAATTGGGAATCTATTTGTTGAAGCTTGAAGAAAAGATTGGTTCTTTAGGGGTGTGCAAATTTTGAATTTGGATAATTTTCTTCTAGGGTTTGATTTGCTCTAGAAGGAATTGTTGGGGGTTTGGTATTGTTGAGCTGTTTGTGTGAGAGTTTATTTGGTTCTTGAGGTTGTTTCTAGATGGATAAGGACAAAACCCTGGGCCATGGTGGGGGTTTTCTACCCCCGTCTGGCCGGTACTCGGGTTATTCACCAAGTGGAAGTAGTTTCAATGTGAAACCTGAGCCATCTTCAACATCACCGTCATTCCCACCATTGGGCCCGGGTACTAGTTCAGATGCTGGCCATTTTGGACATGGCATGAACACAGATTCTAGTCACTTTAGCCATGATATTAGCCGAATGCCTGATACCCCGCGTAGGAATTTGGGTCATAGACGTGCCCATTCGGAGATTCTTACTCTTCCTGATGATATTAGCTTCGATAGTGATCTTGGTGTTGTGGGTGCTGGGGATGGGCCTTCTTTTTCCGATGAGACTGAGGAGGACTTGTTGTCTATGTATCTTGATATGGATAAGTTCAATTCATCATCTGCCACATCAGCATTTCAAATGGGGGAGCCATCTTCTGCTGCAGCAGCAACAACTCTGGCACAGGCATCCATGCAAACACCAGCGTCTGGAGCGATGACGACTTCTGCTGAGCATGTTTCCTTTGGTTCTAGTGAGAGGCCCAGAGTTAGGCATCAACATAGCCAGTCCATGGATGGGTCAACTACAATCAAACCTGAGATGCTTGTTTCAGGTTCAGAAGATTTATCTGCAGCTGATTCCAAGAAAGCCATGTCAGCTGCTAAACTTGCGGAACTTGCTTTAATTGATCCCAAGCGTGCAAAGAGGTATCATTTCTTGATGAAATTGATGATATTTGAATTTGTCTAATGTTCAAAGCAATTAAGGATTTATAATGTTATTCTGGCTTTATGTCAACTCTGAAATCAGTTAATAAAATTTTATTTTGAAACATGTATTTCATGGTACAAAGTAGTTAATTTCTTCCTGCACACTTGTGTCCATGCTTAGATATTTATCAGTAACATTCTGGTATTCATCTTTCTCCATCATTTCTAAATATACCAAATGTGACTGGCTGGTTTTGTGTGTGAGTGAAAATTTTGGTTGTAGGGTCCAGATTTGTTGCATTTTTCGCATTTGCATTGCTGTTGATTTTTCCTGCCTCCCTTTTGGTGGCCGCTGTAGAGTTTTATGGGATTGTGTTGCTCTTGCTTTCTTAGGGGTTCCTTGGGATGAGATGGAAAATTGGACTCTAAGATTTAGTTGTCAATTATTACCATTCTATAGAGAAATCGTGTTTTAATTTTATTGGTGCTATTGATATTTCCATCCTGTGGTCCCATCCCTTTGATATTATGATTACTGGTTCTTTCTTGTTTTTTCGCTCCTAGTTATATTTCATTTGTCCTCTTCAGTTTTTCCATGTTATAGCTTTGTGTTTCACCTAAGCATCATGCTAATATTTCCTTTTTTTGCTTCATGTAACAGGATCTGGGCAAACAGGCAGTCGGCTGCTAGATCAAAGGAAAGGAAGATGCGATACATTGCAGAGCTTGAGAGAAAAGTGCAGACACTGCAAACAGAAGCAACTTCGTTGTCTGCTCAATTGACCCTCCTGCAGGTACATGAGTACATCGCAGCCCATAACCTTATTTATGATTGAATGTGTCCAGTATTAGTGGGTGTTAGTGTATCTTTCCTCTTTGTTCTGCACTATTTGATGTCTAGCATTCCTTACCATACAAGCCTATATGGTTGTTTCTGTAACATTTCTTTTGTGGTTTTTGTTTTGAGCAGAGAGATACGAATGGTCTGACTGCTGAGAACAGTGAACTGAAACTGCGATTGCAAACAATGGAGCAACAGGTTCACTTGCAAGATGGTAAGCATCTATCTTGTGAATTGCTGTTAAGAGTAGTATTCAAATTACTTTTAATTGGGATATATTCAAAGCCATATGATCTTTGTTTTTTTAGTATGTTTCTGTGGAGATTGGCACAATTTAACTCAACGTGAATAGCTTACATGATGAATCTTGTTAGAGTAGGGTACATATTATGCAATAAGTAGATGCATGCTTATATTTGTGTTTGTTTGTGTGTGTTTACAAGCGTTCACATGTGGAAGAGGGAGAGAGGGGTTTTAAGGTGTAATAGGTTACCTGCTATTGGGTATGTTGGTTGTCTCCTGTTCATGATTTTTCTCTCTGATAGTTGCCTTATTCATATTATGTTCCATTTGTCGTAGAGTTTTATTGGTGTCAAATTAGGATCTGTGCCCAGTTAAACAAACCATTGGCATGTTTTGACTTTCTTGACTGTTAAAGTGACAAATCTTGATAATTTTTTGTTTTTGCATGGAAGTTTCTTGTCTCTATGTTATGTGGTTCCCTGCATTAGCATAGTGATATCCTTTTGAAGATTTGGGAAGGTAATACAAATGATATGTTGCTTTTTAATTTGGATTTTGATTGGTGGCAGCTGGGAATTTGCATTTTTTTAAAAAGTTTTTCAGAAATTGATATGCTTTGGTTTCAAATGCTTAGATCATTGTGATGTACATATGATTAGTTAGATTGTCTATGACTGGTCAATTATCAGAGTGAAGACAGTTGATTACTAATATCTCTGTCTGCATATAAAATTTGGCATTTATGATACTAGGCATATAACTGGGAATGGTTGTTACTTATCAAAAAAAGGGGGAAGGGGGGAACTAAGAACAGTTGTTGCTTATTAATCCATCGGCTCGGTTTGTAGTTTTGGATACATTTCTAAATGATAGAAGGTTGTACAATTACAGTTTATTTATTTTTATTTATTCTTTATTTTTAAAATTTTTTTGCTTACAATTTGGACTTCAGTTGTGTGGATATGCATGTTTTTTTTTGTTCACCATTTGGTTTCTCTCTCTCTCTCTCTCTCTCTCTCTCTCTCTCTCTCTCTCTCTCTCTCTCCTGAATGACAGTTTTCTGCTCTAGAGTTGGTAATATTTGTGCATTTGTTTGTAGTGATGTGAAACTATGATTAGTTTTGGAGGTTGGCATGATGTACATTTAATGCTTTCTAGTGAGGAAAATAATGCAAATGGCCTATGAAATTAGGGGAAAAAATAAATGGAAATTCCAATGATTGTGCAACATATTGTCTGCTAATGCATAAGTTACATACATGTAATGCTGCAGATGCTATTTTTCGATTCATTCGTTTTTCCATTAATGGTTTTCCGGTTCCTCTACAGCTCTGTTTGTTCACCCAGTAGCACTTATAAGCATAACTGTTGTTTGAAATGGATTTTTTAATTATTGCAATAGTCATATCAATTGCCATGATGGCATTCAAGATTTTTTGCGCTGAATATGATGCCTCCCACTTTGAACACTTATTGCTTTTTCACAAATTGGATATACATTTGCGGCATTGCCATCTATGAACATAGCACCTAAAACTAACTCTTACTCTTTGTAATATTGTTTATCAGCATCCCCCTCCTCTCCTCTCCCCAAAAGAAAGAAAATTATCACACACATACACACTTGTACTATATATGTATGTATATGTATTGTCTGCTTTTGCTATTTGTCATAATTATTTTTTCTTGTTTTGTGATAGCACTAAATGATGCACTCAAAGAGGAAATTCAGCATTTGAAAGTATTGACTGGCCAAGCTATGCCAAATGGTGGACCTATGATGAATTTTGCTTCTTTTGGAGGTGGCCAGCAATTCTATCCTAACAATCAAGCAATGCACACTGTTTTAACCACACAGCAATTTCAACAGCTTCAAATTCATTCTCAGAAGCAGCAGCAGCAGCAGCATCAGTTTCAGCAACATCAACTGCATCAGCTTCAGCAGCAACAAATGCAGCAGCAGCAGGAACTACAACAGCAGCAACAGCAACAACAAACTGGAGACTTGAAACTCAGAGGATCCATGTCTTCTCCCAGCCAAAAGGAAAATGCTTCAGATGTCAACCCCCCTGTTTCAAAAGAGTGTTAGAGAGATGGGCCAGTAGGCCAGGTATTGAAAGGTCATTGTTCAAAACTGTAGTTGAGATCTGTCACCAGATAGGACATTCTTCCCTTTCCCCCTTCCCTTCTAGTCCATTCTGTCTTTTTGAATTTGTTCAGATGCATCTATATCATCTTTTATATGTAGGCAGTTCTATATATCATTTTAGTTTTAGATTGAATGGTGGACCATATCCATTGTATTTGTAGGCAGTTCTATATATTATTTTAGTTTTAGATTGAATGGACTATATATCTGATTTGTTTTACATATTTTGCACCTAGTTGCTATTATATGGTGCTGGTGTAATTCTTTTGAGTCCAATTTTTTGAGGTTTGCTTTGAGCTCTCTCTCTCTTACATGATACACATGCCAGCTATTCAGACTGGAAATCGGTTTACATTTGTCTGTTGGACCTTGGAATTTGGTTTGTATTTGTCTGGGTTGCCGTGTTTTATTCATTTTGCTATCAGTTGAGAATCTTGAGATGCATATATTCTTCCAGCTGAAGTAGGCCATCTTTTGTTCTTGTGTAGTTTATCCTAATAGATTCTGGTGGAGCTGATTCTGCCTTGTAATGGTTCATGTGCATTACTATTTTGCTATCAGCTCCAGAAAGCCAGAATTCCTGAAAAGGACAGGTGTGAAAGTGTGTTGTTTTTTTGATAAATAGGTGTGAAAGTGTTACTAAGCCTGAAACAGGATAATGAAATGGAATTTCCATTGCAAGGTTAGGATTTATTATCTTGGATCTAACATTGTTTAAATTGTAATGTCATTTAAAATCTAAGGTAAGCCATTGACTTGGTCAAATATTTAGTAAAATGATTGATTTGTACAAGATTAACTAGTAAAAAACCAATAGTCACAAATGGTTATAAAAACCTAAGAAAGCTAAGCCCAACAGCAAAAAAGCTTGGAAGAGGGAAAATAAATGGGTCAATGTAACTTATTGGGATTCACCTGGGACGGGTGCGTGTGTGTATGATATTGATTCTTGTATCTGAAGATATCTAGGGAAGTTCACAATAGTATTTAAACTCAAAAATAGGAGCACTCTCCTAATCAATGAGGGACTCAGGGAAAGGGTTAAGGTCTTGTTTGGCAGATTATCTAAATAATATATTTTCAGTTTTTAAACAACATTACATACATTTTCACACATTTTTTCATCCACACGTATTTCAAAAAATTACAAACAACATTACTCAAACTTTTCTATCAAACGGGTCTTTAAGTGTTTAGAAAACATACAAAGTTCCTTGGGCTCTTGATGGTGCACTTATGGTAGTAGAGAATAAGAGAAATGGAAGCCTAACACACCATCCTCAGCCATTTATTTCTGGAAAAGGTTTCAGTTTGGAATTTGGGTTCAGATTAATGATCTTACTTAGAATACCATGATATAAAGGTGGCACCATTTTTGGGTTAGTATTATTGGCATATATGAGTATGTGTCTTGGGATGAGAACATTCCTCGGAACATTGGGTTCCTGCAAATAGGGGTCAGATAGACCCTTGGCCTTGGTTACCAATTATGGTTGAGTTTCTGTTTGAAACAAATGATCAACAACTGCAATGGCTCTAATGCTTTTATGAACTAGTTTGCAAACTTTGCAAAAGATGTGGGTTGATAGGCCACACTTGACCTCACTGTTGCTGTGAATTAGTTGAGGTGTAAATGCTTTAAATTCGAATGAACCGGTTCAAAAAACTTTCAATTTCAAGTATGGTCTAGAATCTCTAGATATAAGGGTCCTGTTTTTCAGATAAACTCTGAGCCTTTTTGATCACCAGAGTAGGTAATTGGCCTGAACCAGAAACTATCTACACGTGAAGACTTCAAGAATGGGCTTTGGAACATGCATAGGATACAAGTTGAGCTCTTAAGACAGGAAGATGTGCAAGCAATAGAGGAGGTCGAACTGAGATGATTAATTCCAGTAATAGGCTAGAATCAGACTCTTCTGGACAGAAGACGAATCCCGGTCTATAGTTCTTCAAGGGACAGTGTGATATAGAGCTTGGAAGGCATGGAATTAGGCACCAAAAATTGTCTAAGAAATAAATTCATCCATTGGATATCCAAATGGCTTTTTGACTCGAGTCATTGAAAGGCTAACGTGTATATTTTTGAAATTCAAATCTAACAGTCATATTTTGAAATTCAAATCCAATAGTCATATTTTTTAAATTCAAACCTAACGGTCATATTTTTGAAATTCAAACCTAATGGGTCCAACATTCACTTTCTTTCTCTATAAATAAGATTATTTTTTCTCTAATTTTTATCCACTTCTACCTAGCTTTTTGACTCGAGTCATTGAAAGGTTAACGTGCATATTTTTGAAATTCAAATCTAATAGTCATATTTTTGAAATTCAAATCCAATAGTCATATTTTTGAAATTCAAACCTAACGGTCATATTTTTGAAATTCAAACCTAATGGGTCCAACATTCACATTCTTTCTCTATAAATAAGATTATTTTTTCTCTAATTTTTATCCACTTCTACCTAGTTCTATATTTCATTTAGTCTTTATTTTCTCTAAATGGATTTCTCTATTGAACTTGATTTTCTTTTTTCAGTTGATGAGATCAATTCGACTCATCTTTTTCTAATGATGAGTTAGAACTTACTTTAGCTATTGCCATAGAAGAATTGAATAACAAAAAAGAATCAACATTATATCATGGTTCTATTTAACCCCACAGGTTCATTTGGAGTAATTCTTTGCAAGTGATTCAACTATTTTGCTAAACACTGGTGTATCCTCCCAATGTAGTTCGGAGGAGGTTTTGAATGAATTATTTTCTCTTTTTAAGCTATTTTACCTCAACCGGTGCAAATGCTCTAACACCTCGTTGTGTAGATTAAAATATTATCGAAGTAAAACTTGGGTTGAATAAAGGATAGAAGTGTTGGGTTACCTTTGTGTACGGCCAATCGGTTTTAGCTTATAGAATAGCAGTTTGGAAGACTGATTGACTTGGCACAGACTATTGATGGGTAATAGATCTGTGTAGAGACTACAATCAGGTGCAAATGAAGAGGACCAAATTGCTCCATTGTCATTGAAGGCCGAAGGAGTCCAATGTACATATTCGAATAAATGATAAAAAAGCACAATTACTAATGGAACTATTGGATAGAGCTTTTGTTAACTATAGCTAATTGGACTTATTTTCTTGTACTTAGTTTGATGGCATTACCCATAACAATCTCAAACTATATTTAGTGTGGTCTAGATATAAAGGTCTTGTTTTCAGATCAACTGACCACCAGAGTAGGTAATATACCTACTCTGGTGGGATTAAGATTGTCCAACACTTAAAAAAAAAAAAAAAAAAAATCCTAGAAACATCCTGAAGTAGCTTCACTCAACCTTATCCATGCATGTAAGGCTGTGTTTGTTTTGGCTTCAAATCACTTCTAGAAATGCTTTTCCGTAAATGCGGGTGTTTGGTTGCGCATGGAAAATAAATTTTTCGGAAAATATTTTCAGTTGACCGTGTGTTTTAATGGCTTTGACCCGGAAAATATTTTCAGTCAAAATTTTCACTTCAAACCATTTCCGGACTCACGCGCAAAGAGAGAGAGAGAGAGAGAGAGAGAGAGAGAGAGAGCCTTCGACTTCGCCGGCAAACCCAGAGCCCAGATCGCGCCCCACCCCAGATGTGTCGGCGAGATCGCGCCGTCGAGTTCGCGCCACCGAGATCGTCCCGCCGAGATCATCGACGCCGTCGTTCTCGTTCTCAACCCAAAGCTCATCGGTGCCGTCGTTATCGATCTCATTCTTGTTCTCAACCCAAAGCTCATCGGCCCCGCCGATCTCGTCGTCTCGATCTCATCGCACCAATGATCTCGTCATCTCGATCTCGTCGTCGTCTCTCTTTTCCTGAAGTTTTCGATCACTCTCTCTTCCTCCCTCTCTCAGTTTGACCAAATTTGTATGAAGTTCAATGAATTGTTTTGAGTAGATTTCTGTTTCTTTAAAGTGTATATATTGAAATTTTTGTAATAAAATTTGTTTGTGATTTTGATTTTTTACTTTCTCTCTTTGATCTTTGATTTTTTTGTTGTTGTTGTGGTGGTGTGGGTGGTGGTGTTTTGGTGGTTTTCCTGTTGTGTGGTGGTGGGTTTTGTGTGGATGGTGGTGGAAAATAGCATTTTCAGAATGTTACCAAACGCATGAAAATATTTTCTAGAAAAATTTTCATAATACAACCAAACACTTGAAAATATTTTCCTTTCCCGAAAATAGCATTTCCGGAAAATATTTATTTTTCGGAAAATATTTTACATGAACCAAACACAGCCTTAGATACACTTATTGCTCTCCGTGACAGCCTTATCTGGCATAAGCTTTGGCTTAGCTAGGCCCCTACCTCTTCAATCACTTGTCAACCACAAGCTAGGCCCCTACGATCTCATGCATGATCGGACATAACTGATTGTAAATTATAGATAAGTTGTTTTGAATTTCGTGGCCTATAAATAGCCATGTTCAATCTAATAATATCAGTAAGCCTGTTTTATATAATCTTTCGTTCTAGTTTATGTTTCCAAGTAATGTTCTATGTTTCGTTAGTAATTTACTTTCTTAACTAGTTCTACATATATGAAGACTTCAAAAATGGGCTTTGGAACATACATAAGATACAAGTTCAGCTCTTAAGGCAGGAAGATATGCAAGCAATAGAGGAGGTCAAGTTGGAATCATTTTCGGCCTCTTAGCAAAAACAATAAGATTAATGCTATCCAGTATTTAGCCATTTTGGACCAGTGGGCTAGATTCACAAAGTAAGATTATTAATTTCAGTAATAGGCTAGAATCAGACTCTTTTGGGACAGAAGATGAACCCCAGTGGCCCAGTTCATAGTCCTTCAAGGGACATAGAGTGATAGAGAGCTAGAAAGGTATGGGGTTAGGCACCAAAAATTGTCTAAGAAATAAATTCATCCATTTGGTTCCTTATAGAAACAGAGCAGAATGAAGAACAAGGGATAACAGATATCCAAATGGCTTTTTGTTTGAAGTCATTGAAATTTGAATGACCAACGATCATATTTTTAAATTCAAATCTAATGGTCATATTTTTGAAATTCAAACCTAATAGTCATATTTTTAAAATTTGAACTCAACGGTCATATTTTTGAAATTCAAACCCAACTATCATAATTTTTAAATTCAAAACCAACAAGTCCATCAATCACATACTCTACTTTATAAATAAGACAATTTTCTCTGTCTTTATTTTCTCTCAATCTCACAAGTTCATTTGGTGTAATTCTTTGTAAGGTAACAAAAGGCTTTTCCATGACTATTTTGCTAAAACACTGATGGATCCTTTCAATATGGTTTAGAGGAGGTTTCGAATGAATCGTTCTCTTTTTTGCTTTTTTACCTCAACTGGGTGTGAATACTCTAACACCTCATTGTGTGTAGATTAAAATACCATCCATGTAAAGCTCAGGTTGAATACAGGATAAAAGTGTTGAGTTACCTTTGTGTACGGCCACTAGGTTTTAGCTTATAGAATAGCAGTTTGGAAGACTGATTGACTTGGCACAGATGGGTGATGGATCTGTGCAGAGACTTCAATCCGGTGCTAAATGAAGAGAACAAATTCTAGTTTATTGAGATGGTTCTTCTTGGGGCGGAGTTACAAGAGCTTATAGACAAAAAGGCAAAATTGGTCCATTGTCAAGGATTACAATATATATATTCGAATAAATGATAAAAGGCACAATTACTATTGGATAGAGCTTTTGTTAACTATAGCTAGTTGGAATTAAAAAAAAAAAAAAAAAAAACTATAGATTTTCTTTATATAAAAAAAAAAAAAAAAAAAAAAAAAACTATAGCTAGTTGGAATTATTTTCTTGTACATTGTTTGATGGCTTTACCCATAACAATCTCAAATCATAGGCCAAATTTGATGGAAACATTCATAATATTCCCCCATTTTGCTAGAATAATTCATTGATTTGAAGCTATGCAACTTATACACTGCTCACGCAGACGAAAAAGTATCTAATAATGTTTAGACTGTATGCAACATCACACTCACATAAATGGCTTCGTTTACGTTCTTTGATTGATGTCTTCCACAGAATTGCAGGATTCAGTAACAAACTAACACCTTTTTCGGGAATGGGAGATGATGCCAGGAATATTTTCCTTCTTGATGAAACATGGCTCTTTGTGAAAAATCTATGGAAAATTTTCCTTCTGCCATGCATGATATGCCTTTCTGGTTTCTACAAATCAGAAATAATGCCATCTTATTCGATTGATAATTTGAAATGGCTTCTGGCCTTCGATGCCAATCCATGCCATTTTTGTAATTGATGTAGCTTGTGAGATCCAACAGAAAAATATGCATTGTGTAAACCTTAATTTATTTGGAAATGGTCAAAGGCATTATGAATTATCTACATTACATATAACCTTTATTTTTTGGGTTGAAGAAACAATAAGAGACACGTACGTCTTGATCTACATGACTGAGTAACCTGGGCCACCGCCACCTTCTGGCACAGTCCACTCAATATTTTGCTTTGGGTCTTTAATATCACATGCCTGAAAATATTCAAGAAAAATTAGCACAACCTCAACTTGAGAGACAAACATCGTGTAAAAAGTAATAAATCTAGTCAAGCTGTGATAAATAGGATCTGTTTAATTTCTTAGGGTGTCCAAATTCTAAATTTCATTTCTATTGCAACAGTTCCAGTCAAAATTTAATTAGTCAGAAGCCTGATTTAACTTTTAATTCTAAAAAATAGTTGCCACTTCCAAGTTAATTGGGGTTCAAAGCAAAGAGAACCATAGAGCCTAGAATTTGATGGTGGACAAAGATACAGCTACAACTTGAACAAACAAAATGTCTTTTCATTTCTTCAATCATCTAATGCGTACATTAGATGCAGGTTGGAATAGCAAGCTACATTCCAAGTGCTTGTTTCGTGCGTGCAACTGCCTAGCAAAGTGATTTACTATGTGCAAGGAAAAAGCTTTACCAGAGAAAACAGGCCTATCAGGTAAATAAAAATATTTCCCTTTCTATAAAAATTCTCTTTCCAAATGTGTGCATGTAGGCAATTTATATTACATATGCTAATCAACACAAAGATCCAACTACCTTCCAAATGGCCTCGAATATTACCTTGCAGTGTAGGCAGTTTTGAGCATTGATCTGCAATTTTAGTTGACTCTTTTCATCTGGGTTATACCTACATTTCAAACAGAGATTGAAAAGATAATGTGAGATACTCCATTTATAGAAGATTTCTCAAAGCACAAACTGTCAAATTGCATATTACTCGTATACACGTGCAGGACAATATCGTGACTCAGGTCCAGCATGGTCTGGCAAATTAACTTGTTCAGGAATCTTGGGGTCCCTCAAGCGAAGGTGAGCAGGTTGGTCATGTTCATGATTTGTGTTGCTCCTAAACAAACACATAAATACAAATATATCAATGCCAAGAAAATGAGAGAAATGAAGAAGAGGTAAACATAGGCATTTTTCCCGAATAAATCAAATTTCCTTGAATTCACCTTTGTTTTTTTTGATATTAGTAAAATGGCACACCAATTTTTACCTCTTTAAATGAAATTATGGTCATTGTTTAGTTTGTTACCCAACCTAACAACATAGGGCTACAATCCATATTTTTCACAATCCCATTATAAGCAAAAGCTATGGGTGCAAGATCCCTGTCCAGTAATGTTGTTATGATATTAATTTTGCATGTGTATATAGGATAGCATCCTGCTACACATCTTACGAGTCATGGGAGCACAGGATTCAAAAATAGGACACCCAAAAGTGGTACGAATTCTTTAGTGCAAGGCCACATCAAGCACAGAGAACTAAATGTGGGCTCTTCAACATCGGTCTGTCATTGTAATATCTGGGAGCCTATAGAAAACACTTTTTCTATATGGGGTCCTAGTTTGCCATTCTTATAAATAGTAGATGTGTTTAAGTATTTATTTCCCTTTTGAGAATGTTCATAAAATAAAAAAAAAAAAAAAATCCCTTTTGGGTATCAAATTCAAAAGATTCTTATTACCAGAAGACTTCTTTTTGTGGATCTTCATAACTGTAAAGAAACTTCTTTTATGAACCATTACTTTGGAATTATTGTAAACATTTAATAACATGCACTCATAACTTTAATATAATAAGTACATCACATAAAAGTGATGCTGCAAGGTGCACTGAGGTAACAAAAAACACACTCCACCACAAGCCTAACACATCAGTTTGGAAAATTGCATCATTATCCAAACCCAGCCAAGATTGTAAAATCTGCAACCTAACAGGGTGGGTGAAGCGGGTTCCCACATAACATATTCCATTGCAAATTGCTGACTAAAATATACATGAATAAAAAAATTGAGAATATTTTCACTGTTTAAAACCTGTGTAAAGAGGTTGGCACATCAAAAGACAAAACCCCATCTGGCTTTGGATATTGAATTGGAGAACATAACCTTGCAACCTGTGTGCATATTTGAGTGCATTGATCAGTAATTTTTTACAGTAAAATAAGTCAAATTTTGGCTATAGCATATGCTATATCGTAAATCTCAATTCTAGTTCTTTGTTTCTCATGGGCACAACTCAGACTGCATATATAATCTAATGCAGCCAATACATCTATCCTGAGATGTTCAATCAGTTTGTTCCATTTACATTAGCAAAATATTGCTGCCTGTGTGCATATTTGAGTGCGTTGATTAAAAATTGTTTACAGTAAAATAAGTCAAATTTTGGCTATAGCATATGCTAGATCATAAATCTCAAATCTAGTTCATTGTTACTCATGGGCACAGCTCAGACTGCACCTATAATCTAATGCTGCCAATACATCTATCCTGAGATGTTCAATCAATTTGTTACATTAGCAAAATATTGATGATGTAATAACATTATTGTATGATCAAGTGGTTGATCTTAGAAGGTGAATATGATAAAAAATAACCAGAAGAAACCTTCTCCAGAGTCGGTGACAAGGATCATATGTTCATCAACTTATTGGAGAATGAACAAATGATTTATATTTCTGTAGGGTGTGCATCAGGTGTCATATGACAAGAAAACCAAAAGCAATCCAGCCCATGAGTAATTGAGTACTATGGTGTAACAAAATCATGCATGTTCTAATTGAAAAAACATATCTGGTTCTGATTAGCATCTACAACCTCATTTTGTTGTGTATAATTGAATAATATACACAAATTAACATCATGGCCATTCACAGATTGCTGATATCATATCATATCCTAGGGTGAAGCTTGATTTTATTTGTTTCTTCCCCATCTAATGAATTGCGTTTTTCCCCTCCAAAATCATATCTGAACTGCTTTTATTTAAAATAATTCACAACTTTAGCTTATCTATTTCATTCTATTCAGCTTTATCAAAAAAAAAAAAAAAACTATTTCATTCCATTCAGTGCTGAGTATCAACTTTGTCACTATGTGTGCAAGTGTGACTTGAATTCATGGTAGCCTTGGTAAAGTCTCCTTACCTTTGTTGCTTCATGATCAGGTTTCCCATGCTTCAGTGTGAAGGGGGATCTTCCTTTCAGTATGTAGCTGCAAGCAAAAATATGGGTGAGTGAGTTTGCACTGAAAAAAGGCATTAAAAAAAAGAAGAGTTTGCACTGAGAGAGAGAGAAGAACAAAGAACAATAAAAATGAGTGATCTTCATACACTAAAAATAATAAGTAGCATAATCAGCAGCATGTGAGATCTTACTGTTCTACTCCACTTATGGCCAAGCCAGGAATAAGCCCATGTTCAAATGCCTATAACAATAAGAAAATATTTGTAAGATTATAGGTTACACTAATTATAATTTAAGTGAACATGAAATCCATTTAGTGGCCATTAAATCATTTTGTGCATCAAACAAACCCAGCCACCTCCCAGATCAACCAGAAATGGAGTGGAATGATTCTTTTGACCATCTGTCCAGTTAGACAAATAATAATTTATGGGCAATCTGCTCTAATATTCAATTGATACAATCCATTTAGGAGGTGGCAAGTTGAGGTATAGTTTATGGATGTGTTTCAACCATTGGAAGACGTAAAGAAATCATGAAGTTTAAAGAGATGCACAGTAAAACTTCAAGCTATAGATGGAAATCCAGGGAAATAATAGTTTTGAAATTAGAGGAGATAGCGAATTGCTTCTTACTGGTCGGTAGTTCCGAGCTCTGTATAGTTCTTCCCATATCCATGAGTTCTGTAAAGCATCCCAATATGTTTCCAGATTCAAGCCCTCTTGAAGTACACCAAATGTAGCTTCTGCTGCTAGCATTCCTGTAAGAAACAGGAAAATTAGAAAAAATGACAGAATTTTAGGCAATCCTCTTAATTATTGCTAATAGGCGGGTTCTAGTTAGCTCAACTAGTAAAGTCTCTTATCTCTTGAATAAGAGCTCTGTGGTTTAATCCCCATCTGCACCAAAAACCAATTAGTGTCTTGGTTTGATGATAAAAAACAATCATCATGGAGCGGATGCCATAGGTTTGAAATACTATCGTATCTATAAAAAATTATTGCTAATAGGCACACATGAAAATGTTGCGAATGCATCTAGAACTCTGACTTATGAATGAATATCCATTTACAGGAATATATTACTATATTTAATAAATCATTCCAAATAGACAGCAATGGTAGCCAATAAAGAGCAATATAGGATGTAATTCTATTGGTGTAGAAAACCTAAATGAAATCATCCCTAATGTACCATGACATAACTTTACAGGAAGAAGAGCAAATGGCAACAAAAAATTTATATCACGTGTCCAGAAAAGAAGAAAATTCACATCTAATAATATATACAATTTACAAGAAGTAAATTTTTTTTTAACGCTGTAACAAAAATTACAAATATATTTATTTGTCTGTGACCACAAAAGGAAAAAGCAAAGATGAGGCAAATTCACATTGAATCATGATAGATACAAAATGAAAGAAATAGTAAATCTAGCAAAACCATGGTTGGTCACAAGGACCAATAATTTCCTCAATCAAAAAATTGGTTTCAGCCACATGGAATACTGATTTGACCAATTAAAAAAAAACTATACAAATTTCTATGGGGATATGCTCTCATCCATAGTATCTGGACAAGAATGAATGGGAAGCTAGTCCCTTTTTTGATAGGTAAAAAAAAATTCATACATGCATTGGTTTGAACCCATGACCTCACCCTCCACAATCCACTCCTAGTTTGTCAGGGTGGAAATGCCACATGATCCAAATGCCATTGCTTCTGTTCCTCCCCCCTTCCCCCCAGTTCTTTCTAAATATCCAAGAAGATATGTAAGGAAACACTCTCATATACAGAGATAAAAATGAAAAAGAAAAAGAAAAGCACATGACCATTTTGATTCAAACTTTCCAAACTATTACACTGTTTATATTAATTTAAAATATCCTCAAATAGACATATTCAAGCAGCAATAAAGATTAAATAAAAGTCATCCAATTGGAATGTTGTTGTGGTACCCGATTTCATTGCAGTGTGAGTCCCCTTTATCTTTGGTACATTTAAGAAGCCAGCTGAACATCCAATTATTGCACCTCCAGGGAAAACTGGATATGGAATAGACTGAAATTTAACTAGCATCATATTCATATTTGAATAACACATAATAACCAACAAAGAATGGCATATATCATTAGTAATTAACCGTTAAATCACTAATAGAAAATAAAGAACAAATGATTCTCCCTCCAGTATAACTTTTTTTTAACTTGATTGATAAATATAGGCACCCAATATATGAACATTTTGTCGTTAGACTTTTCCACCTTTAACCACCAAGTAAAATTTTAATAAATTTATAACAGCAAGCAATCACATAAGAATTTGTTTGTTGGGGAAATCAAATATTCTATACAAAACTTGATCCACAAGACCACAATGGAGGCCACATGCAGGAAATTTAGAATTGACTTTTGATTATTCTGCTATCTTGATGAGTTTCTTGTATATTGAAAGTAGATTAGGGGTTACTGGCATACCTGAAAGCCACCTTCATTCAAAGTGCGAGCACCATACTGGAGAACACTCCCACCTTCCAAGAGTGGTTTGATGGCTGGGTGATGTTTCAGTTTCTATAAGAAGAGAAACCAACAGTAGAACTGGGTAAGATTCCAAATACTTGTATCCACAGCTAAATGACCTAGAGCAGGGATAGACATCATAACACATCCTTGGAACTAACACAAGAAACCAAATGACGTATCGTATAAATAGCCAAAAGATATTAGTGAATCTGCCCAGCCTAATGTTTGTCATATAAGGAAATCCACCCCAGATCACCCCTGGATTCACTTAAGTTCATTGCATGTCTCTCTCCTATCAATAACAGACCTTGTGGAAAATAATCATTAATTCAGTGTGTTTTTGATAGGGTAATAGATAGTCATTAAACTAGTTCCCATTCACAATGAGTTGTAGCTCAACTAGAATAGCTCCCAAATAGCAGTACTTATATGAAACAAATCATTTTAATTTGAGGTTGAAATGTAGCATTTATTATGTTTCAAAAAGAGGATTGATGTTTTGAAAATAAATTAGGGTGTCAGTCAACATGAGCACCATCCTCATTCACACCCCCCCAACAAAAAAAAAAACCCTTAAAACAAAGGAGATACTTCTCACCAACTGCAAACTAAAGTTCATGGTGGGTCCTTCTCCAAACAAAAACTGCCCACCCAGAAAATGACATTACTTACGTAGGTGATGTGATGCTAATAGCTCATTATGAGCTAATTTTGAATCTATAAAAAATATAGCTTGACCACAGAAGCTTGCAAATAGTTGGGATAGGAACAGTAGTACCGATGACTATACTGAGTTGAATTAATTGAATTCGTCATAAATTCTCAAAACTCATGAATTTCGCTGCTAGGTCTACCTGTCTTGACTTGGGAGTTAATGAAATCTTTTATAGGAATCCTTCCATAAAAAACTACTTTATTATTATTATTTTTAATCATATATGAGTAATAGGATGCAGAAGCCAAATAAATTTTCACTGTTTCTGCAGCTAAAAATGCATTCCAGTAAAAAATTTATCCACAGCCCTTTTTGGCTATTTCCACCCACAATGTCAAAAAATGAATTTCTTCTAAATATTGATATCATTTTTCATAATTGCTCCATTTTCTAGAAATTACTTTACAATAAATTATAGCCACCTGCCTTTCAAGGCTATGGTTAAAAAAAGGGACATAAAAAGGAGACATTTCCTTGAAATGCTTGAATGCACCGCTACTAATAATATTATGCAGGAGTGCACAATGAGGGTTCAAAATAGTAGCTTTTCAGGAGGTATCTTATGCAACAATATTTCTGTAAATCCCCTAACCCACCCCCAAAAAAGAATATCTGTCTCCTTAGAAAACAGAAACTAGATCCCCCAGAATTATAATATAATTTTATATACATCTAAGAGAACATAATGCAATACTTTAGATCCACAAGCATATGCATAAAAGATATAGTATAATATTTACTTATTTTAAAAAAGGGAAATAAAGATCTTTACCTGGAATTCCTCATAAGGGTTCAAAAAAGGGTTTTGATAATTCAAAGCAACCACCAAGCCAATAGAGATCTGCATGATCAAGAAAGACAATTTATGAATAAATGGGTTATTCAGATCAAGAATTTAGTAATGAAGTATTCATGTCAATGAGATGCACTGAAACTTGTAGACATAGATGCAATTTTAAACAAATTCTATTAACTTCCACAACAAAATAGCTACATGCAAAGATGGGAATATAATACCAAAAAAGCACTGCATATAGTTTGGATCACTAATAACTGAAAAAATTTAGCAAATAAGAACCATTTACCTGTCTATCTTGAAGGTGGTACAAAAATGATCCGCCATATGTCTTTTGATCCAGGGGCCAACCTAAAGTATGAATCACAGAACCAGGGTTGTGTTTGTCCTCCTCAATTTCCCAGACCTGAGTATGACACAGCATTTGAACTTGGGAACAAGCAACATAAACTTCTTGTATGCATTAAGTGGGTGAAAACTAAGGAAGTTCTTCTCTTACAGCAAAGCATATTACTTGGGTGGGTAAGGTTGAATCAAATATACCAACTCATAATCATATTGATAAATCTTGATGGCACAACTGCTTAAAGATATATTTAAAGAGAAAGTTACTAATTCTTCAACTATGCTTACAACTCTATTCAAGGGCTTGCACATTGTTTAAGAATCAATTTTCCATATAATAACACCAATATAAAATTATGGAAGATTGTGCATCACTTAGCAGTAAGGGGGAACAGGTAGAAAACCAACTAGGCATAGAGACAAAAACAATCAAAACCACTCTTATATTAACACATATTAGGACTTAATAGCTAACATATGTAGTTTTTATCGAACAACCTCTAAAATTAAAGAAGTCAGATTTCATACATCCCAAAGTGAATAGATATGAAGTGACTGGACTAGCACCCATTATGAGCTATAATTGGTAAAAAAACAGTTACCTCTTTAATTCCCAAAGCATAAGTCTGATGCTGAGCATGCCTTTTCTCTCTCAAGTTGTATTTTTTCATTATTTTCTGCAATGTAAAACAAGAGGTCCTGATATCACAATAAAGTTTGACCAGCAAGGGCTTCACATTTAAGAATATTGCACCTATTAAAGCAATAAAACGTTTTCTGCAGACCTCTGATATCGATCCCCGGCATCCCTCAGCTAGAAGCATTATGCGCCCTGCATAGTATTCTCACATTTGCATATCAGTTTGTACCAACATATAAAAACAGATAACTAGATCATTCTATGCAAAATATATATTGTACTAATACCTACTTGTATGCTTGCACCTACCAATATATCAAGGTCATTGTCTGTGAGTATTTTACATTTTGAGGAGAAGAATAACAAAAGAGAGGCAGGTGTCATTGTCTAAAATGTTTAATTAATGTCAAACATTTTACTGACGCAAAAAGTAAAAATATACATTTAAATATACAGAGTTGTTTATTCAAGTTAAAACCCATAATTTACCTACCAACCATCATGTAAAAGCTTGGAAAACTTGGTCAATCAAAACACTATAAGATGTCAAATGGTCATTAACAATGCTGGACCCGCCTAAGATGCCTCGGATACAATCCTACTTTTCAGCGTCGTTTGCATGTGGTGGCCACTCTCAAGACTCAACCCACACAGAGTATTCCAATTAGTATTTCAGTTATTTGACAAGTCTAAAATGAAAATATCAATATCTAGTGAAAGCAGATGTGCCTTATGACAGAGTATGGGGGACAAATTTCCCACCTCAGAGATTTTATATAATGTGTGTGAGAGAGAGAGAGAGAGATGCCTTTCAACTCGACACCACGCTGGAAAATTTCCTTCTTTGAACCATCTTTGGCAACTCCCATATCATTAGTTGCAATGCCAATAACTGTGTCCTTTGCATCATATAAGATCTGACCAATTCCATAGCTTGTATTTAAAAAACTGTTCACTAGTATGTTGATTGGTAACAAGAGAGCAAAAACAAGAGTACCTCACTAGCAGCAAAGCCAGGATATATTTCAACACCCAATTCTTCAGCTTTCGTCCCCATCCAACGTACTAACTGACTTAAACTACATCAGAGGGTCAACAAGAGACTTGTTCAAAAAGATTTGAAACAATTACATCTGAAAAGAAGGGTTGCATTCAAACATACATAATATGATGAAAGAGGCATCTAATAAGTAAGGTACAACAGAATCTATCACCTTGAATGACACAGACAGTAACTTAGTAATGGTTGCATAACATGAGTAAACAAACAATCCTTTTTCTGGTAAAGAGATTCTATCATGAACCATCTTGACTAGCAAAAGAATTTCAGGGTCAACAAAAACCCAATTTCATATATATATATATATACGTCAGTCTTCTTTCTAATTGTAGACTTAAGCAAAATTCTAGGACACCAGCAAGCTTCTATTAATTCCACTGCAAATTAACTACTTACATGAGGTCAAGTTATCCAGGGAACAATGGATCAAAATGATTGTAGTGAGTTATAATAGGCACGTAACAGAATCAAAGCCAGAGCTATTTCCAGGTAGATTTGGCAGCAAATGAAATGAAATCATCATGGCATACATGCATGTGGGTTCCTCTTTTTTGAAGGTTAAAAATAAAAGGCCAGCCAAAGAATGCAGTGTTTGGATTTTGAACATACATTTCTATATAAATGCTCCATGCATTATACAAGCATATACAAATACCTTATAACATAGTTTCCCTTGTTATCAAAAGGACAAGGAAGTGAAAATGCATGATTCTTTGTAAGAAACCAAAACTTGTCAGAAGAAACAGGGACACTTATTGGTGCCTGCAGGTATATTTGGAAAAGAACATGGATTAAAATTCAATAGAAAACAAGTGGAATTTCAATTAACAAATTCAGTTGATAGTGAGTTCCTCATGCTTTATCATTAACAGATTATCCCTCAACAGCTTTTCATTCCTCATTTAATTATGGCAAAATACATTGTCGGTCCCTAAACTTTAGTTCATGACCAATTTTTTTGTGCAGAACCATAGATCACATAAAGAAAATATAGAAGAACAGGATTTAATCCTATGAACTACAAAGCATTACTCATATCTCACAATGGATCTACCACTTGATAAATTTATATAATTGTAACTTCTCCAATATACATATAACAATGTGAATACATTTACATAGTTATGTTTTTTGATGGATAAATATGTTTCTGATAACTAAGACCTTGATGTTAATATTTGCAATTGGTATTGAGAATTGGAAAGAGGGATTTCACCCTTGGATTAATTATTATACTTTGAACTTTTCCCTTCCAAAGGATAGCATGGCTGCTAACCTAAAAAATCCAGGCCATGACAGGTTGAAGCTGAGACCTCCATCTTTCATACTGGTACATAATCTTGAGTCTTTTCTGTATGTTTTTTGGTACCTCATGTTCTTTTACATGAATTAGTATTTTTTAATGAAACTTTATCTTAACTATAAAAAATAAAAGCTCCATTAGGCAATAAGGCCATCCGTACATGAAAGTCTCTCTGGATTTTAAATGATACAACTTACGAGAGGTAAATGAAAAAGGTTTTTATTTTTTTATTTACAAGGTCCACATAGAGGGTCTAACCAATCTGATGTAGGAAACATACACAACAGAAGAAATGAGGCAGATTGGTCCCATCTTCCTAGAGTAAATTGCGTGATTTTCATATGCATAACCTAAGTTACAAAAGATTATATGAAACAGTTGTTAACATATAATTAATAAGGAAAAATTTGAAGCAAAACTTGAGGAAGCAGAAACAGAAGAGAGAAAGAGAGAGACCTCTTCCTGTTTCCACTGTGGGAGAAGTTCATCCAATGCCCGCGGTTCAAAAACATTTCCAGAAAGAATGTGAGCACCTATTATGACATGAGAATAAAGAAGACTGTTGACATGGATTGTTTAAGGGCAATAACCTCATAAAAAGGACTTAAACAGTCTACTGTAGAAATATTGGGAAAAAGAAGAAGTTTTGATTGAGCTTGTTTATGTATCAAGAATGAGTCCTATTTTCATATTCCATAACATCCAGCAGTAACAGGAGAAGATAAAATGAATTAAAGAAAAACCTTGTACCACCTATCTATGTGGCAGGACCTACCCAAAATAAACATCTATTTCAGGCAATGCAATTCTGTCAACAAATCTCTACTAAATCAGAATCCATGTCCATTGTTTGTCTTTTCCATAGCTCTGTAGAACCTCCACCTCAATTCTGCCTATGAATTACCATCTCAAATGGATTTTCTCTTATACTGTCTCCAACTAGTGCTAACTAACTTTTAAAAATGCAATCTTTTGTAACTTTGTCCTTTCTTGTTATTGCAACTCATCCATACCAAAATTTACAATTCTAAATTTTTACAAATCTTATAGCGTTAGCACCTTAACCTTATATTCATTTTTGTCAGGCCATGTGAATATTGTTACCAACATTCTTAAATTACAAGAAGATTTACAGTTGACCAGGCCTACCATAATGCAAAACCTTGCCTCACACATGCTTTGCAATGCAAATGAAAATTAAAGTGATTCAAAAGCACCATACATGAAATGCATGTTACAATAAGGTTTCCTCAGTGATATCAAATTATAATTGAATCACATTTTTTTTTTCTTTTCCCACGCAAAATTCCAAAGATAAAGAAAAGAGACCGATCATTCAAATCACAAAAAGGTATTCAGAACATATATCAACAAAATTTAGTGAAGGAAATTAAAGAACAAAATAAAATGCACTCATTCAAAGTTGTCTTTACAGTTTCAATTACAGCAAAAATTCAAACTCCTTTAACATGCTACGTCCCATTAAGCTATTATCACCATTTTCCAGACAAGGTAACTAACTAAATGACCATTAAGCCTGAATAAAACCAACATATTCAATCAAATTCAAACTTCAACAAATTGATATGAGAAACATACCCACTTCAGCACCTTTCTCAACAACACACA